>CM076575.1:1124978727-1125578727 GCA_034641835.2 Pinus albicaulis
AACATACACATTGCTACATCATGACTGACAACGACACATCATACAACCGAGACAGTGTTTTCACCACAGGAGCTGCATGCACCAGGAGAGCACTAAAATGGCGGAAAAGGCCTGATCCACTCCGGATTTTGGCCGAGGCTTCATTTACTGAGCAAGATACATGATGGAGGATCTTCGCTCCGAATTTGAGCAAATTCGGAGAAAATTTTGTCATTTTGAAATTTTTTGGTCTTAAAAACAGGTTTTGCAGCTACGTGGGTCGCGTGCTCATGCGCTCGCTTTTTTTTGAGACACTTGCTGGATGATATTTTTACATTTTTGGATTTTTCATGATTAATTATGCATCCTCTGAAGTCAACTTAGCATTTCAACAAAATCTGGATGGTCAAACAGCTCAAAAACACCATGAAAACCACCTTGCTGCCACCTTTTGCACCAGCAGGAAGTACCTCTGGGAGAATGAAGTTTTGGAGGGTCAAATCAACTCCAAAATCAGAAATTCCACTTGGGTTGGATATTAGACATCCAGGGCTTTCCAACGAGCTATCCTGAGCTCAATTTGGATGCCGGGAGCTACCTCAAAATCAGCCTGGAACATGAGCGACCCACGCAGTTCAGGAGCGACCCACCTAGAGATTTTTCTGAATTTTCAGCTGCCAGCTCAGTATTTCGCCTATTATGGACCAGTTTTGATTATGGATAGAATTCTTGGGTTTTTATGATGTAAATTCATGTTTGATATGTAACTTTGGCTTGTTTTTATCTCTTCTAGAAGATTCACTCTCAAATGAGTAAAAAAATCATGTAATGGATCAGTTTCCACTCTTTTAGAGGCAAGTGGTTAGCTGCCTAGATTGTAGTTCCATGATTAGAATTGGTTGAAACTGATCCCTGAAGAGGGAATTCGACCTCTAGAGGTGGGGAAAGGGGTTAGAGTGATCTATATATTGTAATTTCTGAGGCATTCTACAGGTTGGACTCTTGGGATACTTTTGATATCATTGTACATACTTTTCATATTTTGGCTAAGGAAAGATCAGGGGTTTTGCGGCACTTGTTTGGATCCTTGTGGTGTTCTGTTCTTGATGGTGTTTCTTCTTTGTTTACTGTAAGTTTCTTCATGTTTAATATATGCCATCCTTTCATTAGCTTCTGAACTAAATTGAATGAGTGATTAAGGTTGAATCCATTGTTTACAGTGCTTAGCCTTTGAATTCAGTTAGTTCTATATGTTTTCAGCTGTTTGGAGAGGATCCAAGTTCTTCTTTGCCCTCTTCAGCTCCTCGTCAGTCTAATCTATCCATAAAATCCAATTCGAAGCATCAATATCGTCACCTACCTCGCCCCAGCTTGATCTCTGCAAAGGTCTGACCTTATCCCCGGACCCAAAACTTGTTTTCCCATTACTCCAGCGAAAACTCAAAAAACCAAAAATCAAACATACCTATCTCTTTACTAGCCTAAAATCAGTTCTTATTGTAAGTCATCTCGCATCCTATTGCTTATTTTCTCGAGATTGACGGAGAGAGCCCTCTCCTGTCCTCGTAGGGCTAGCTACGAGGCTGAGCGTGGTTTGATGTAGCCTTGAGTTTTACTTCATTTCAGCCTGAGGTAGATTTGAGTGCTAACAAATATCACTTGGACTCACTGTCCTCGTAGGGCTAGCTACGAGGCTGAGCGTGGTTTGATGTAGCCTTGAGTTTTACTTCATTTCAGCCTGAGGTAGATTTGAGTGCTAACACATTCAATCATCCATTTCGACTTTGTCTTTGACAGAGAGCACGTTTGTGCCAGGTGCCAAGTCTGCAGTGTTGTTTAGCACACGAGATTTTCAGGCGCATATCTCAACCTCTGCCTCGGAGGACTTTGAGTGCCTGCTTAGGAGAGGAGTTTTACCATTTTGGAGGGGTGTTTCATAGTTGGGATTGCATGGGGAGCGTGATCACTACAGGAACTATGTGGAGGACACAGTGACTGCACAGTAGGGATTTAGTCCAGTGGGGAGATTGTTTTGGGAGGTGAGAAGTGAGAGGAGATTTTGGAGGACACTTGGTGGGGAGGCTTAGAGCTTCCTAACAGGGGTTTTCCAAGTATTTTGGTGGCCTCCGACAGCAAAATTTGCAGGAGGACCGAATTTCCTAGCAGTTGGGTGAGCCAAGCCCAAGAGGGCCAATTTCTAAGGTCAAAACTAGGACAAACCCTTTCTAGGTTTTTCTGGGTTTATTAAGGAGAGGTCCAAATTAATTTGGCAGAATTTTCTGGGTAGAATTAAGAGGCCAAACAAGGATCTCAACTCAGCCAGCAACTAAACGAGCTTGGGGAAATTTGGGCTAAAATTCCGAGGTCAATATTTGGCCAATTCCTTCGCGAGTTATTGTGGGTTTCTTGAGCAGAGTCTGTGGTTAAAATCCCAGAATTTTTTGAGACCGTAGCAGACCCCAGCAACATTTCATTCGGAGCAGCAACAACATTTCTGGCCATTGACAGCGTAGAGTAGGAGTAGAAGCGCGAAGCAGGAGTAACAGCGCAGAGCAGGAGTAGCAACACAGAGCAGGGGTAGCAGCGCAAAAACGGAGCAACAACAGTATTTCTGGCAAGTGACTGGGCAGAACAACGCAGAGGTACAACCACGCAATGTACATTTCTGGGGGAGATTTTAGGCTTGTTCCGAGGCTATATTCAGCTTGCCTTGAGCAAGCCCAGGTACCTTCATTCTAGCACCTCCATTGTACACATTTACCGATATTAATAAAATGGCTCAACAATATTTTATGGCTCCCATGGTGTATTGATATCAGTTTTTGTTTTGTTGTCTCCTTAATATCTTTTAGCCTGTTATTATTGGCATTTCCCCATTTGGGATATTACATTGGATCAACCCATGTATACCAAGCAGAAGTGACTTGCAGCAATGTTAGGTAGCATCCCTCCTGGAGTCTCGATGGTTGCCCTTTGAAGGACTAAGGGGAAGCTAGTGAGAAGTACGGAAGTGAAGGACCAGCAGGACAAGATACGACATTGAGATGCTGCAGCAAAGTTTGTCATTGTATCTTCTATACCATAGACCGTTGTATTAGTCAGATTGGTTTCATATAATGAAGATTGGGTTGTACACTATTGTACAATTTTGTTAAAAATTGTGTATACTTCTACATATGTGATTTACTGCTTTATATTTTCCGTTGCTCAAACTAGTTCTGGTTGAGATTCTTGGTTTGGCAGCATCAGTGATTTTAAGACTCTAACCTAGACCCAAGATCGTGGAAATTCAACAAGGAGTGCATACCCCTCAACAACACTGGCTTGCCAACTGGGTCTACAAACTCCATCTCCAACTTTCGCCAGTCACTAGTTACTCTACCAAGTGAATAGAGCCACTGGACCCCCAACACTACATTGGTATCTGGTACATCCACCACAAAGAAATGATTTGTCATGGAGTAGTTCCCCATGGTCATAGTCAAGGCGGGAACATAGCGTGTGCACTTTATGGTCCTGTCACCCGACATAAGAACTGAAAACTCCTCGAACTCCTCTGTGGTGATGCCCCTCCTCTGGACCATCTGGGCATCGATGAAGTTGTGGGTGGCCCCACTCTCCACTAATACTGAAACACGTTGCCCCTGAACTGTCCCCTGAATCCTCATGGTCAAAAACTTGGGTACCCCACACAGTGATGCGAGGGCCCCTCCAGAAGGTGCAAAAGAAACTCCTCCAGTTGCTTCTGTTGGTGGTGGTGGTGGTGGTCCTCTCTCCTGAGGTGTTGCGTTGTCATCTACCCCCATCTCAAAGCATGTCTCCTCCTCCACATCATTGTCCGAGAAGACCTCTATGTAATGGGATTTTCCTACTGCACACCTATGGCCTGGTGCCCACGGCTCCTGACAAGTGAAGCATAGCTTCCTCCTCCAGAGGTCTCTCCCTGTGCCCTTAACCACCTGCCAACGTCCCTAGTTTGCTCTCGGTGGTCGGACCCTCATATCTCTCCCCCTTTGTTGGAAACCTGGTTTGGTTGGCAAAGGTGCCCTAGCTCTAGGTAGGGCATCCTGTAGGTCCCTAGCTCTCCCCACTGCATCCTGCAACGTAGTGGGCCTATTGGACCTCACTAGCCACTGTAATGGCTCTGCTAGCCCCTTTATGAACATGTAAATTCTCCTGGACTCCAAGGAGTATGGCACCATCACAGATAGTCTCATAAACTCTGAGATGTATACTTCCGCATTCCCGATCTACTTGAGCCTAGTCAACTCCCCAAAATACTCCTCGGGGTCTTTCCTCTCGAACCGCTCTAGCACCCTCTTGGTGAACTCATCATAAGTTCTGACCCCTGCGTTCCCCAGTGTGGTTAGCCCATGGAACCACCAGTCATGAGCTTCCCCTTCCAAATGCAACGTGACAATCTTGATTGCCTCTCCCTCAATCATCTAGCTCAGTAGGAAGTAGACATCCAGCTTCTCGACCCATGCCTTGGTCGAGCTCTTGGATGAGCCATCGAAAGTAGGGAGAAACAGCCTCTCCATTGTGCGTTGCAAATTTTTCCCCTGCATGTAGCCTCCACCACTTTGTCCCCTGTGCTTTTTACTGCCCTTCAGCTGACAGAAATCTTTGAAAGTAATGGCCCTCCCAAACTCCGGGCATAGGACTGGTACTCTAAGAAATACTCCCCATAATGTGCTTTCTCCTGCTCCAGTTGTCCTCCCGCTCCTGAAACTAGGAACGTGGGAATGGTAGACCGAGGGGGTGTGTATGGTACGGTAGGCATGTTGGGGTTGAGTGATTCATGGTGCTGCGAAGTCCCGGATCCTTCTCCCACGTAGAAATCCCCTTGGATTCCCTTACCCCTGTTGCCATTGTTATTACGATGACCCATCTCCTCAATGTTCTTTGATAGATCCTGCACTGCTTTCAATAGGAGGTAAGAAAACTCCTCATCCTTGCTCCTTTTCTCTCCCGCAATGTCCCCCATGTTAGTTTCCACAACCTCTGGTTCAACGGTCACAAGATCTGGGGTGGTCTCTAATTGTCTTTCCCTACTCCTGTACCTCAGCCTCTGGTATGTCATGTTTTTCTTGTCTTCTGGTGTCATAGACTACGCTGCTCTTATGAAAATTCCTGAATCTACCTGACAGAAATTTCTACTGCAGAAATCTGGTTTACTTCTCCTACTTTTGTTTTTACATTTACAAGTTATTTTCAAAAAATATTTAGAAAACAGCGAAGTAAACACACTGCAGATCTACACATACATACAGATCAAGTAGTGAAGAATTAAACACACATGACAAAGGACACAAATATTTCTTTTGGACAAATGTCCCCGGAAAAACCCAATGCGGGAAAACTGGTGCAGCAGCTCTTGAGGGTTTTATTATTATGTAGAATTTTGAATACAAACAAGGGCACCAGTAGTGGTTTGCCCAACAGAGAAATACCGATAGATGTACCTCTATCTCCGAAGACAAAAAATATGGTTGATTGAGTTGAGGATGAGGAACCCCATGTTGAGATTTTTGGGTAGCATCAGATGTGCTCTAGCTCCAAAATTTTGTGGAGGAGCTGGAGTACATGAGATCTCCAAGACCCAGAAAGCATTTGGAGAAATTCCATTTGGTTTGATAATTATTCAAATAATTAATCTTTATAATTAAGGACCCTAAGTCTAACTTAGGAAAATTAAAAGATTAAAGTGAATTAAATTAAACATGTGATGAGAATGTTTTAAGTCACGTAGATTAAGTAGCTTCTAATCTTAGTCGTTGATTAGAGATTAGATCACGGTCGTTGGTTTGCCAACGAGAAAAGTATAAGAGAAGGGCTTGGGGTCAGTTGGAGGACACACATATTGGCAGAGCACTGAAGCTAAGCTTAAATTCTAGGGCGTGGTTTGCTAAGAATTTTAGAGAGATTTTGCAATACAACAAGGGGAAATATTGGCGAGGGATTCTGATCCAAGGCCAAGAATACAACAGCGGCAGAGAGGCAGCGTATTTAGCAGCGCAGAGGCCAGCCAGAGCTACGCAGTTCAACCAAAGCCCAGTCAAGGACACCATAGAGGCAGCAAGAGCCCTTCAGGGTTGACACAGACCCAGTCAGGGCAGTGCAAAAGCAGCATAATCCCAGAGAGGGTGATGCAAGCCCATACAGAGCAGCGCAGAGGCTGACACAGGCCAGAAAGGCTGACGCAAAGGGCTGAGGAGCAGCGCTGGGGTTTCCAGTGGGCCAAAAAGGGATCAAGTTCTGTAGATCTCGTTTGAGGGTGTGAATCAGCCATATTTCTGTCTCCGAGTGAAAGGGGTATTGTTGCCGTGATTTTCTCTGTAAGGACCAACCATGTCTGATGCCTAGAAATTGTTGTATTCAAATTCTACATAATAATAAAACACTCCAGAGCTAGCTGCACCAGTTTTCCCGCATTGGGTTTTTCCGGGGACATTTGTCCAAAAAATCTGTGTCACTTTGTTATATGTGCATTATATTTAGTAAATGATCTGTATGTGTAGGCTGCTATTTGTGTTTACTTCGTTGTTTTTTGAATATTCAGATTAATAACTTGTATCAATAATCAAGTAGAAGTAAATCAATAGTTAGCAGTAGGGTTTCTTAGATTAAGAAATTTCATATGGTATCAGAGCATTGCAAACCAAGCTGAATCTCCAACAAAACGGCTGAAGATTCTTTTGCTGCAGAGATCCAGAGAGGGCAACGCAACACCAAGAGGAGGTAGTCCCAGCAGAGGCCACGCAGGGGCTGACGCAATCCCAGCTGGGTGACACAAAGGCAACACAGAGCCTTCAAAAGTGACGCAGGAGAAGCCTGCGCTGCGTAGAGGCTACACTGAGCCAGTCTACTCACACAGAGGCCAGCCAGGGTGACGCAGTCCAATTTCGAGTTGTTGTGCGAAGTTGCCGTAGTCCAGAAGCAGAGCTTCAAATCTTCAGAAGTTGCTAGTGTAGTGGAGGTTCTGCTGGTGCAGAATCATGCCTAGCTAAGTTGACAAAGAGCGGGAGAAGAACAGTCGCTCAACAGATTTTTGCCAAAGAAATCTGAGGATCGATCAGGAGGGTGATCGAAGAGGGTTGATTCAGAGGATTTGGCAGATTTTCGAGGGAGCAGTTACTATAGAGGGTGCCTTTTCGCCAAGGATCCGAGCCACTGTTGAGGTAGCAACAGTAGCAAGGAGAGAAGTATCTTTTTCGATAGATTATTTCTGAGCTAGATGGCGCCATACGGACTGTGTGATCAGGATAGGTTGGACGGCTTGTCCAACTTTGCTATCTGGAAGGCCAAAATCCTGACAGTCCTAGAGGCATATGCATTACGGGAGCATACAGAGAGTGTCTTGGCTACACAAATCGATGTTGCTCTTCTCGCGAATAATAATGAAGTGGAGGCACATGCTAAGCGCTTCATCATGGATGGGGTCAAGGATCATGTGGTCCCACACATAAACGAGAAAAAGACGGCTAATGTCTTGTGGACAGTGTTAACCACTATGTATCAAGGGAAATTCGTCTAGAAAAATATGCTTTTGGAGAACCAGATGATGTTATTTGTGATAAATAAGGGAGAGGAAATTGATCCTTTCCTCTTCAGGTTGCAGTCGATTCGAGATAAGTTGATTGCCATGGGGGTCAAGGTGGAGGATGATGTCATGGCAAGGACTGCTCTAAATGCAGTCACAGATGAGTGGGAAAGGTTTGTCCAAATCATCTTGGGCAGAGAGGAGCTCCCAAGCTAGGATGACATGTGGGCTATTCTCCGACAAGAGGAAATCCGTTGGATGATCAAGAGACAAGCCGGCACCGGATCCAGCAAAATGAAGGAGGAAGAGGAAGATGCAGCCCTTGCATCCAAGAAGAAGTAAGGGAAGAAAAAAAGGGATCTATCCAAGATCCGTTGCTTCAGGTGTGGTGAACTTGGACACTTCGCCACCGCTTGTCCTCTAAGGAAGAAGGACAAGGAAGCTAAATCCAAGGATGTGGCAGCTAAAGAAGAAGATGGCTCTGGTGATGATGTGGCCATGGGTGCTCATGTACCTCGATAGAAGAGGTGGGGCGATATTGATCTGTAAAGCAGCTACAAATGGGAGGCAGGATCCTCAAGTAGCCCAACTCTTGGATCACATATGCGCTACGGGAACCTTAAGATAGTAGCAGGGATGACTAGAGCAGTGGGTGTAGAGGACCATGGTGAAGCAAAGGGCAAAGCTAGGACGTTGTAGAGAGAGCAGTGCAGTGCAGAGGCAGCAACAGCGTAGAAGCAGCAGCGCAAAGGGGTTGATGGGACCTTGGATAGGTCCCTCTTCTTCCCTTGTTGCCTCCGATGCTTTGATGCAAGCACTGCATCCTCCTCCTCTTCTTTCTTTACCTTCATTGTTCTGTTGTTGCTGCTTTGCCTCTTGGTAAATCTCCTGATTTCCTCCTGACAGAGGATTGCCCACATGTCTGCCCAGGATGGTAACGCTGCTCTGCCCAAGATGCTTTGGACAAACATTTCCCATTCCTCGGTGACTGCATTCAAGGCAGTCCTCACCAAGAGCCCTTCATCCCGAGTCACACCCATGGCAATCAATTGATCCCGGATAGTATGAAGTCTGAAGAGAAAGGGATATATCTCCTCACCCTTCCACATCTAGAACAGTTGCATCTGATACTCCAGAATCATCGTCCTTTGGAAAGAGCCTCCTTGATACATCATCTCCAAAGTTGTCCACATCTCATTTGCCTTGTTCTTCCTAGCAATGCGTGGCACAACTTGATCTTTGACTCCATCCATGTTCAAGCGCTTAGCCTGTGCTTGATTCTCCTTGAATTTCTTCAAAGGATTTGGATCGGCAGGCATAGCTAGGATGTTCTCAGCATGCTCCTTGATGTCGTACTCATCCAGGACTGTCAAGAACTTGGCCCTCCAGATAACGATGTTAGACATGTCGTCCAACCTGTCCTGATCTCTCAGCGCATGAGAAGCCATCTTTGCTCAAATCTATCAGAACAGATACTCCTCTCCCTCTTTCTGCTGCAACACCCAACAGAAATACTGGATCTGGGCTTCTTGGCAACTAGAAACCCTCTATAGTAGTTTCTCTCTCCGACAATTGATTTCCCTCCTGGAAATCCTCAGCCAAAAAATCAACTGAATAGTTCTCTACGATCACCCTCCTAATCGAATCTCATATCTGTTTGGCGCAGATATGTTGAGCAACTATCCTCCTCCCGCTATTTGTTAACTTAGCTAGGCACGATTCTACACCGGCAGAATCTCCACCACACCAGCAATTGCTGAAGATCTGAAGTCCTGCTTCCAGACCACAGCAATACTGCACATCAACTCAAAACTGGACTGCGTCCCTCTGGCTGGCCTCTGCGTGCACAGACTGGTGCAGCGCAGCGTAGGCTGCTCCTGCATCCCTCTTGAAGGCACTGTGTTGTCTCTGCATCACCCAGCTAGGACTGCGTCAGTCACTGCGTAGCCTTTGCTAGGACTACATCGTTCTGATGCTGCGTTGCCCTCTCGGGATCTCTGCTGCTTCAACTACTCTCTGCAACAAAAATTTCTTCAACCGATTTTGCTGGAGATTCAGCTTGATCTACAAGGCTTTGATACCATGTGAAAATTTCTTAATCTAAGAAACTCTACTGTTAAATCTCAATTTACCTCTCCTACTTGATTAAACATACAGATTATTAATTTGAATATTCAGAATTAACAGTGAAGTAAATACAATTAACAGCCTACACATACAGATCATTTACTGAACAACACGCTCATATGACAAAGTGACACAGATTTTTCGAACAAATGTCCCCGGCAAAACCCAATGCGAGAAAACCGGTGCAGCACATGAAGGTTTATTATTATTAAGCAGCAATTTCTGAGTACATCTAGGGTGCCATAAACTCGGCTCACCCAACAGAGAAAACCTCGAAAATCAGAGAAAATGTGAGATATACCTCACTCTCGCAAGTTTCGGCTGATCCGGATGAGAAACTAGTGAAACCCTAGCTGGCTCTGCGCAGCAACTGCGTCAGCCTAGACTAAGGGACTGCGTCACCCTAGCTCTGCGTGGATCTACTTCTCCCCAATCTTGGTTTTAGCCCTACTGGCTCAAAAACCCTTGCTTCCAGCAGAATTTCGAACTTTTGCTTGGAGACACTGCTTTGCCCCTGCGTGAACCCCGCGTGGGTTTGCATCACCCTCCTAAGGGACTACATCACACCCTCTGATGGCTACGGTGTCTCCACTGTGTCTCTGTTGCCCTTGCTCTGCACTATACACTCGGCTCTCCTGGCCAATCACTGCTTCTGCCCCTCAATGCAACTCTAAGTCACTTAGATCTGATCTTCGTCCGAGCACTGCTCCATTAGAAGAATTCGATCTCTTAAACTATGTGTGTGTTCTCCAACTGACCCCAAGCCTCTCCTTTATACTTTTCTCCCTGACACATCAATGGTCGTGATCTAGTCTCTTATCGACGACTCAAATTAAAAGACTACTTGATCCGCGTCACTTAGAACATTTCATCACATGTGTTTAATTAATTCACTTTAATTTTTCTAATTCCCTAAGTTAGACTTAGGGTCCTCATTAAAAAAATTAATTATTTTAATATCTCACACATCAAATGAAATTTCTCCAAACGCTTTTTGGGTTTTGGAGGTTTTGTGTTTCTTAGCGCTTCCACAAAATTTCAGGGCTAGAGCACACCCAATGCTACCTCAGAATCTCAACAGAAAACAGTATAGAGTTGTTGTTGATGTTATTGAACTCTTCTATTGATCATGTATTTTGGGTGTTCATGATTGTTGAAGAAAAGTCTCTAAATTTTTGAGATTGCAACTTAAGAAATGTTAGAGAATAACTTAAAAATCCCATGAGTTGCCAAATTTAAACCCTAGCCAACTTCTTTTTGTACGTGTCATATAATAGAAATATCAATGATTTCTGAAGACAAATTCTATACCTTAGGCAGAGACTTGGTTAAGGAGTTTAGATGCATTATTCAGTTGTAATTATGTAAAAGGTCCTCAGAAGTTATCCATTTCAATACACAAAGCCATTTCACATAAGGCATGTTATCATGTACAATTTCAATTAAAAAAATTGAAGACAGAACTTACCTTGCAATCTCAAGAGCAATTCTCACTGCCTTTGCAGGTTGTAAACGCCCTTTCTTTTGGAGGTAACTGCTCAAATCTCCCTGTAAAATAAACAAGAAATTCACAAATGAAGATTCTTGGAATGCCCAGTAATCCACACATTCATGATGCTTTCAGTGGTGATAGTTTTCTGGTACACAAGAAGTTAATAGCAGAAAATTTTTGCACTGCAGATGCTTTACTCTTTCTTAATAGAGATAACAGCATATGAATACATTTTTTTTTTTAGTGAGAAAGAAATGGAAAGAGTCTACATTAGTATCCACTGATGGTCCAAAGTAGCTAATGGGACAGAAAATACATCAAAACATTCCATCTGCGTAGGTGCTAAGGAGAAAGGAGTATTCCAATTTAAGAAATTGTTTCTAAGACTAATCAATTAGAAATAAAGTATAAGTACAAATCCAAATATATATATCAATGAGTCAAAGGAGCTCACAAAGGAGAAACGTCTAGAGGGCACAATATACATAAATGACAAAGGCGAAACTTCTAGGAGGGCACAACATACATCAATGACAAGTACAGTGCCATTCCAATGTCTAAAGTTTATCTTTAACCTGGAGGATTTCCTAATCCATCTATCTCTCGGACTAAATCAAATGTTTGGGAGGTGATATTGGGACTCCAACAGTGCCTGTCTTGACATCCAAAGGCCTGCAATGTAGGAAGAAGCCCATGATATGTTGGTTCAAACATGGAGTACCCTCTGTGATATGAAAACTTTGTCGGTGTTTTTGGGGCCTATTGCTGTTCAATGGATAGTGCAGTATCCACTATCTGACTCCCCTTTGTGTTCTTCCATTATGATCTAGATGGCACTTCCTACCCAGGTTCTCATGCATATCATCGAAAAATGAAGTAACTAGTCACACCCTAGATTTAGTCTTTAGAGTTGCAGCCTTATTGTTAGAAGTTAGTGCTTGGTAAAAAGTGAACTCCCTAATAAAAGTGCCAGTCATCTCTAATTTCAGTACCAGAAGATAGTAGGAAGATAATCCTGTGAATACCTAAGGAGTAGGATCTTCTCTAAAATGATTGTAGATGAGAAGATCAAGTGATCCTTTCCTTCGGGTTCAAAGGAGCACAGTTTTCATATGCAAAATTCTTGCTCTATAATGTGACCCTTCTCAATTAGAAGCTGGTTAGAAGATACTTGAAGCTAGCCTATAAGGTATTTTGGCCCATGTAATAAATGGATCCAGGTGCATCACCCTGGAGGTGACTCTAAAGTAATGGTCCAACATAGGATAAGAAAATAAATTTGGTATATCGAAGTAGCCTAAGTTGAGTATCAGTAGATCTCAACTCACATGCTCATTTTTATTCTCTCGGAAGTCAACCCAGGAGCATCATTGGACAATTGAGTGGGAAGGAGTATATCAGTGTGCATACCAATGAAAACCAGCTGTTCACTCTCATTAGTACAACAACACCATAACTCAGAGGCAAGATCTATGGAGGATTGGAGGGCATGATATTGATATCTGTCTCTCCTACTTAGGATATCCACCAGACCCCTAATGCAGTGAAGACTGAAGAATACCCATAAGAAACAGTGGCACAACAAATTTCACCATAATAAGTTATAACATTAGAAAGAAAAGCATATTTAGTCCTAATGATCCTGGAAAATGTGAGAAGTAGAACAGTGACCCTCACCATGTAACCATTCTGTCTTGGTCAAGTTTGATCCCCATGGTATCTAGAGTAACCCATAAGGGAGTTTAGCTCTAAAAATATTGTCAATAGATGAATCTTAGACTTGATTAGATGTAATATCGCTAAGGAAATTTTACAGTAATAAACACAGCATGCATAGATAAAATTAAAAAACCCACAGAAAATACACACACAAATCAGACCACGTAATTGAGCCAAAAACTGTGCTGCTAAGCCATTTTATTGATAAAATATGAGGCTACAATTGGTGCTGGAAAGTGTGCACCTGGGCTTGCTCAAGACACGCTAGCAAAGCCCAAGTGAAGAAGATGAAGTCCATGTTATCACTCAAACCAGCAGGGGACCTAAAAAGGGGACCTAAAAAGAGACTCCTAAGAAGGCAACTGCTACTTAAGGGCAACGATGGAGACTTAGCTCACTGTCACCACAGCTATGACTCCCTACTCTTTACGGACTTTCACCGATGGGAGGAGACCCAATATTAGGAAGTCACTTATAAAAGATGGATCAACAAATAGATATGAAGTGATCTAAATGAGCCCTTTCCCTAGAACAAGATTAAGCGTGGAGCTTGCTTGCTCTTTAAGCAAGGTACAAGATTTTCTAGGAAAGGAGGTGGGGACTTGAGGGTTAGGTTGGGGGTGTTGACCACTAGAGTGGCACCTGATAATAATGAGAAGACTCCATGTCCAAGGATGAACCAGAAGACATTTATACCATCAGATATCATCAATTCAATAGAGTTTTTGAACTCTACTTCTATTTCTCAACATCCTTCTCTGATGCACAAATTCCACGCCCTACAGGGAATTGTAATAAGTGATGCTAGTAATGATGAATTTGAGTCAGTATTGAGTCTGTAACAGGCCTAGGATGTTGGGACTCGATCAGCAAGCGAGTACACCTTGAAGTGTTTTTTTTACTTGGTTAAGTTCCTTCTTTTTAGAGGCAAATAATTTTCTAGGATTTTTCACTCATTGCATTGCCCCAAAGCAAGGGTGACGGCTTGAAGGTTGAACCCCTGACGCATCTTAGAGTCTAGAGTCAATTTATATTACCATACTAGATCACACAAAAAATTTCGTGGAATTTGGTTAGGTCAAGGTAGTAATTTTTTAATTTTTTAAATTTCCCACAGGTCAAAAACTGCAATTAAAATTGTAATTGGATTGTAATAAGTGTTGTCTAGAGAAGTTGCATGGGGTATGAGTAATCAAAATTACAACTCTCACCCTCAACTTTCTACAATGACACACTTTGAGGGGTTAATAATGAGTCCTGGACCCTCAAAACCCACATTTCATAAGTTTAGTGGAAATTGTGGCATTTAACTAGGCTAGAATTAAATAAAATAGAGAGAAATAAATTATTCCATGGGACAAAATGACGTGGAAATGACTTGGAAATTATCCCAAGTCAAAAGTTGAGTCAACGGACATGTGGAGGATGACTGAGCACTCTCCATCACTAATTCATCATTTATTTATGTAAAATCGAATTTTCCGGAGACAAATCAGCACTTACACTCAAGAAAAATCGAATTTACAAGAGGCAATTGAGCATAAAAGGAATATTCTACTGGATCAGTCGACTAAAGACCAAGTGGGGACCTCTTTTCACGAGCTATCTGGAGTGCGACAACACTCAACACTGAACTCAGAGGATTTATGCTATTTCGACTGCGCAGTCACTCAGAGCCACCATGCAGTTCCTAGGGACCTACGCAGAAGATCATTGGGGTCAGCTACAGGCGCGGTTTCAGTTGGTTCGAGTTTGCGGTCACGAACTCAGTGTAGCACGAGACTTTCTCTAGCTTATGGATAAGTTCACTGGATCATATGGGAATTCAATTTCCTCAAGTGTGCACAAAGAGATTCGAGTTTGTTCTAGGTGTCTCAGTCTTCTCCATATGGAACTTGGCTTACCTTTACTCAGGTTTTTCTTCAAGTTCACTTCTCACATGCATTCGTCCTTGGGAATTGCTCCCGAATCTCTATATAACAAAGCCATTGGCTATTTTATTGTATCATGTTATGAGTTTTGGAGGTCATCGCAGTGTAGCAGTGCAGCAAATTATCTTGGTGACCAGTTTTCCATCTTAGCTCCTTTTGGGTCAGATCTATATGTAACCCTCATTATTATTTATAATAAAAGATGAGATTCTTCCTATTTGATGTGTTGATAGATTGCAGTGCTTATGTTTTTATTTTACATGGCAATCTTCTATTGAGTAAATGTTGATTCTATGGCATTAAGTTATTTTCTACATTTTTAGTTAAAATATTTCATCTGGGATATTACAGTGGTATCAGAGCAGGATCTTGGCTCAATCATGGGGAACTTTTCCTACGAGTAAGGAGGTTTTTTCCTTAATTGCAGATTGTTGAAGGAACTGAATTTTATTGCAGAACGATCTTGAACAAACAAAAACAAACAAACAAAAAATATTTGGGTTAAGTTGAGAACCCTTGGAGGACAGATTTGCTAAAGATTTTATTGAGAGTTCGTTGTAGCAAAAGGTTGAGTTTAAGGAGTCGAGTCGAACATTGTGGTTGAGCCTGTGCATTCATGAAGGTCGATCGATTGATGCATATCTCTGTTTAAGCGCGTTATTGGTGTTGAAGGTGTCTATGATCGTGGTAACCACTGCGAACAACTTTCCTCTAGAAGCAAAGAAGCAACAAAATGAGCGGATTCCCCTCTTGTAGCCAGCAATCGTGCCCAGTGTGAAAATAAGGCACAAATAGAGTGCATCTGGAAATAATTTTTGAATGATGGGAAAAGACCGAGTTCGTTAGGAGCCCGAGAATGACATCTACTCATTGTAGATCATTATAGCAGATCACGTTGGTGGACCATAGGGGACAAATCTGATGAGTTGTCGATTGGGTGGCTATCGAACCTTGCTGAGCCAAACCTGTTCGAACGAGGAGTCTAACAGCTGATCGATACAATAGATTTTGTCTGCGTGCAAGTTGTTGAAATTCCAAATTGGGATCTCGGTTGTAAGAAATACGTGCAAGCATGATTGGGCACTAGGAAAAGACGCTGCGACAATACGTGATAGAACAATGCACGTAGCTCCTGTGCGCTCATACTCTGGAGTACGGGGTCTAGTGAAGATGTTCACTCAGCTGGTTAGATTGAACGAGCTGTTGAGAGCCGAGGGCCATCGCGCTGCCACCGTCGAGAGCCGAGAGCGAGGTCAAGATCTTTGTGACCAAGTGAAGTCAGGCGTTGATGTCAGAGTGTATGCAAGCAGTCAAACGAAACCGAGTTGCATTACTTAACGCAAAAGCCAACCTCTGAATCGTGCCGCCACAATAACCGGGTTGCGCTAGTGATGCCGAGGGCATGCACCGATACACGACATCAGAAGTTGTTGCTGTGCGTGGGCCAAATTCTTGGTGTACCGTCAAACCAGGCATCGCGTTAGATTCAAATCAAAAGACCAAAATTGTTGGGCGCTTTGTACCTAGATTATCGTATTTATTTTCATCGGTGGGGTCTCTAAGCGAGCAATCCTGATCCTGTGCAAGTCGTGTTTTTAGCATTCCTATGGCAGAGAAGTTACCTATACAAATATATCAGGTTCTATTGTTCCTTTACCATGCAAGCTCCATTTTAATTCCAGAATTGTGTAAATTCCAAGTTCTATATTTTTCTCAATGTGTTGTGTTTACCGCTAATTTTATCTTTAGTGGGTAGACAAAAGACATTAATAGTTGATTCCTGAGTATATAACGGTGAGTAGCATTGTTAACCAGTGGGTTATTTTTGTGAAGATCTGGTTAATGATTAAATTTCTGAAATTTGAGATCTATCATCTTATGTGAATCATTGTACTTGGAAATGAAATAAAATAAAAATCAAATCAAAGAATATACTCAAGCCTACAGTAGCTGCAAATGAAGTTTTGATGGGCTATTGACTGAAGGAATACACCATTAACTCAGAAAAACAGTGATCATATCGTTGGTTCAACCATGGAGGGATTCCTAAATAGCTTGAGAAGGATAAAAATTGGTTCCTTGAACCACCATGCATCAAAAGACCAGAAAACAAAACTAGACAGCAGACCCTTTTCAAGAGGAATTTATGCCATCCTTCAAAGAGGACAGCCAAAAGATCTGCAGGGAGAATTGGGGGTTGGTCACAGAATTTTTTCACTTGGGATAGATTTGAAACACATGAAGATGTCATGGAAATTTTTGTCCAAACTAGATGATCTTAATGAACTACTGTCCAAAATAAGCCAAGAAAAAGGGCAGAAACTGATTTGGGCTCTAAAACCAGCGATGCTTGCTCTTATACAACCCAAATTCTTGGAGGAACCGTCTGAGGGGTTCAGACTTCCAGTTGCATCATGCCTCAATAACATCATAAAGTTGACCACACCTATAGCTCCATACAATGATGATGTTATAAGGAGGATTATGAGATTGATTGTAGAGACTTTCCAGGATTTGGACAACAGTGCAGGCTCTACCTTCGGGAAGAAGCTAGAGATTTTATGGAGTATGGCCACATTCGAGACATATGTCATCATGTTTGACCTTGAGTGTGATGACTTGATTCTGCAGATGTTCCAATGCTTCTTCAGCATTAGGAGACATCATTCTGACACCGTCTTAGCCCAAATGCAGTCCATCCTGTCATCATGTATGAGAGACTGTGAGACCATTGGCTGAGAGTTGCAGACCATGTTGTTGAGCATTTGGAGGAGAGAGCAGTTGGTCTCACCCGTTGCTTATGAGCTAGCCCAAGGGCTAGTTGAGCAAAACATTAAGCTTTTCAGGAGACAGTTGACCAGGGAGGAGCTGCTCCAATGGTGGATCAGGCAGCAAAAATGAGCTGAGGAGGAAGGAACTTTGCTTCATTTGCAAAGGGCCATGGGGGCCTGATCACTCATGTTTGAGAGTTGCAGATGAGATGGCAGAGGCAGAACAGAAGGGAATTCCTTTTGTTTGCCAGGATGAGGACTCTTCTTTAGGTGAGTCCATGAGATCAGATGCGGATGCTTCTGGGGAGAGAAAGCAGTCATGCAGAGATGATGACAATAGACTGGAGTTGTGTTCCAGTGTGCAGGGTGAGCAGTCGAGGGACTCTGCGAGAGATACTCTGGGTGATGAGTCACTTGTGACGAATCAGCCAGAGCAGCATATGACGAAGCCTGAGTTAGCAGAGGAGGATACTGTGCACATCATGCATGATAGTCCCTTGGGGGAGAGGCAGATGGAGGCTCACATTGAGTGTATGATGGATATATGGCTAACCTTGGGGTCAGCCACTGAGGAGGAGCAGCCAAATGCACAAACACCGAGTACGGTGACAGCAATTGCAAATCCATATCCTTTGGAGATGTTGGCGGTTGATGGGATAGTCCTGCAGGGGGCTAGCAAACAGCAAGAGCACTACATTCTCGATCAAGAGAGGGATGAGCTGTTGGAGATGGTGGAGCATCCATCGTTGGGCCGCCACACTGATGAGGTACAGATAGATGCACATGTAGTCAGCAGATCTGCAGTACTTCCAGGGAGTAGCACTCTCCAAGAGTACAATGATGGGGCTTGCAACATATCTTGCCCACTTTGGCCCATTATAGAGAGAGGGGCTTTCTTCTACAGGCAACTTTCATTGGCAGACAGGGCAGAGCAGTGTGAGTTGATTACGGGCTGGCGACAACACTCCAGGCGTGTTCCATATGCAGTTGTTGCTACATTGGATTCTTCTTCCAGGATCGATTGGCGGGAGATCATGAGTTGGTACCCTCTTGATGGTGCAATTTTCTTCGTAGGAAGCAAAACAGAGCATGGGCCCTTAGACATAGCAAATGTTAGAGATTCCAGTTGGTAATGGGGCCCAAGTCGTCGTTTCTTCTGAACTCCATCCCGATTTCAGGAGAGCAAGATCAGCATTGGATTGAGTCAGGACTTGGATTGGAGAGAGGCGATGATTTGGTACGCAGTTAGTGGGGCAGCTTATACAGTTAGAGGTACAACACAGCGGGAGCCAAGAAGCATTGCTGCTTGTTGGCGGACTTCACTTCTTGGGACATCATCTATAGCCAGAGGCAGTGTGCAGCCCGAGCCATGGGACCTCGGCGATGATTGGTCATGGTGGCGTTGGGGCCTGGGAGGATTGTTTTTGACAGATACAAGGAGAAATCAATTTGGGATCCCGACATTGAGGGGTCTATTCTGAGTGGCTTGACACGGGTCCATAGCTGCACCCAGGGGTTTGTATGGGATCCAGGCATTGGGTCTCAGTTACATCGGGCCAACAGGGTGTCCCAGATATTTGGATTGCTTGAGAGCAAGCAATCTTGGGGCAGAAGGTCTGTAATATTCCTCTTTTTGGTGTCACCTACGACAGGGTTAGGTGGGACTTCTAGAGTTAGGAGCAGACAGATCACAGGTACAAATTAGTGCAATCAACGAGCTCAGGGGCTTTTGGGAGGAGTTTTGAGGAGTTTCCATGGTGTGCGTTTGCATTCACTTCATATATTCCATCATCCGAGCAGTTTGGCTTTCGTTCCGGTGCATTCCGACAACTTTCAGAAATTTGAGTTATTTGTGGGCTTAACTCAGCTGATTACGCTCAAGGTGGCATTCCAGGAGGAATACATGATGGACCACCTTAGTGTAATAGCTCATTGGAACCGGGACAAGGATACCTACATGATGGGGCGGTTGGGCATGAGTTTCAGTGACCAAAGGAGACATGGTGGCCAATTTACTCTTTTCTACATTAAAAAGGAATATTTTAATAAGAGGGAAAAGTGCCCCATGAATAAAATAATAATAAAATAATGCTCTAGAAGGCTCCAAGAGATCTATAAAAGAAAGGGAGGAGGCCATTGAGGGATATCTTTGGAGTAGATCATTTTCTTGTGTATGAGAGGTTTGAGAACGTGGTTCTCTACTTCAGCCGTAGCCCCAGGACGGAAACCCTCGGGTGATTTGTGAGTGTTGGACGAAAACCCAACTCTCTTGAAGAGCCTTCACTCAGAAGTTTTGCAGAGCTTCAAAGATATTGGAGTGAGGATCATTCAAATCTTCAATAGGTGCTTTAGTGGATTCAGTGGTAGCTGTTGCCGGAGGGAGAGTGCAGCAATTCAGTTTTGGAGGTCATCGCAGAGTAGCAGTGCAGCAGATTATCTTGGTGACCAGTTTTCCATCTCAGCTCTTTTTGGGTTAGATCTATATGTAACCCTCATTATTATTTATAATAAAAGCTGAGATTCTTCCTATTTGATGTGTTGATAGATTGCAGTGCTTATGTTTTTATTTTACATGGCAACCTTATGTTGAGTAAATGTTGATTCTACGGCATTAAGTTATTTTCTGCATTTTTAGTTAAAATATCCCATCCAGGATATTACAGAATGCCACCATGAACCTTTTGTCTTCCACTACCGAAATGGACACAAGGTTCTTCTTCAAATCAAGTACATACAACACATTTTGTAATCGGATGACTTTTCCTTGAGATAAATGGAGGGTCACAGTCCCTGTCCCTTTCACAGGATAGGTGGCATTATCTCCAAGGATAATTCCCAGATTAGTATACTTCTCAACCAAATCAGAAAGGGCTTCTTTATAACTAGTGGGGTGCCTTGTAGCACCACTATCAATCAACCAGACATCCAAGGTGTCGGTTGGAGATGCAGCAGAGACGGCAGATACAAGAATAAAATCATTTCTCTTATTATCAACAACATTAGACTCATCGTACCTGGAATTTCTTGACCTCTTGAAAGGTTGCCCATTTCCATTACGATCAAAGGGAGCCTTCCTTTTTCCTTGGAACCTGTTGTTTCTGCCATTCCTTCTTGAGTTGTTGTTATCATCATCCCTGGGAGAGTCCCTTCTATTAAGGCACTCTCTTGCATAGTGACCAGTCTTGTTACAAGTGTAACATCTTCCCTTCCTTTCCTTGGGCCCCGCTCTACCATGGTTTTGATTCCTTGGGCCACCATGGTCCTTCTTCTTTGCATGAGCGGCAAAGGCAGTAGGTTCACTTCCATTACCATTAGAGGCATACTCCATCATTCTTGTTTCCTCTTGAGTGCATCTCGTCAATATTTCATCAAAATCAGGAATCACATTATTATTGAGAGTAGTGGTATTGAATACATGCCAATCATGGGGGAGACCTCCAAGTGCTATAAGAACCATCTCTCGATCAGATATTGCTTCCCCAATAGCTAGGAGGTTATTCCTGATTTCAATGAGCCTCATAAAATAGGATCGAATAGATTCATCCTTACCCTTCTTGATATTCTTCAATTGATTCTTGAAGAAGAGGATTTGATTAGCATTGCTAGCCCTAAACATGCTCACCAGCTTATCATACATCTCCTTAGATGTCTTTAGCTCAGAAATGTAAGCAACCTGTTGCGATTTGTGTATTTCGGGTAGCATCAGTTGTGCTCTAGGTCCCAAATTTTGAGGAAGGACTAGAGTTCACCTGATCTATAAGACCCAAAAATGGATTTGGGAAATTTCATCTGGTTTAGGAGATATTAAATTAATTAATTATTTTAATGTATTTCCTAAGTTAAAACTTAGGAAAATAAAATAATTGAAGTGAATTTAATTAAACATGTGATGAAATTGTCTTAAGTCACACGGATCAAGCTTTCTTTTAATCTTAGCCACTGATTAAAGATTTAATCTTGGTAGTTGATTTGTCAACGAGAAAAGTATAAACGAAAGGCTTGGGGTCATTTGTAAAGACACACAGAGGCAGAGCACTGAAGCTAAGCTCAGATTCTAGGGTAGGGTTTGCTAAGAATACTCAGAAGTGTTTCAGCTGCAAAGAGGAGAATTTAGACCAAGGGGATGATCTGATCCTAGGGTATAGAATACACAAGAGGTAGATACATCTCAAGGACAGCACAGAGGAAGGCAGCAGCAAGGACAACGTAATTTTCCAGAGACCCATAAGGGGTTACGCAGAGACCCTTAGGGGCAGCATAGTGACTGCGTCACCCTGTCTAGGGTAATGCAGTCCCTTCTGGAGCAGTGCTGAGGGTTTGGAGGACTTCCAAGGCTAACGCAGAGGATTTCAGGGGCTTCAAAGGCTGACGCAGAGCCTTTCAGGGGCAGCGCAGGGGTTTCTAGGCCCTAATCTTGGCTGAGTTCTGTAAATCCTATTTGAGGGCGTGGATCAATCATTATTTTGGCCCTAGATTAGCCATTGAGCTGTAGATCTAGTGTTTTCTCTGTCAGGTTTTCCAGATCTGGAACCCAAATTTGTATATTCAGAAATATTCTTAATAATAGAACCCTCCAGCAGCCAGAGACCGGTTTTCCCACATTGGGTTTTTCCGGGGACTATTTGTCCAAAAATAACTGTGTCACTTTGTCAATGTATGCATGTGCTTATTCTAGATCTGCATTGGTAGAGATCTGTTATGTGTTTTGCTTCAATGTTAACTTGAATTTATTCAGTTAATAACTTATCTTAGTAGGAGGAGCTTAACCGGATTAACAGTAATAATTTCTGCATCAGATATAAGATTCAGGAATTTCTACATGGTATCAGAGCAATTGCAGATCTAGGAGGGTCACCGATGCAAGAGGCTGAAGGTTCTAGCTACAGAAAGCAGCTGGAAAAGCAGCAGAAACGCAAATTTGAAGGGATAGAGCAGTTTTCGGGAGCAAATTCACGCAAACGGAAGGGTGATTGTTAATGGTAATGGTGGCTGATGGTAAGAAGATTGAGCAAGTAGAGAAATGCCATAAGGTCAAACTACAGATAAAAAACTTTCATTTAGAATCTCCATTCTACACCGTTCCATTACGAGGAGTAGATGTGGTCTTAGGAATTCAATGGCTACAAACTTTAGGTACTTATTCTGCCAACCATCAGAAGCAGGTTATAAGTTTTAAGTGGAAAGGGTAGAAACACAAGTTGTATGGATTCCAAGCCCCAGAAGATCAAGTCGTATCTTCCTCTCTGATGACGAAGATGATTCAAACAGGGCGCCAACATCTACAGTACAATGTCATCAGTTAGAAATGTTATCTTCAAAAGGGAGCCACGAAGAGTCACTAGAAGAACAAGGACTAGTTCGGAAACACGAAAAAGTATTCCAGGATCTACCCATAAAAGTGCCTCCAGATAGGAAAATCAAACATCCAATAGAAGTCAAGACAGGATCCGACCCTGTCGATATCAGATCTTTTCACTATCCACATCAACAAAAGATTGAACTCGAGAAGATGCTCCACGATCTTTTTAAAATGTGGGAAGCAAGAGCTCGTCGCTCAAGAAACCCAGGCATTCGTCAACATTGTCCATCATTACGTATGCTTTGAGAACAAAGCATCTTTAAGAGAGGGGCAATGTTATGTATATTTTATTAATTATTAGTTAGATATAGTTATCTTAGGTTTATTAGTGTGGGAGGGCATGATCAAAGATCATGCCTCTTCGCCAAGGGACACCATAAGGTTGTATTTAAAGCCTTGGTGATTCCCCATTGTAATCATCTTTCATCTTTTATTAATAATAATATTTACTTATAAAGTTTACCAGAGTTTTTACACTCCAGTGATGTTGTCCAACGCTGTCCTAGCAAGCCCACGCAATTACTGCGCAGAGGCAGCTCAGAAACAGCGTTGGTTTGGTCTGAAGCCAGCAATGTGATTCAAATATGAATCTGTCGGATCCAGAAAAGACTTCAAAAAAGATGCAAAAATTCAGAAGAGCTGGTGGGGTTAAAATTCTGAAGTTTTTCAGATTTTTAGCCTTAGCACAAGTGACAAAGATTGGGAGGAGATCAGCGTCTCAGGAAGTTTCTTGCCAAAGGAAACTTAGAATTTAATCATAGGATCAAAGAAGAAGCTTAACCATAGTTGATTTGGAAGATTTCCAAGGAGGGAAATCAAGTGTCAGAGAGAGCAGAAGGCACCTGTTTCACCAAGGGCCTTAGATCCATTTCTCTAGCAAAGAGAAAAGGAAGTTCTGACACATTCTAAGCAGATGGCTCCTCATGGACTACGTGATGAGGATAGGCTAGATGGCTTCTCAAACTTTTCGGTTTGGAAGGCAAGGATACTGACAGTCCTTGAGGCGTACAATCTAAGAGACCATGCAGAGCAGACTCTGGCCACACTGACAAATGTGGATCTCCTTCGAAAGCATAAGGACATTGTTGGACATGCCAAGCGGCTGATTATGGATAGTATCAAGGACCATATTGTACCACACATAGCTAAGAAGAAGACAACTAACGAGATGTGGAAGGCCTTGACTTCCCTGTATGAGGGAAAGTTTGTCCAAAGGAAAATGTTGTTAAAGACCCAAATGAGGTCATTCATGATGACCAAGGGAGAAGACATGGAACACTTCCTCTTTAGACTGCAGGCAATCAGGGATCAACTGACTACAACGGGTGCAACCTTAGATGATGTACTGATAATCAGGACTGCCCTCAACGCAATCACCGATGAGTGGGAAACCTTTGTCCAAAGTATCTTGGGCAGAGCGGACCTCCCAGATTGGGACAGCTTGTGGTCAATCCTGCGGCAAGAAGAACTACGCAGATTCACCAAGAGGCAGCACAACCCTGCGTTGAGAAAAGTAAAGAAGGAAGATGAGGAAGATGCAGCCTTGGCATCAAAGAAGCAGCTAAAGAAGAAGAAGGATCTTTCAAAGATCAATTGCTTCCAGTGTGGTGAAATGGGACATTTTTCCAGCCATTGTCCGGAGAAGAAAAGGGATAAGGAAGCATCTTCTTCCAAAGCAGTTGTGGTAGATGATGGGTCAGGAGATGATGCAGCGATGAGTGCTCATGAACCACAAAGGTGGGGTGACATGGACAAGTAGAGGAGCTACATAAAAGCAGGCAGGATCCTTGAGCAGCTCATCTCTTAGATCACAAGCGAGCTACGACAACCTTAAGATAGTAGCGAGACAAGTGGAGTAGTGGGTGCATAGATCACAGATGAGGCAGAAGCAGAGGCAGATCTGAAGGCTGGGAGGAGCAGCGCAGAGCAAAGCAGCAACAGTGTAGCAGCAGTAGCACGCAGAGGCTGATGTGACTTCAATAGCGCAGAGCAGTGTTGCTTACGCAGTGCAGAGCTACAGCAGCGTAGAGAGCTTCAGAGGGACAGCGCAGTGCAGCAGCTGCGTGATAGATTTCAGCAGAAGGAGCTGATGTGACTTCAGTAGTGTAAAGGGAGTCTGATTACGCAAGCAAAGCTATAGTTGTGCATCGTTCTTTAGATGCCAGCACAGATTTGTAGCCTATTGAGCTTCAGTGATGACGATGCAGCCCATCTGACATGTCTGTCAAAGATTGGGCAAGAGATTCAATTGTTTCTCTCAACAACTAAAGTTGCAGTGCAGCAGATCAGCAGTGGCAGTGCTATGAGCAGCACAGATTATTGAGAGGGAGTTGCAGTACAGCGGTTGCAGTGGCAGTGGCAGTGGCAGAGTCATGGGCAGCAATACAGAATGGCAGCAGCAATGCAAAGTTGAGTGGCAGCAAGCCAAACTTCAGCAACACAGAACTAGTGCCCAAAATCATGTAATGCATAAGTGTGATGTATTGCTAGAGCACACCCTTGATGATAAGAGGGAGTGTTAGGATTTTGTTTATTTGGGGTAGCATCAGTTGTGCTCTAGGTCCCAAATTTTCAGGAAGGACTAGAGTTCACCTGATCTACAAGACCCAGAAATGGATTTGGGAAATTTCATCTGGTTTAAGAGATATTAAATTAATTAATTATTTTAATGTAAAATAAAATAATTAAAGTGAATTTAATTAAACATGTGATGAAATTGTTTTAAGTCACACAGATCAAGCTTTCTTTTAATCTTAGCCATTGATTAAAGATTTAATCCTGGCCATTGATTTGTCAGCGAGAAAAGTATAAAGGAAAGGCTTGGGGTCATTTGTAAAGACACAAAGAGCACTGAAACTAAGTTGGGATTCTAGGGCAAGGTTTGCTAAGAATACTCAGAAGTGTTTCAGCTGTAGAGAGGGGAATTTAAACCAAGGGGATGATCTGATCCCAGGGTCTAAAATACACAAGAGGCAGAGATCAGCTCAAGGACAGTGCAGAGGAAGGCAACAACAGCAAGGACAGCATAATTTTCAGGAGACCCTTCAGGGGTTTTGCAAAGACCCTTAAGGGCAGCGTAGTGATTGTGTCACCCAGTCTGGGGTAACGCAGTCCCTTCCGGAGCAACGCTGAGGGTTTGGAGGACTTCCAAGGCTGACACAGAGGCTTTCAAAGGCTGACGCAGAGCCTTTCAGGGGCAGCGCTGGGGATTCTAGGCCCCAATCTTGGCTGAGTTCTGTAAATCCCGTTTGAGGGTGTGGATCAGTCATTATTTTGGCCCTAGATCAGCCAAGGAGCTGTAGATGTAGCGTTTTCTCTATCACGTTTTCCAGATCTGGAACCCAGATTTGTGTATTCAGAAATATTCTTAATAATAGAACCCTCCAGTAGCCAAAGACCAGTTTTCCCACATTGGGTTTTTTCGGGGACTATTTGTCCAGAAATAATTGTCACTTTGTCAATGTGTGCATGTGCTTATTCTAGATCTGCATTGGTAGAGATCTGTTATGTGTTTTGCTTCAATGTTAACTTGAATTTATTCAGTTAATAACTTATCTAAGTAGAAGGAGCATAACCAGATTAACAGTAATAATTTCTGCATAAGATATAAGATTCAGAAATTTCTACACAACCAAGTGCTTATGAATAGAATCCTGGATAATCATCTTTGCTTTGATTTCCCCTTTTCTATACTTCGCCTTCGTGGTAGCAGTTGCATTTGATGGAGGCTCTTGAATATTCCCCTGTACATAGTCCTAACATCTTGATCTTCTAGCGCCAAATCCAAGGACATCTTCCATGCACGATAATCAAACTTATCAGTGAATTTATCATCAGCCTTGAAACCCTTGTAGGTTGAGGAGGCCATTTTTTCTTGATGGGATTTCTTCCTTCAGAGATAGCTTCTAACACAAGCTTGGACTTTTGGACTTTGTCTTCACCTCATCTCTGATAACATGTTAAATTTAGATAACAATGGTGTTCTATGCTAGATGTACTTTTACTTTAATATTTCTTAGGCCCAATACAAATAGCAATCACATAAGCATGAAAGTAAATTGTTGATAGAACACAATAATAGATCAATAGAAGACAAGCCAAATATAGGTCAGATTTACAATTTCTTTTGTCGAGCAAAGATATGAGATATTGTTGCATTACGGCGGTCAGCAGGATGCTTCAACCAGCAAAGTCTTCCTTGGTCAGCCAACACTTCATGTGTCACACCCACAACCCTCAAAAACAGCTCATCACAAGTCAACGCAACTCAAACCAGGGACAACACAAAAAATTCAACGCAGGCAACTTCAGAAAAGTCAACGCAGCAAACTAGGGCTTCAGTCAAACAGCCCGAAATTCCTCTACTTTAATGCCCAGCTGTACGGCCTCCTAAAATCGGAATTTCTGTAGAAGATTGAGGTCAAACGACCAAGGGTTGACCACAGTCAACACTGCAACATAAAAGCCCTAAACAAATCAGCGCAGAAAACAAAAAGCCCTAATCAGATCAGTGCAGAAAAAACAACTTCACTCCACACGTGTGAGGAGAAAAACGTCTCCAAAGGCTATCGAACCAATCAGATCACAAAGAGAGAATGTGTGATGAGATGATGAGAAAAGACCTCCAAGTCTCTCCAATTTATATCCATCAATGAGGGTGTGTGACACATCTCTTAGGCATGTGGGATAAATCTGGCCGACCTTGTACATGTGGAAAATAATTTCAAAATCAATGTTCTGCTCATCCGACCAAGATGATCTTTAGATTAATCTTGCACCTCTCCGAAAGAGGAATCCAACAAAAATATGACCATCGTCATATGAGTAGTGCAACATGGAGTTTGGACCTAGTTGCCCAAAATTAACAGGACTGCGCAGTCACTCAGAGCAACCACGCAATTCTCGGGGACCTACGCAGAATATCATTGGGGTCAGCTACAGGTGCGGTTTCAGTTGGCTTGAGTTTGCGGTCACAGACTCAGTGTAGCACGAGACTTCCTCTGGCTTATGGATGAGTTCACTAGATCATATGGGAATTCGATTTCCTCAAGTGTGCACAAAGAAATTCGATTTTGCTCTAGGTGTCTAAGTCTTCTCCATATGGAACTTGGCTTACCTTTACTCATGTTTTGCTTCAATTTCACTTCTCACATGCATTCGTCCTTGGGAATTGCTCCCAAATCTCTATATAACAAAGCAATTGGCTATTGTATTGTATCATATTATGAGTTATTGGGCTTGAGGAAACTCTGTCATTTTTGTATCAATAAAATGAAGACTTTGGGGCTATTTAGCAGATGTTCTCTTGGCGTTATGAGGTGATTTCTTTCCATACTATTTCTATTGTATTTGAATTCGTTTACATTTTTTATCAATATTAGTTACATTTTCCATCTAGCTTGGATTGATGCGTTCAATCTATCTTGCATGCATCATTGATTTAGAGTATTATTCTAGAAATTAGCTTGCCAAGTCATTTTCAGAGGAATGTTTGGTTTATCTATTTCATTATGATGCTCGAATCCTTTTGCAGACTGATATTTGTTTAAGTGTGTAGGGAAGATCTATTCGTATTGTGTGCAGGAAATCCATCCGTGTGTGGGAGAAGTCTGAAATAGATCAATTCACTCCTAGATTCAAAGTGATCCAAGACTTAGCTACTTTCAACCCCAAGTTTTGCATCAAAGGAAGACAGAGGGAGTTTCTCGTTCTCTAGCTACTTGATCATCTATTTTCAATTCTAAAATCTAAAAATTTCCATTTGTAGAGCATCTTAAAGTCATATTTGCTACTTCAATAGCATTTTTCTAGACTAGGCAAGAATGGGGACTCGCTCCCATTCCTTGGGCTAGTGCCTTTGTATATTAAGTTGTACTTTAGATCCTTTTTATTTCAGCCTAACGTTTGATTTTCTTTCACAACCCGCAAGCTTGAGCGTGAAAAGCGAGGACCTTGAAGAAAAGATGGAAAAAGGAAATTGATCCTCCTTGCATGCGAAGGCTTCCATTACTTCAAAATCGAGTTTTAGAGAGGCCCTAAGCACCTTTGAGACAGCAGCAAACTTCATCTTTGTCGTGGGCCTTGGAGCCTTGTAAAATTCATATTTTGAAAGTTTCTCCATAAGTTGTGTTGTCAATTTTTTGAGGAGGGGATTAAGCCTTTTTTCCAAGCTCTTTATTCGTAAAAGGACCTCCTTTTGGGCAGCCTTCCTAAAGGTTGTTTTCCTCACTTGTAATCAATAATAAAATAACTTTTGTTGCTTGAGGGACCTTGGGATATTTTTCCTATGGTATCCCCCTTCATTGGTTGAAGAGGAAGGAATTTCTTGAGTGGATTGATTCATTTTTTAATTTTTGTTTTATGCATGCTAATGAATTAACAACCAATGCACTCTACATCCATCTAACTAAATTTCGGTTAAATTAAACTTACATGCATAAGCCCGAATTCTACAAACTTGAGCAAAATCTCTTTTCATGTGTGAGCAAATTCGCATGGTTGGCAAAATTCCATTGATTTAATGTTTATGCTTCTTGCATGTTGAGGAACCATTGAAGCACCATTTTTTTATAAGAACTTATCTCATTCCACTTGCCATTAAATGCTACAACACACATAAGTTTATTGTTTCTCTCAAAGTTTGGTTTATTATTGCAAGTAAGCACCATCTCTTATGGAAAATTTGCATGTATCATTTAAATGATATTAATCAACATTCATTTCATACAAGCAACTCATTAAAACTTACCTCCAACATAAGTTGGTTGTATAGACCTTTAGGGACCCTCTACTCCCCTATTGACTCTTCACTGTGAGATCCACATAATTTGGGCGAGGGTGAGGTATGGGATTGAAGAATTGATTTGAAATATTTGTTGTAGAGTAAGTCCAACTAAAATGAACCAAAAGCACTCTTCATCACATTTCCATTTTTATCGTTGTTAATCTCATGCCAGTAGTATGATGCTTACTTTCTATATTTGCAAAGTTTAATTTCATCTTCAACATCTAAATTTTTGCTTGTTTCAAACTATGACAAAATATGTTTAAATGTTGTAATTTGGTTATCATGTAATCATTTTTATCCTACAAATATCTTGTGCTGAAATCTTTTGTTTCCGTTTCAGGATTATTGTGTTCTCATCTCTTTGAGCATTATTCTTGAGCACGTTATTTAAGGCACTAGTTGAATGGTTTGATATTGTTATTTCAAAGTTGCTCATAAAATGCTCATAAATCTTTAAAAGTAATCCAATTTCACTCTAACAATTCTCCTAAAAACTCAAAATCTTTAACTTAGTTTTTCTATTAGGGACCACCCCCCATAGCTAACTTAGAGATAGCTTAAACGGAAAGGGTCGAGAGTAGGTGACAGCCCCTTCTCTGAATTCATTGCCACCAACCACACCTTGTGGGGTTGAAGGTTTTTCCCACTAACTTGTAGGTAGGTGTAGGCAGCAAGGAGAGTTAACAGGAGGAATATGACTTGGAAAGGAGTTTCCCAATCCCTAAAATCTTTATAGAGCTTGGATTCCTGAATTGTCCCTGATGATTTGTTTTTGATAAGAAATGGGACAACATGGGGCCAAGTGGACCCAGCCTAGGTTAGGAGGAGGGGGGGGGGGGGGTTTAGTAACCAATGATAATCTTAACCTAAACAAGACAGGGGAAGGATCAAAACAAGAATTTTCTCTTAAAGGTGTTAGTTTGATCCTACGAGGTGCTAGCCTTGGGACACTAGGGAAAAGTTTGATCTCAAACCTAGGGCCTGGGATATCTCGCAATCCCACTATCGGAATCTCTTCAAATTCAAAGGATACCTTGAGGACAAACCAGCGCAATAGTGGCAAGGAGATGGAACTTTTTTTAGGGCTACTTTGCCAGGAAATCAATGCCATAGGTGGCCCAGCATCGCTAGACCTAGAAGAGAGAGGGAAAGGTGAAGAAATAGGTTTTAAAGTGACCACCTTTTGATGGATCAATGCCTAATTCCTCTTGGAGATATGGAATCAAGGAGAACTATGAAGATGGATCTCGTTTCTTGTTCAAGGAGGCTCTCAACGTCAACTTCGTCCAATGTTAAGGGCAAGAGAAGAAAAGTGACCTTAAAAGCATTTATACTTCGTTTCAAATGGAGAAGGCTTATCAAGATAAATTTGAATTCTAGGACAATTCATTCATCAAACATGGCCCATACATAGAGATAAACTATATAGAAACATAATTCCACATTGATGTCACAAAATAGTGAAAATCTCATGATCAATGTATGAAACAAATTAAAAGAAAATAGCATCAAAATTGTACTTACATGTAAGAGAATATATCCAAACATCAACACATTTTCAATATAAGAAGCTCCAAGATAAGAAGACCCAATCCACACATCAAAATTCATCCATGATCCAAAATATCCTCCAAGAAGAAATACTAAGTTCTCAAGAGAGAGAATGATCCAAGTCAAGTGATGATCCAAAATAAATTCATCTAACTCATATTTATACACTCATTAGGGGTTTGAATTACCTATTTAGGCCTACATAAGCCCCTAAAATAAGATAATGTGCGAATTAACTAACTTTTGGTGACAAGCCCACTAAACTAGCTCATAAATAAAATAATAAGCCTCTCAAGAGGTCAAATGATAATCTATGCATGCCGAAGGGGCCTCCAAGAGGCCTAATGAGGTCCATAAGTGCCACAATGATGAATGGGACCGTCAAAAGTGATGGACAAGGGGGTGGCCCCTTGTTCACCAAACAATAAACTTGTGTTGCTCCCAGTGGGTGTGGGGGCACACCAATGACCTCATGGATCTCCAAGTGAGTCAAAGATGCATGTAGACCATCTATAAGGGATCTTCTAATAGAATAAATGATGTCATGTCATCGTACAAGTCCTGGGACACCTGCCAAGTGTGTGGTGCACCTATGGGGTCAACTGGGCATGGTGTACCAGATGCATCTTCTTTGTCCAAAAGGTGGATCTCGAGCAATCTTTGAACATCTATGGGGATCCATGGAGTGTTGTCTACTGTTGTGGAGGCCCATGGCTCCTTACACACACCCTACATGTGCCAATGTAGCCCTATGGAGTGTAATATTCCTAACAGAAATATACAATGATACACAAAGCAAACACAACAAAAATACACATAAAATTTGCACACAAATCAGACACCAAATATAGAGCCAAAAAACTGTGTTGTTCTAAGCCATTTTATTATAAAATTATAGGGTTACAATCTAATATTTGGGAAGTGATGAAAGAAAGTGCCCCAACTGTTGTGTAGTTGTCCCCTCTATGGCTTTGTGCTGATCATCCAGAAACTGAATTGTTGGCTATAAAGAATGGTTGATTTGACCCTCTTTTGGTGCTCAGAAAATTACGGGAAATTAACCGCAGTCTCTCCTCCAATAACCCACCAAAACCCAAAAAGGGTTTGGCCAATGTTGACCCCGGAATTTTGGACCAACTTCCCCTAGCTCCTCTAGCTACTAGCTAAGTTAGGATCCCTGTTTGACCCCTCAAATCTGCCCAGAAAATTTTGCCAAGTTAATTCCAGCCTCTCCACCAAATACCCAGAATAACCCACGAAGGAATTTTCCAACGGTTGAACTTGGAAATTCGGCCCTCTTTTCCCTCAACGGCTCTATTGTTGGGTAATTTGACCCACCTGTCAATCCTGCTGCAAAGAGTCCCAAAAATGATTGCAATCTCCCTCAAACATCTCCTTGGGCTCCTCCTCAAGTTTCAAGCCCAAACAGCCTTCTCTCCTCAACAACCGAGTGTGGCTCCTCCAAGGACTGCGCTGCTACTGTTGAACCCCTCCACAAACTTGAATTCCCTGCTGCTGGTAAGAAATGGAATTGATAGGACTCCCTTCTTGGGCTAGCACTCGAAGTCCACTGAATCAAGGGTTGAGGTTTCTGCTTGGAAACACTCATGCGCTGAACAACACTTGTAGACTTGGCTTCAAATCAAGCGTGCTATGTCAAAGAAAATTTTGCAAATGATCATCAATGAGCCAAATGAGTGCCTCTTGCTCTTTCTGTCAAAGAGCCTCCAAAATTCCCATGTGGGCCCAACTCGACTTTCCCCCACCAATTTCACTCCAATGAGAGCATACTTCCTCATGTTGGTCGTAATTCTCCATGGGTGGCCCCCACGCTCCACTAAGGCCGCAATATTTCCCTCCAACTCTAATGTCCAGGCTTGCTTAAAGTCAAAAATACATGTGGGGCCTCTAAACCCACATTCTCTAAGTGCAAACATGAACTAGGACAAAATTTTCCAAAATTGATATTTCACTTAGCAATAATGCTAAGTGGGAATATCACACTCCTCCCCACCAAAACATTGCTTGCCCTCAAGCAACTGTCGAACAAGCGCTCTCTCCATATTGACCCAACTACCACTGTTAGCAATACCGGGGTCCCAATTATGCCATTGATCCACTCCCGATCCCTGTGCTAACCTATCATAAAGGAGTCCCCCAATACTAGGGACTAAAGTCATCCCGCCCAATGTGAAGCCCCCCTCGCTCCATGCGGAGACCCAACCTGTAGGAGCGTGAGGGTCCTCCCTGTGAAAATTCCGTTACTCAAAATCCTATTGCAACAACTGATTAGATTTCTCCTATTTGCTAATTACTAAACAAATTATTTACGGAGTTACACAGTAAATATCGAAATCAAATACACTGCAGCCTACACAACATAAAATACTATGGAGAATACAATGCAGAAAAATAGAAACACACACACAAAAATACTCCATTATTTTTGGACAATTGTCTCCAGAAAAACCCAACTTGGGAAAACCGGTGCACTAACCGCACTTGTCCTAGCTTCCCCACCCATAGATTATCAATCAAATAATGTATATGTGAAAATCTTTGAATACATTAATGCATAAATCCTACTGTAGTATCATGGTTTACTTCTCCTACTTGTGATTAAGTTATACAAGTTATTTCCAGAAAATATTCAGAAAATACCGAAGTGAACACTACTAATAGCCTACACACATGCAGATCATTCACTGAATAATACGCTCATTCAAACAAAGTGATAGATTTTTCGGACAATAGTCCCCGAAAAAACCCAATGCGGGAAAACCGGTGCAGCAGATATGAGGGTTTATTATGATTATGTAGAATCTGATTACAGCAAATCTGGGCACCCAACTGGTTAACCCGACAAAGAAAATGATAAATCTGTAGCAATACCTGCTGTTCTGAGACCAAAAGCTAACTGATCCACACCCTCAAACGGGATTTACAAGACTCAACTATTTTCTGGCCCTAGAAACCCCAGCGTTGCCCCTAAAGCCCTAGCATCAGCCCTGTTAGGCTCTGCATGCTTCTGCGTTGCTCAGAAGGGGAATGCATAACTCTAGAGTGGGTGACACAGTCCTTACGCTGCCTCTGGAGGCCTCTGCGTAACTCTGGAAGCCCTCTGAAGCTACAGCATTGCCCCTTCTAGGCCTGCATAGAGATTGAAGCCTCTGCGTTGCGAAGCTGCTACATAGTTGTTGCTGCTGCTCTTGCTCCTCTGCCTCTTGCTGACTCTTGGCTCCAGGATCAAATCATCCCCTCGGCCAATACTACCCATCGCTGCAGAAAACTCTTCCGGAAATTCTTAGCAAACCCTACCCTAGAATTCCAAATCAGTTCCTCAGCTCTGCCTCTGTGTGTGTGTGTCTAAATGACCTTGAAGCCTTTCTCTTATACTTTTTCGTTGAACACATCAACGGCCATGATTAAATCTCTTATCAATGGCTGAGATTAAAAGACTGCTTGATCTGCGTCACTTAGAACATTTCAACACGTGTTTAATTAATTCACCTTAATTTTTCTAATTTCCTAAGTTTAGACTTAGAGTCCTGATTAAAAATAATAATTATTTGAATAACTTCAACACCAGATGAAATTTCTCCAAACGCTTTCTGGGTTTTGGAGGAGATGTGTCTCTTAGCCCCTCCACCAAGTTTCAGGGCTAGAGCACATCCGATGCTACCCCAATACACAAAATCTCAACACTCCCTATTAGCACAGAGTGTGCTCTAGCAATACATCCACACCATGTATCGCAAGATCTTAGCATTTGGTCTCTGCGCTGCTGATGCTTGGCTGCTGCCCTCCATCCACTGCCTTGGTGCTCTCTGTACTGCTACCCATGTCACTGCCACATCTGTATTGCAGCTCCCTCTCAACTCGCTGCATCATGTTGCCCATAGCACTGCCACTGCTAACAGCTACACTGCAACTCAGTTTCCGAGAAGTAAGCAACTGAAAGACTCCTACCCAATCGTTGACAGACAAGTCAGGCTGCATCCCATCACTGAAACTCCCTTGGTTGTTGCTTTATGCTGTCCTCCTGAAGCCCCTGCGCTGCTACAGCGCTGCACTGCATGAGCACTGCCTCTCTGCGTTGTTGCCTCTACATTGTTGCTGCCTCTGCACTGCGTTGCTCCCTCTACAGCATCTCAGCACTGCCCTCTGCTTCACTGTGAACTTTTGCATCCATCTACTTGTCCCGCTACCGTCTTAAGGCTCGCGTAGCTCGTATGTGATCCAAGAGTAGGGCTGACCCAAGGATCCCGCCCCCTTGACACGTAGCTGCTCTACAAATCCAAGTCACCCCACTTACGTGGCTCATGAGCACTCATGGCTACGTCATCTTCACTCCCATCATCCTTTGCTGCTACAGCCTTGGAATCAGAAGCTCCTTTGTCCTTCTTCTTAGGAAAAGTGTTGGCGAAGTGTCCAAGTTCGCCACAGTTAAAGCACCGGACCTTAGATAGGTCCCTCTTCTTCTTCCCTTGCTGCCTTCGTTCCTTCGATGCAAGGGTTGCATCATCTTCCTCTTCTTTCTTTACACTGACAATTCTGTTGTTGTTGCTCTGCCTCTTAGTGATCCTCTTGATCTCTTCTTGGCAGAGGATTCCCCACATGTCCGCCCAAGATGGTAACGCTACCTTGCCCAATATGCTTTGGACAAACGTTTCCCATTCCTCGGTGATTGCATTCAAGGCAGTCCTTACCAAGAGCCCTTCGTCCGGAGGTGCACCCATGGTAATCAGTTGATCCCGGACAGTCTGTAAACAGAAAAGGAAGGGATCCACCTCCTCACCCTTCTGCATTTGGAACAACCTCATCTGATTCTCGAGAATCATTTTCCGTTGAATGGAGCTTCCCTGATACATGGCCTCTAAAGCGGTCCACATCTCATTTGTCGTCTTCTTTCTGGCAATGTGTGGCACAACATGATCCTTTACTCCATCCATAATCAAACGCTTAGCCCGCGCTTGATTTTCATTAAATTTCTTCAGAGGATCAGGATCTGCAGGCTCAGCTAGGACATTCTCTGCATGGTTCTTGATGTCGTACTCATCCAGGACTGATAGGATCCTGGCCCTCCAAATGACGAAGTTGGACACACCATCCAACCTGTCCTGATCCCTCAGCCCATGAGAAGCCATCTAGCTCAAATCTGATGGAAACAGTATTCTTCTCCCTCTTTCTGTGGCAATACAGAAACGTTGGATCTATGTTTCTTGGTGACTAGAAACCCTCTAGATACTGCTCCTTCTGAAAACTGATTTCCCTCCTGGAAATCTTCAGCCAAAATAATCAGACATTTCTCTCTGATCCTCCTGATCGAATCTGAGATTTGTTTGGCTCAGATCTGCTGAGTGACTGTCTTCCTCCCGCTCTTTGTTGACTTATCTAGGCACAATTCTGCACTGGCAGAATCTCTACCACACCAACACTGCTGAAGAACTAAAGCATTGTTGAAGAACTGAAGCACTGCTTTCGGATCTCGGCAACCTGACAAGAATACTGGACTGCGTCCCTTTGGCTGGCCTCTACATAAGTAGAGTGGCCCAATGCAGTCTTTACAGTGCTCAGAAGTGGACTGTGTAACCCCAGACTAGGTGACCCAGTCCTTACGCTGCCCTGGTTAGCCTCTGCATAAGCCTGGAAGCCTTTTGAAGCTACAGCACTAACCCTTTTTGGATATGCGTCCTCTTGCTATTGTTGCCCTTTCCGGATTTCTGTTGCTTCTGCAGCTACCCTGTAGAAAAATATTCTTCAGCTAATTTGCTGGAGATTCAGCTTGATCTGCTATCGCTCTGATACCATGTGAAAATTTATGAATACATTAATGCAGTAATCCTACTGTAGTATCATGGTTTACTTCTACTTGTGATTAACTTATACAAGTCATTTCCAGAAAATATTCAAAAACTACTTAAGTAAACACTACTAATAGCCTACACACATGCAGATCATTTACTAAATAATACGCTCATTCAAACAAAGTGACACATATTTTTCAGACAATAGTCCCCGGAAAAATCCAATGCGGGAAAACCGGTGCAGCAAATATGAGGGTTTATTATTATTATGTAGAGTCTAAGTACAACAAATCTGGGCACCCAACTGGTTAACCCGATAGAGAAAATGATAAATCTACAGTAATACCTGTTGTTCTGAGACCAAAATCTAACTGATCCACACCCTCAAACGAGATTTACAAGACTTAGCTATTTTCTGGCCCTAGAAACCCCAGCACTACCCCTGAAACCCCAACATCAGCCCAGATGGGCTCTGCATGCTCCTGCGCTGCTCAGAAGGGGACTGCGTAACCCCAGAGTGGGTGACGCAGTCCTTACGCTGCCTCTGGAGGCCTCTACGTAACTGTGGAAGCCCTCTGAAGCTGCAGCACTGCCACTCCTGGGCCTACGTGGCACCTACATAGCGGTTGAAGCCTTTGCACTGCGCAGTTGCTACTGCTGCTCTTGCTCCTCTACATTGTCCTTGATTGCTACTCCTCTACCTCTTGTTGACCCTTGGCTCCGAGATCAGATCATCCCCTCAGCTAATACTACCCCTCGCTACAAAAAACTCTTCCGGAAATTCTTAGCAAACCCTGCCCTAGAATTCCAGATCAATTCCTCAGCTCTATCTCTGTGTGTGTCTCCAATTGACCCTCGAGCCTTTCTCTTATACTTTTTCGTTGAACACATCAATGGCCATGATTAAATCTCTTGTCAATGGCTGAGATTAAAAGACTACTTGATCCGCGTCACTTAGAACATTTCAGCACATGTGTTTCATTAATTCACTTTATTTTTCTAATTTCCTAAGTTTAGACTTAGGGTCCTCATTAAAAAAAATAATTATTTGAATAACTTCAACACTAGATGAAATTTCTCCAAACGCTTTCTGGGTTTTGGAGGAGATGTGTTTCTTAGCCCCCCCACCAAGTTTTAGGGCTAGAGCACATCCGATGTGACCCCAATACACAAAATCTCAACAATATATACTATAGACACTTGTCGTTGGACCCTGAAAAGGGTGTCTCTTTACTCTTTTCTGCATTTTATGTGTTTGTCAGATCTGCAGTCACTGGACAACAAGCAGAAAACACATGACAGCCCCTTACCAAAGGTACACTTTAAAAAAAACTTATATACTTGGTAAGTATATTAAATTTTTACTCTTTTGAACTATTTACATGTCTACTATCTCAAGTTTAGAGTAAATTTCCTTGCTGGTCTTCATTACGTTTCTATATACATATCCCTTCCAGATCAACTTAATAAGAAAGAATGAACCCCTCTTCACCCAAGGCCCCATTTGAAGCATTAGTCTACTAATTGCTGGGTGAAGCATCTCACATAGGGAATTCTCCCATAGCCATTCAGGTAGGAGTAAGGCTTAAACAGTGGGAACTCATGCCAAGGTGAGAAGGAGCACTTGCTCTTTGTGTTCCATCTTAAAATCTTGCAGGGTCCTTAGCAAACTTGCTAGTTTGAACGGTAACAAAGGATACAGGCAAGTATAGACCTACAGTATTTGCATGATCTATGCCCTTGCCCACCACACAAATGTACATAAGTGACAGTGTAGGAATAGTGTATTGACAAATGAGTTCCACTTTGTCAACCAGTTGGGCTTCACCTCAGACATTATATCTTCTGCCCATATTTCATGCTGCAACTGCTCCAAGGACCATAACATATTTTAGCATCCTAAAGATCCACAGCAGAGCAGAGTTTCTTAGTGAAGGAATAAATCCTAATCTAGCATGATAAAAAGTTAAGTGTTTACCATTATATGTAAAATAAATCATCTTTGTCATTGTCTGGTGGCCATGCATTTGAAATAGAGCCTATGTTTTTATATCCCATACACAAGGGAATTCAAATGACAAAAACAAGAAGCAAGTTGATCATACTCACCAAGCAGGATAATTAATATAGAGAGAACCTCTAAATTATGGACAAAAGAAGCTTTAGCTTTCAAGCAACAATCTTGAATTTTGACAACCAATGGATAAAAAATAGTAAAAGTAGGAAAAATGAAGTCCATTTTAAGTGTTCAGTTAAGCAGTATCATTTAAGAAATTGCATGGACGAACACAAGCATAGATGTCTATATCCACCTACTCAAACATAGTAAATACCTATGGAATCTACAACATTTTTTATGAGTGAGCAACAGGCCTAGAAATCGACCCACAAGAATCCTGTACTAACTTGGAAGATTGGCATACAAAAAATCGGTAACCTTCTTCAGTGAGAGACTATGTAGGGGTAAAAATGCACAAGGCATGACCACTGTTGCATTGTTTTATCCACATTTGTCATTAAATAATCTAAAAGACTAAAACCTCGTAGAAAGCAAGAGCTTAAACTTACGTTTGGAAGATACTCTGCAATGATCATCATAGGAACATTTTGTGTGACAGCACCCACAAACTGAACCACATGAGGATGCCGAACCTTTTGCAGCAGTGTCAATTCATTCTTGAAACGTTTTCTGCCCCAAAAAAAGAAGTGCCAAGTTATATATCAACCATCAAGTCAATATAGATAAAATTTGTGTGCATCTCTCTAACAAGCTATAAAGTTTAAGGCAACATATAATTATGTTATTGAACGTGTCTCCATGCGTGTAAATAAAACCATAGTTAACAATTACATTAAGAAGCAGTGCCTTGAAACACCCCCATCTTTTCTAAGATGATAAAATAACAAGTTCCCAGATTCTGTATATGACCTTAATTAATTTCTCACTTGCAATCAAAACTAGACCGAGTCATAAATAGATACTTCATACAAGGCATTCTGACCATTGTAATTTGCCAACTTTATACAGCAATTATTTAGTTGCCACAAAGGTTAAAAGGGAAAGAAGCATCCAACAGATCATGTATTATAAAAAAGAAAGCCACATCTCCTTTCGAAAAATATGGTAGGTGGTGCTGCCAATAAAGAAGTTAGATATTATCCTGGATTTGATTGAAAATAATTCATCCGACTTGAAATTCGAGCAATGCTACCGACTTCAAATTCATTCTTGTCCCCATTTGATGGTTGGCTCAGATACCCTAGTAAATGTAGTGGCAATCTTTAGTAGTTTGTATATCATCGATGTTACATTTTTCAGAATAAACAAACAAAAAGATCATATTTTCACCAAAAACTTGAACAATCAGTATTACATATCCATGCATAGAATCCATCTTAAATTCCTGCAATTGGAAGGTAGAAAAATTGATGCTGGCACCACCTCAATCTCATGTATTAAGTAGATGTTTAAGTGCTACAGCACCATCTTTAAAAGATCTTTTGATACCCAGATAAAGCCCTATTGATCAGTCCACTTCAAACCAGTCCATGAAAGACTAATGAAGAATTCTGAATAGCCTGCATGTCCAATAGAAGAAGCAGCAATATTCAATGCACTCGAAAATTCTTTCAGGTATCTTGAAGAGTCAGAATGGTTGTACACATTCTCAAGTCTTCTTTCCAAAGAGTCAACAACCACAGCCTCCAGATCATTCTGGATCCACACAAAATACACCCCTTCTGCCATCACAGGGCAGAACAATACAGCTACTTGCAATTACCAATAGGATTCGATGGAGGCCTGTGTACTTGGAAGGCTTTAAGTACTGGGCATTTTTGAAGGATTTAATATTTTTCCTATATATAGTACTCTAGGCGACTATTCTAGTTTAAAAATTCATACGTATAGAATGTAGGAGAATATTCAATAAAAAAACATGTAATTTACTATTAAAATTGGTAAATTTTTGGCAAATATGATCCATTTAATCATATATTTGTAAAAAATAAACAAATTTTTAACCAAATTGGCGAATACTTTTTCATAAAATGTCCAAAAAATAGTCCATTTGCGAAATTTCGCCCCTAAAATTTTCCCAAGTTTAAGTAGCAACTTTGTAGAAGTGTATATGGTTGACTAATTAGACCTCTTAACATGGAAAACTAATGTTGAAAGGCTAAGACAGGGCCATCCCAAGGGTCAACGAGAGAAAGTGGAAATTTATCGAAGTTTGTGAGAATAACACAATGGGTTAGTGACTAAGTTGCAAAAAATTTGGAAAAGGGTAAGGGTACAGGTACAAAACAATATTTGAAATGTCAGTCAAAAAATTTAGGAAACAAGGAAACCGAGTATTTAAAATATTGAAATATAAAAATTTTGAAAAAGAGATATTTTTTAATATATTAGAAATATTAGAATGAAATGATGAAGAAACACAGACTGATAGACATAAATGACAATTTAGAAGAAAATTCATGCCAATATTAACAACCATGTTGATTTGGGATAGCATCGGATGTGCTATAAGTCTCATATTTGGTGGAGAGGCTTAGACACATGTATTCTAAATAACCCATAAAGTGTTTGGTGAAATTCCACTCAGATTGTATTCTATAGAAATAATTAATTATTTTTAAAGGGACCCTAAGTTAAAACTTAGGAAAATAAAATAATTAAAGGGTATTAATAGAATATGAGTGAGAATGATCTAGAAGAAACAGATCAAGTCAAAAGTTAATCTTAGCCATTAATTAAGATCTAATCTGGGCCGTTGAATATTCAATGAGAAGGTTATAAGAAGGACTTGAAGGGTCATTTAGAAAACACATTCGAGAGACACAGAGAATCTAGAGATCGTATTCTTCTAACAGAGTAGTGCTTGGACGAAGATCAGATCTAAGTGATTCTCCATTGCAGTGACGGGCAGTATCATCAGTTGGAAATTTTCCTGAACCAAAGAGTACACAGCAACAAAGACAGAGAGAGACACAGCATTACGCAAAGCCGGTGACGCAAAGCCTACGTAGTCACTACGCAGAGCTCCAGAAGGGAAATCGTTTTCCTGCGAAAGAGACAGCGTAGAGCCAGTTTAGACCTCGAAGAGATTTTCCGGAGGCTCAATCTCCTAGCCAGCAGGCAAACCAGCATAGAGGTAGAAGGGCAGTCGAGTTGTGACACAGTCACTGCGCAGGGCAGTCCAACCTTGGTGCAAATCAGTGCCAGTTTCCCGTAGAGGAGTGAGGTTTGTCTCACGAGATCTCCTCCATCAGTTTTGCTAAATGATTTGACAATTTCGTCAATCATAGATATGTACTCAGAATTTACTGCATAATAACATAAACCCTCAGATCTACTGCACCAATTTTCCCGCATAGGGTTTTTCCAGGGACATTTGTCCAAAAATAATTGTGTCGAATGGTTGTGTAATCTGTGTATACTCAGATTTATTTCCGCACTTATATTTCTTCCGGAGTATTATTTGTGTAGGCTGTAGTGAATGGATTTCGATATTTGCTTGTAGAACACAATAAATATTTTGTTCAGTTAATTAACAAATAAAATATTTTCCATCAGTTGTTGCAGTAGGATCCTGAGTTTACGGATTTTTCACATGGTATCAGAGCTTGTTTAAGCTGAGTGCAGGCGAGACAAAGAACGGATCCAGTAGATCCAATGTTTGTGAAGCCGGGATCAAAGAGTTGCAATAGCAGCAGATCGATCTCCAAGAAGATTAAGCAATCCAAGCCAGGACGGCTAGTAGCTGCAAGGAAATCTCTCTCTAAGTGAGCCGACAGAGAGGTAGGATTTTCCAGATTGCAGTTTTCTCTGAGGCAGAGGCAGCAGCATAGCAAATCAGCGCAAATCAACAGCTGGAGGGACGCAGTTGGTTGCACAATAGTGATTGCTGGTGTAGAGTGTTAGGAAGCACAAAAGAAACATAGTTTGGGGGATTTTTCTGACCTCAATGAGTTTCTAGCCCTAGAAACTCAGGTTCACCGTGCAGTAGCAGTAGTTTTTGTGGCTTACTCCTCAAGGAGTGCGTAGAGCCAGCTGCGCAGAGGGTGAGAGGCAGTAGATCGACAACAGTTAGGTGAGATGGCCACCAACGAATTGCGTGACCAAGACCGGTTGGAGGGTGCCTCCAACTATGTGATCTAGAGGGCAAGGATTTCCTTCCTTCCAGATGAGCACGATCTCAAGCATTTTATTGGCAGTGCTCAAGCTGAGTCAGTGGATACAGCACCAATATGAGCCTTCAAGAAGAATATGGCGAAGGCTAATCGATTGATCCTCAATGGAGTGAGAGATCACATCGTTCCACACATCTCGAGCAAAGGGGCAACCAAGGAGATGTGGGATGGGCTGGAGAAGTTGTATCAAGGTTCTTTTGAGCAGAGGAAGATGTATTTGGAGGAGAATTTGCGCACCACTAGGATGCAGAAGGGAGAACGTATTAATCCATTCCTGTCTCGGCTTCAGGAAAACCGAGATCAACTTGCAGTCGTAGGATCAGCTCCTAAGGCCACAAAGATATCCTGAAGGGAGAACGTATCAATCCATTCCTGTCTCAGCTTCAGGAAAACCGAGATCAACTGGCAGTCGTAGGATCAGCTCCTAAGGCCACAAAGATGGTTAGATTGGCCCTCGACTCAATGTCCGAGGAATACCAAGTTTTTGTCCAGAGTATCCTGGGCAGAGAAAACTTGTAGGACTGGGAGTCAATGTGGTCAGCACTTCAACAAGAAGAGATTCGGAGAGGTTTACTCAAGTGTAAACTTGAGGGCGGCAGCAGCAGCGGTTCGAAGACCAAGAACGAGGAGGAAGAGAATGTGGCCCTTGCATCAAAGGGGCAGCAAGAGCAGCACAGGAGAAAGAGGGATCTGTCAAAGATCAAGTGTTTCCAGTGTAGCGAGATGGGTCATTACACCACATAGTGTCCCCTCAAGAAGAAGGACAAAGATGAGAAACATGATCCTCAAGCTGGAGAAGCAAAGATAGAAGAGGATGATTGGGCGATGATGGCTCATATACCTCCTGGAGAGAGGTGGGCTAATTTGGAGTTGTAGGCCTAGAGATCTACAATATGGGCAAGATCCTTGAGGATTCCACCTCTCGGATCATCACCTTGCTATGGGAGCCTAGAATAGAAGTAGCAGGATGGACGGGTGAAGAGGAGTGAGAAGAGACAGTGCAGTAGTTAGCAGCGCCAGAGTCTGAGCAGCGCAGAGCAGAGGCAACAGCAGCGTAGTAGCAACAGCGCAGTTCATAGTGGGGCAACACAGTGCAGAGCAGTGCTCACGCAGTGCATAGCTGGATCAGCGCAGCAGCCTCAGAAGGACAGCATAGAGGCTAGTAGCAGTCAGATCTTCATCACTGAGATGCAGTATACTTGTCCAATTTCGGATGTTTTTCGATTGTAGTAAGCCGCTGTGTTGCAATGTAGTAGCAGTTGGTAGTGGCAGAGTCAATAGCAGCACGGATGCCAAATTCAGAGGGAGTTGCAATACAGTAGCAGTTGGCGGCAGTATGCAGTGTCAGCAACAGTTAGATGCAGCATTAGTCAATAGTTGATGGATAGCAGAGTCAGACATCAACAGCACAATGGGAGATGCTTCAGAATCAGAACATTATGCAGCAAGGCATATTGTTAAGACTCAAGAGCACATTCCTCGCTAAGAGGGAGTGTTGATTTGGGATAGCATCAAATGTGATCTAAGTCTCACATTTTGTGGAGAGGCTTAGACACATGTATTCTAAATAACCCAGAAAGCGTTTGGTGAAATTCCACTCGGATTGTATTATATATAAATAATTAATTATTTTTAAAGGGAACCTAAGTCAAAACTTAGGAAAATGAAATAATTAAAGGATATTAATAGAATATGAGTGAGAATGATCTAGAAGAAACGGATCGAGTCAAAAGTTAATCTTAGCTATTAATTAGGATCTAATCTGGGCCGTTGAATATTCAACGATAAGTTATAAGAAGGACTTGAAGGGTCATTTAGAAAACACATTCAAAAGACACAAAGAATCTAGAGATCGAATTCTTTTGACGGAGCAGTGCTCGGACGAAGATCAGATCTAAGCGATTCTTCATTGCAGTGAGGGGCAGTATCACCGGTTGGAAGTTTTCCTGAACCGGAGAGTACACTGCAACAAAGACAGAGAGAGCCACAGCATTACGCAGAGCCAGTGAAGCAGAGCTTACGCAGTCACTACGCGGAGCTACGGAAGGGAAATCGTTTTCTTGCCAGAGAGACAGCGTAGAACCAGTTTAGACCCTGAAGAGATTTTTTGGAGGCTCGATCTCCAAGCTAGCAAGCAAACCAATGCAGAGGCAGAAGGGCAGGCGAGTTGTGATGTAGTCCCTACGTAGGGCAGTGCAGCCTTGGTGCAAATCAGTGCCAGTTTCCCATGGAGGAGTGAGGTTTGTCTCACGAGATCTCTTTCGTCAGTTTCGCTAAATGATTTGACAGATTCGTCAATCATAGATATGTACTCAGAATTTACTACATAATAACATAAACTCTCAGATCTGCTTCACCGGTTTTCTCGCATTGGGTTTTTACGGGGACATTGGTCCAAAAATAATCATGTCGAATGGTTGTGTAATTTGTGTATGTTCAGATTTGTTTCTGCACTTATATTTCTTCCACGGTATTATTTGTGTAGGTTGTAGTGAATGGATTTCGATATTTCCTTGTAGAACTCAGTAAATAATTTGTTCAGTTAAATAACAAATAGAAGATTTTCCATCATTTGCTGCAGTAGGATCCTGAGTTTACGAATTTTTCACAAACCATAGATGATTACATGGTGCAAAATCCAAAATCAACTTTATATATTAGGATTGATCTACCAAAACACAAAATCACATACACTTGGTTCTCATATACATCAAACTCATCTAGATCAGAATCAAGAAAAGTAAAACAAGAGTATTGTTCAGTAATGGATTGAAAGAAGTACTTCAGCGATATTTAGAGTGGTAAAAGGGAGATCGAAGTCAGAGGATTCAAGAGTCACATCCCAAAAGTTATGAGACCCACATTTATATTTATTATTCCTGCATGACACAAGGCAAAGGTTCAAATATGTAATAATCCGGCTTAGAAATTCTGCTAAGTGGAATATTAATTTTTTCCAATTTTGATATTATTACAGTTTTGACTTATGAGATGTGGGTTTGGGGACCCTCAATTAGATTTAGGCAGCTATAGGCCTCAAGACATTAGACTAAGGCCAAAAATTGCGGCTTTAGTGGAGAATGGGGCCGAATGAGAGTAAACTGTGGCCCACATGGAGGTAGCACAATCATTGGAGCATAGAGGAGGCTGGAGGCACAAAGTGGGGCCCAAGGGAACAATAAGAAGGCTTAGACAAAAAGGAAGCTTGAGGCTCACTTTGGTCATTCAATCATCTATTCAGAATTTGTCTTTTGACAGAGTACGCTTGAGCAGTTAGCGAAGTCTGCACGTGTTGTTCAGCACACAAGTCTCTTCAAGCGGAGATCCCAGCGTTTGCTTCAGTGGACTTCGAGTGCCAGCCCAAGGAAAGTGTTCCATCCTAGTATGATCTAGCCAGTGGCAGAGAACACATCCTATAGCGCAGAGGTTTCTCCAGTAGTGCAGAGGTTGCGCAGTCCCTTGAGGGAGTCATCCGAGAGCTGAGAATTGAAAGGAGATTTTGCAGGGAATTTGGTGGGAAGGCTTGGGAAGCCTACTAATAGGGTTTTTAGGCATTTTGGTGGCATCCAACAGCAGAATTCTTCAGGAGGATTGATTTTCCCAGTAGTAGAGACATCCAAGCCCAAGAGGGCCAATTTCCGAGGTCAAGCGTTGGGCAAACCCTTCGTGGGTTATTTTGGGTTTATTGAGTAGAGGTTGAGATTAATTTCTCAGAATTTTCTAAGCAGCGTAGCAGGCCCTAGTATCATATCCTTGAAGGTAGAAGCAACATTTCTGGGCAGTTTCCAGCGCATAGCTACAGCCATGCAGAGGGCAGAGTTTGAGGGTGTCCCACAGTACTTTGAGGGCTTCTCTAGCTTTCCTTGAGCAAGCCAAGGTGCACTCATTCCAACACCTAATTTTGTACAATTACTCACAATTAATAAAATGGCTCAGCGCAATTTTTATGGTCCCATGGTGTTCTAAATTGTGTGTTTATTTTTTTGTGCATGTGTTTGTCTATGTATGCTTGTTTATTGTTTTCAATTATCTCTAGGGATATTACAATGGTATTAGAGCTCATAGACTTGGCTCAGCCTGTGGGAGCAGTGCAGTCTATCACACCAGAAGACAAGTAAAACATGACATACCGGAGGCAGAGATACATGAGCAGAGAAAGAGAGTTAGAAATCGCTCTAGACCTTGTGACCAATGAACCGAAGGTTGTGGAGACAAGAATGGGGAACACAAAAGGGGAGAAGAAGAGCAAGGAGGAGGAATTTTCTCACCTTCTATTGAAGGGAGTGCAGGACCTCTCAGAGAACACTGAGGAGATGGGTCACCGGAACAATAATGCTAGCAAAGGTAAGGGAATCCAAGAGGATTTCCAAGTGGGAGAAGGATCTGGCACCTCATGGCACCAGGCATCACTTAACCCCAATATGCATACCGTACCATATACACCCCCCACGGTCTACCAATCCTACGTTCCTAGCTTCAAGATCGGGAGGACAACAGGAGCAGGAGGAAGCACACTATGGAGAGTACTTCCTAGAGTACCAATCCTATGGAACGTAGTTTGGGAGGGCCATTACTTTTAAATGGAGTAGTCTTTAGTGCGACTATTTTGAATTTCCGGTGCCGAAACCAGTGAAAAAAATTGAGGTAAAATCTTGATTTCTGTTATTTAAACTAGTTTTTTTACTGTATATATAGATTCAACACCCTAAAAAACCCTAGGACACTTTGATTGTGCAAGTTACCCATCAAATTTCTGTTTTCAATAAATTCTTGCAAGATTTTAAAGAAATTAGACCGGAAAAATCCACTGGAAAAACTTTCAAAAAGTCGCACTAAAGACAACTCCCTTTTAAATATTTTTGCCAACTGAAGGGCAGCAACAAACCAAGAGGACAGAGTGGAGGAGGCTACACACAGGCGAATGATTTACAGTGTGCCATGAGGAGGTTGTTTCTCCCTACTTTTGATGGCTCCTCTAAGAGCTCGGCCAAGGCATGGGTCGAGAAGTTGGACGTTTACTTCTAGCTAAACCAGATGACCGAGGGAGAGGCACTCAAGGTTGCCACACTACATCTGGAAGGGGAAGCGCATGACTGGTGGTTCCATGGGCTGACCACACTGGGACACGCAGGGGTCACAGCATATGATGAGTTTACGAGGATGGTTCCAGAGCGGTTCGAGAGGAAGGACCCGAAGGATTATTTTGGTGTGCTGACCAGGCTGAAGCAGTGCGGGAATGTGGAGGTGTACATCTTGGAGTTTTTGAGACTATCGGTGATGGTACCAAACCGTCCAAGTCCAAGAGGATTTACATGTTCATGGAGGGACTGGCAGAGCCATTATGGGGGCTAGTGAGGTCCAACAGAAACACTACGATGCAGGACGCATTGGGGAGAGCTAGGGACCTACAGGATGCCCTAACCAGAGCTAGGGCACCTCTGCCAAACAAACCTGGTTTCTAGCAAAGGGGGAGAGACATGAGAGCCCACCACAGAGAACCAACCAGGGACATGGGCAGCTGGATGATGACACGTGAAGAGACCTTCGGAGGAAGAAGCTATGCTTCACTTGCCAGGAGCCATGGGCACCAAGCCATAGGTGTCCAGGAGGAAAGGCCCATTACATAGAGGTCTTCTTAGACAGTGATGGAAAGGAGGAGACATATTCTGAGATTGGAGGAGATGACAGCGCAGCACCTCAAGAGGGAGAGCCACCACCACCACCCCTACCACCACCAGGAGGAGTTGCGTTTGCACCTTCTGGAGGGGTCCTCGCATCACTGCGTGGCATACCCAAGTTTATGACTATGAGGATCAGGGGGACAATTCAAGGGTATTGTGTATTAGTGTTGGTGGACAGTGGGGCCACTCACAACTTTATTGATGCCCAGATGGTCCAAAAGAGAGGCATTGCCACAGAGGATTTTGAGGGGTTTTCAGTTCCTGTGTCGGGTGACAGGACTATGCAGTGCACACACTATGTCCCCGCCTTCATTGTGACCATGTGGAAGTACTCCATGACAGACCATTTCTTTGTGGTTGATATTCCGGACACCATCGTAGTGTTGGGACTCCAGTGGCTCTATGCACTTGGCGAAGTCACCACTAACTGGCGAAAGTTGGAGATGGAGTTCTTGGATCCAGCTGGCAAGCCAGTGTTGTTGAGGGGTATGCACTCCTACCCCCCACAGAGAGTCTCGGGCCATAGGATGGAGGCAAACTTGAGGCATGGAGATGTTGAGTGGGTTGTAGAGTTGAGGATTTCTGAGGTTGGGGGCGTGGCCAAGCCACCACATCCAGAGATTCAGGCCATGCTTGACAGGTACCCTATAGTATTTGGAGATATACCACCCGGTCATCCACCTGGGTGAGGATTTGAGCATACCATAGAGTTGGATCCCGAAGTACAGTTGATGATCACTACTCCTTATAGGCATCCTAAGGCCGACTGGGATGAGATAGACAGTGCCATCCATGAGCTCATGGCATTGGATGACATCAGGCCCAACTCTAGCCCATTTGCTTCATCAGTTGTTCTGGTGAAGAAGAAGGACAGGTCCCTGCGTATGTGAATCGATTACAGGGCCCTCAACAAGAAGACCATGAAGAACCACTACCCCATCCCACACATTGATGAGCTGATGGATGAGTTGAGGGGAGCGAAGTTCTTCTCAAAGATTGATCTACGGTCAAGGTACCACCAGATTCGAGTGAGGGACAAGGAAGTCCCTAAGATAGCTTTTCGATGCCACTATGGGCACTTTGAGTTCTTGGTTATGCCCTTTGGGCCAACCAATGCACCGGCCACTTTCCAGTCGTTCATGAACCACGTATCTCGTGGACAGTTGACGAAGTTCATGCTAGTGTTCTTTGATGACATTATGATCTATAGCCGAACTTTGGAGGAGCACTTACAGCATGTTGAAGTAGTATTGCGTATCTTGGAGGAGCAACAGTTCTACGCCAAACTGTCTAAGTGCAAGTTTGGGCCGATTAAGATGCTATATTTGGGGCACATCATCGAGGTTGATGGAGTGCGTGTGCATGAGGAGAATATTTGGGCCATCAGAGATTGGCCAAAGCCCAAGAACGTGATAGAGCTCAGGGTCTTCGTGGGCATTTGCACTTACTACCAGAAGTTTGTGAAGGGGTTTTCATAGTTGGCAGCACCCCTTACTGATCTTACAAAGAAAGGGGCATTTGCATGGACAACTACAACACAGGAGGCTTTTGAGCACCTCAAATGAGTGATGAGCAGCTACCCCGTGCTACCACTTTCTGACTTTAATCAGCCTTTCATATTGGAGTGTGATGCATCCGGAGAATGAGTGGGGGTCATATTGATGTAGGGAGGGCACCCCATAGCTTTCAAGAGTCGGAAGCTACTGCCTCACGAAAGGTTGCACCCCATCTACAACAAAGAGATGATAGCCCTGATGCATGCGCTAGCTAAGGTCAGGCAGTATTTGGTGGGGAACACCTTTAGAGTGAGGACTGATCACAATAGCCTCAGATTATTTTTTGAGCAAAATCAGCTTCAAGAGAGGCAACAGAATTGGGTGAGCAAGCTCCATGCATATGACTTTGACATAGAGTATGTGAAGAGGAAGCACAACGTGGTGGCAGAAGCGTTGTCTAAAAGGCCAGTGTCCCTTTCGTTGATGGTTATTGCTCCAAACTGGAGGGCCCAACTATTGGTGGAGTATTCAAAGGACCAGTTTGCATGTGAGATCCTTAATGGGATGGTGACCGATGACAAATACGGGTGATGAATGAGGGGATATATTACAGGGACCGGATCTACTTGGTGGCTAACTACCATCTGTGGGAGAAGATACTAAAGGGTGCCCATGACTCACCTTTAGCAGGACATCAAGGGTACACCAAGACCTACAGAGCCATTCGAGAGAGGTTTACGTGGAAGGGCCTCAAGGATGATGTTCTGCGGCATATCTGCGGCATATCAGGGAGTGTGAGACATGTCAGCGGAACAAGGGTAAGCAGTCACACCTAGCAGGTTTATTGCGGCCTCTTCCTATTCTGGAGGGGAAGTGGGAGAGTATATATATGGACTTCATTACCAAGTTGCCCACAGTACAGGGCAAGGATTGCATCTATGGGGTGGTGGATCGCTTGACAAAGTTTTCACACTTCTTCGTCATCTTACCCCGATACACGGCCTCACAGGTGGTCAAGTTGTTCTTCAGGGAGGTTTTTCAGCTGCATGGTCTCCCCAAGACCATTGTTAGTGATCGGGATAGTCGCTTTATGGGAGGATTTTGGTAAGAGTTGTTCTGTGTGGTCGGCACAGAGCTCACCCTTGTACTTGCGCAACTATGTGATAGAGCAACAGTGGGCATGGATACGGTGGCTACACATGGGGGAGTACTGCTACAACATCACCTACCACATGTCCAAAGGTATGTCTCCTTTTCGTGCATTGTATGGATATGATGCTTTATCTTTTGTTGATGTCATGTTTGGAGACAGCAAAGCCCCAAGGGCCAAAGATTGGATCCAGGAGAGTCAGGACATCTTGAGGGCTCTCAAGGATAACATGAGGATGGCCCAAAAATAGCAGAATATTTATGCAGACAAGGGCCGAATTGAGATACAATTTGAAGTTAGGGACTTGGTCTTCCTCAGACTTCAACCTTATAGGTAGTCTACGCTCAAGCAAAAGGGGGCTGAGAATCTCAAGCTCGGGCTTTATGGGCTGTACTGAGTCACTCGGAAGGTGGGGTAGGTGGCTTACGAGTTGGAGCTACCCCCGGGGAGCCAGGTGCATAACATTTTCTATGTATCATGCCTGAAAAAGGCCTTAGGACAGCAGCTACCGTGTTACCCCCTACGGATGATGAAGGGCACTTGGTGCTATAGCCGAAGGCCATTTTGGATTCAAGAGAGAGGCACTTAAGGAACAGAGTGATCAAGGAGTTCTTAATCAGATGGAGGAATCTACATGATGAGGATGCAACTTGGGAAGGGGAGCAGATCCTCCAGCATCCATTACTGCAGTTTCTTGAGGACAAGCAACATCTTGGCGAGGAGGACTGTAATATTCCTACTTTGCAATTTTGCTAAGTGGAATATTAATTTTTACCAATTTTGATATTATTATAGTTTTGACTTAGGAGATGTGGGTTTCGGGACCCTCAATTAGATTTAGGTATCTATAGGCCTCAAGACATTAGACTAAGGCCAAAAATTGCGTCTTTAGTGGAGAATGGGGCCGAATGAGAGGAAACTGCGGCCCACATGGAGGCAGCGCAGTCATTGGAGCGTAGAGGAGGCTAGAGGCACGAAGTGGGGCCCAAGGGAACATTGGGAAGGCTTAGACAAATAGGAAGCTTGAGGCTCATTTTGGTCATTCAATAATCTATTCAGAATTTGTCTTTTGACAGAGCATGCTTGAGCAGTTCGCCAAGTCTGCATGTGTCGTTCAGCACACGGGTGTCTTCGAGCAGAGATCCCAGCCTTTGCTTCGATGGACTTCGAGTGCGAGCCCAAGAAAGGTGTTCCATCCTAGTACGATCTAGCCAGCATCAGAGAGCACATCCTACAGCGTAGATATTTCTCCAGCAGCGCAGAGTCAGCCAAAGCAACATAGAGGCTACGCAGTCCCTTGAGGGAGTCACTCCGGAAGTTGAGAATTGAAGGGAGATTTTGTAGGGAATTTGGTGGGAAGGCTTGGGAAGTCTTCTAACAGGGCTTTCACGCATTTTGGTGGCATCCAGCACTATAATTCTTCAGGAGGATCGATTTGCCCAGCATTAGAAGCATCCAAGCCCAAGAGGGCCAATTTCTGGGGTCAAGCGTTGGAAAAACCCTTCGTGGGTTATTATAGGTTTATCAAGTAGAGGCTGAGATTAATTTCTCAGAATTTTCTGAGCAGTGTAGTAGTCCCTAGCAGCAGATCCTTGGAGGCAGCAGTAGCATTTTTGGGCAGTTTCCAGCGCAAAGCTACAACCACACAGAGGGCAGAGTTTGAGGGTGTCCAACAGTGCTTTGAGGGCTTCTCTAGCTTGCCTTGAGCAAGCACAGGTGCACTCATTCAACACCTTATTTTGTACACTTCCTCACAATTAATAAAATGGTTCAACGCAGTTTTTATGGTCCCATGGTGTTCTAAATTGTGTTTTTATTTTGCTGTGAATTTTTTTGTCTATGTATGCCTGTTTATTGTTGTAAATTATCTTTAGGGATATTACAAAATACACAAAGATAAGATTATATGTCCTCTCCGATCCCAACACATTGCTCTCCATAGAGTGAATAAAACAATAGGTGCTCCAGTTCCCTTTTGCTAATGAGGAGCTTGCCACTTGTGAAAGAATACAAGTGGAAAGCATTTGCAAATAATTACAATTTGCACCATGGAAAACCCAACATTTAACAAGGTTCTTCATCCTCCTCTCATCCAAGGCCAATAAGTCTGAAAATGCATCCAATCCCAACAACAAAATTGCACCTCAATACACAAAGAAGCTGGCTATATTCTTATGAAGGATTTCCTCACTCCAATGGATACTTCCTTATCCTTATGTGGGGCCTTGCATTTTCCACGGATTTGAGAAATTGGACCTTCATCATAAAATTTGGGATCCAAATCATGATCTTAAGCGTCCAAGGGAATATTGACTTGGTTCCAATTATCACCAATGATTTATCCTCGCAACCTCTGCAAAATCTGCATCAACAAATAAAAGGCATGGACGCTTCCTATGAAATGATTTCCATTGTTTTCTCAACAATGATATCCATGCTATATCATTAACCTCCACCATAAAATACTTGTCAATTTTTCTATTTCAAAGAAGCTCAAATGTTGTTGTTGTGAACTTGATAAAAAAGTCAATCTTACTGAACTAGTCCTCATTGACCAATAGTTTGTGCACCATAGTTCATGCTTCAAAATCTAGTTGTCTCTATACAATCGAAACCTCATGTTGCACCTATTTTGTCACAAATCCAAGGAAGCAATGATCAAAATTTTTTCAAAGTTCAGAATCATCAGCCAGCAACTTATTGTATCATTGTAAACCCAATTTTTGCAAGTTGTAATGTAAATGATGCTAGTACAATCATTTAATTATGTAACAACCTAGGTAAGCCTATGATTTTGGTGACGAATTTCATCCTAGGAGGTTTTTTAACCTCACCGCATTATGTGTGTCTCTAAACACAAATAATCTACAGAGTTTTTCCTTCAACTTAAACCCCAAAGCTAGGGTGGAATTTAAGCTATTTGGCTAAATTATTTTATTACATATCACTTGGTCTACTAGATCATATTGTGACGCAGAATTGGTTAATTATTTGAGGGTCTATAATGAATGGGTATTCTCCCTTTGAGGGTTGAATTTGTAAATATCTTATGTAAAAAATATTTTAGTGCATGGTCCCTCGCAATCAAACACTATGGCTAAAGTATTTGAGGGTGGAAAACTAATTAATCTCCTCTTATGTCAATTAATTAATTTTTCTAGCAAAAATAAAATTAAATCCTAAGCCAAAAAATTAATTAATTTGGAGTCAAAAAAATAAAATTAGAGAAATTAATTTCTCCAAGTGGAAAATGACCAAAAAATTTGTGGGTCAAAAAGAAGTTAATTTTTGGAGGTCCCCCACCAAGGCAAAAATGGATATTTAAGAAAAAATGAGCTCTTAGACCTTGGTGATTAAGTCAAAGTCAAATTTTTGAGAAAATTAATCTAAAATATTTATTTTTGGATTCATAAAAAATGGTTTTTATGATAAATTCAAAAATTCCTCAAAAATAAATATTTTCAATCGCAAAGATTAAAAGATGATCAAATATTTATCAATGGTCGAGATTATTTTGAAGGGGATCAAACCAACTAGCCGTCATTTTCCACTAGGAAGATTTATCTATAAATTAGAACTTAGAAGACATTTTTCTTCTCAAGTCATGATGAAATTTCCGACTCTAGTCTACGTAATTTTGTAACGCTGGTGTTGATCCACTTATCTGCCGGGATCGTTTGAATTTTGTAATAAAAAGACTTTGGGGTTCAATTCATGGTATTCTTTGTCCGATGATTCGTGGTATGTGTTGGTTGTGTTTTCCTATATTGCGCTTAAATTTTTTATAGACTTGTTTATTCATTTGTCGATAATAAGAACATTCTATTGGTAGATTTTGGGTCTATCTTAGGTGATATGATTCACCATATGTTTAACAAGTTTGCTCGAAGAAATATATAGAGTTTGCAGGTACACCAGCCCTTTGGCTCCAAGTTCACAAACATTGAAGAAGAGTCGACCTTGTTTGGGGTCCAGTAATTTTTGTTTGATTTTCTTACTTCGCTAAGGCGGTGGTCATACCATAACTTTCGAAACACTTTTGATCCATTGTCATTAAAATCTAAAAATTTATTTCTCAAAAATATTTTTTTTCACAAGCATTATATATTTGTATATATCTTGTAAATTATTTTTGTAGAATAATTTTTGAAAATAAATTTTTCTAACCCTTGTTTTGTAGCTATAGGGGGTTTTGGAGTTTATTTTTAAAATTTTGTATATATTTGGGTTTTGGGTATTTTCATTTTCATTTGTGCAGGTGAGCTTCAAGAAGATTTGTTGGGGTTTTGAGTTAGATCTAGGCCCTGGAGGGTAAGATCCAGTCTCCAAAATTTTTGCAGGGCCACCATCAACAATTTTCCAGTGAATTTGAGAAAATATTGAAGATCTGAACCATTTTTGGCAAGGGTCTTGATAATTTTTTTCCCTTTTGGGTCTAGCGTTTGCCCTTCAACCTGGTTGCCAGCCCTTTTTTCCTTCTTTGGTTAAGCCGCAGGCCTAAATTAGCCTTTTTCCCTTTGTCGTGGCCTCTTCCTTGCCTGTCATCAGACCTACAAGCTCATACCCTAGGCCACAGGGCTTTTCCTAGACCTCTAGGCCTCCATCCTCCCCTGCTATCCCTTCGTCCTATTCCTTCTCCCCCCAGCCTACCTTCTTCTTCCTTGTTGTGGGCATGGGGATACCCTCGAGGCCCTATGCCCCTCTCTAACCCTATGTCGCAAGCCCTTTGAGTCTGCCTTGCCCCTACCGCAGGCCTATCTCGGCCTTCCCCTTTTCTGTTTGCCCTCTTATCCCTTTCGTCTTCCCTCCTCAGCTTTGCCGCAGCCCCTTGAGGGCTTACCCATCCTTGTCGTGGGCCTATTAGGCCTTTCAGTTCTTGCGTCCCCCATTCTTGCCCTTCTCTGCCCCAACGCTAGCCTTCTAGGCCTAGCGTTGGCCCATTTTCACCCTCTGCCTCCTCCATATCTGTTTGGTATCATTTGATTTATGAAGCTAACATTTGGTTTTTCCTGAAAAGATGTTGTGCAACATTTGTGGTTGTAGGTGGTCTAGCCATTGGAGGAGTTGTGGACAATCTCCTAGTCAACTTTTATGACTAAGGCCTATTGGTTTTCCTCCTAAACCCTTTCAACTCCTCACTTTTTTTCTACAACACTCTAATATTTTCCTAATAGTGGTAAAAAATTTATTTGGGAGCCCTAAAAATCATTGACAAGTAGACTAAGTTCATTAACTAATCCTTGCATAAATTGGGCATCCATTTGTTGGGCATATTTCATGAAGTTTTGATCATTGTCATACTCTTTAGGGATGCATAATAAGGTTTGATTATAACTTAACAGTGGCATCATAAAAGGCATTTGTCTCTTGGCTTATCTCGCATATGGTTTACATTTCGTTGGCAGAGTGATTTGGTTCTTAATTTGTTGCATCACTCATCCCATATTTTGCATCCAAGCTACTCTAAGATAAATTAACTTATTGTTGTCCTAGTGACTGGATTATTGCTCATTGCACATAAGTGATCTAAGGCTTTCAATTGTTTATGATCATAAGATAAGAATTGCTCATTGTGGCATTGCTAAATTAATTTGACAAATTGGTGAAGTAATTCATGTGCTAAGAAGACACTAACACATTGTTGTTCCTTGTGAGTTGTTTAAACTTCATAGTTTCAATCTTTGCACTAATAAGCTCACTCATCTAAGCACATAATCTCATAATCTTGTTGAATGGTTTCATTAAAGATCTAAGTGTTCTTAACTTGACGAATTATGAATCTAATTGTATGTCTCCTGAATAATTTTCATTGAAGAATCTAATTGCAACTTTGCCATTATCTTGTTGACATATTTTGGAAGGCTTCTAAATCGCATCGATAATCTTATTGTCTCTTTTGAGTAAGAATCATTGGTTAATTGTCTTAAGTGGATAAATGCTCTTAGATCTATGTTCATGTTTAAAGTGGATATATATTGTGAAGAATAATTCTATATTGCTAAGCCATTGTGAAGAGCATTTATCTTGTTGTTTAATACTTACGTAATTTCTTCTTGGCACTTGTAATATTGGTACATATTCTTGTGGTTGATATTGTCTCTTAATTGCCATTGTTAAGTACTTGTTTTCATAACCTAAGATCAATCATAACTAAGTACTTAAAGGAACGCTAAACAATATCACCTTAAGAATCACTCAATAATCTTGCATTGGCATCCTAAAGCTAGTCTTGCATTAATAATTTACCTCCAAGCATAAGCTTGAATGATAGAAAGATAGCAACACCCTTTCGTCTTTGCTTGAGAAGTCTAGCCCCTCTAGTATTTAAAGCAGTAACCTTGTAGTCGTTAGAGCCACAGTCTTTGCAACATCAAGGCATCAAATACATTAGATTTCAAGGAGAGGGATCGTTAACCAAGCCCTTGCTTGCTTCACCTTGACTTTTCTGTACCACTTACTTTAGAGACAAGTCTCAATATAGATAAAGATCAAGGGATATACTTAGGCATATAATTTAAATAAACCAAGATTCTTGCAATTCACCTAGTTCGTAGGAATTGCATCACATCTAGGATAGTTAAACATTCATCAAGCAACAGTTGTTCATCTGATCATTTGGTTCTTAACTGATATAAATCATGTAGTTGACTCCATAAGGCACTGGTCTCATTAATGATTCAATCTAATCTCGTAACTTACTAAAATCAACCAAGTGGCTAGTCCATTCAATCGTGTCTCCCGGACATGTTGGTTGCCAACTTGTCTTACATTTCCACATCTCATAGGGACTACCCCCCATACCCTGTTGTTGGGAGACAGCTAGAACGGAGTGGTCGGGGATCAGAGTAACAACCCCCAACTTGAGTCGTCGTCGGACCATACCTATACAATCTGAGCGAAAACATTTTTGACACCATTGTCGAGGATAGGTTTATCTTGTTCCCGACACTTCAACGACATATTCGTAATCTCTTTCTCATTATCTCATCATTCCTTATCCCATAAACACGACATTTTCGGGTGTTGTTGCAATATTTTCCTTCTCTTCATCTTCTCATCACCTTATCCTTTGTCCTCTCACTAATATTTTCATCTTCTATATCCAAACTTCTAGCTCCTGGACTTTTCGGTTGGTTTCCTGTTTGGGTGGCGACTCCACTTATTCATCCATTTACAAAATCTTACACTAGAAGAAATCCTAGTAGCTTGGTCAAACTCACTCTCAAAACTTGGTTGAACAAATTACATTCTAGCGAGCATTCATTTTCTCGGATAGGAAGCCCTCTCTAGCACCCGTTTGTTTCTCTCTTCCTGATCCTTGACTAACTTTTCGGTTTTTACCTTTTGAATTTTTGGAGTTAAATTCATGTTCAAGTGGCAACTCCACTTCTTTCATTTCTTGCAAGAATTTCTACTAGAAGCTCATTTCTTGAGGATCTCTTGTTTCTCTTAAACAAGAATCTCTCTTTGATGTCCATTGGCCCCTTTTCCCTTTAAAACAAGTAATCATGAATGACTTGTTCGCCCCTTGTCGTTTTACTAGCATTCCTTATGATATATGATATTCCAGAAAATGCCATTTATAAATTGCCTTTCAATCCTTGCGTCCCCCATTCTTGCCCTTCTCTGCCCCAACGCTAGCCTTCTAGGCCTAGCATTGGCCCATTTTCACCCTCCTTTGCCTCCTCCATATATGTTTCGTATCATTTGATTTATGAAGCTAACATTTGGTTTTTCTTGTAAAGATTGTGTCAAAATTTGTGGTTGTGCGTGGTCTAGCCATTGGAGGAGTTGTGGACAATCTCCTAGTCATATTTTATGCCTAAGGCCTATTGGTTTTCCTCCTAAACCCTTTGAACTCCTCACTTTTTTTCTACAAAACTCTAATCTTTTCCTAATAGTGGTAAAAAAATTATTTGGGAGCCCTAAAAATCATTGACAAGGAGACTAAGTTCATTAACTAATCCTTACATAAATTGGGCATCCATTTGTTGGCATATTTCATGGAGTTTTGATCATTGTCATACTCTTTAGGGCTGCATAATAAGGCTTGATTATAACTTAACAGTGGCATCATAAAAGGCATTTGTCTCTTGGCTTATCTCGCATATGGTTTACATTTTGTTGGCAGAGTGATTTGGTTCCTAATTTGTTGCATCACTCATCTCATATTTTGCATCCAAGCTGCTCTAAGATAAATTAACTTATTGTTGTCCTAGCGACTGGATTATTGCTCATTGCACATAAGTGATCTACGGCTTTCATTTGTTTATGCTCATAAGAAAAGAATTTCTCATTGTGGAATTGCTAAATTAATTTGACAAATTGGTGAAGTAATTCATGTGCTAAGAAGACACTAACACATTGTTGTTTCTTGTGAGTTGTTTAAACTTCATACTTTCAATCTTTGCACTAAGAAGCTCACTCATCTAAGCACATAATCTCGTAATCTTGTTGAATGGTTTCATTAAAGATCTAAGTGTTCTTAACTTGACGAATTATGAATCTAATTGTATGTCTTTTGAATAATTTTCATTGAAGAATCTAATTGCAACTTTGCCATTATCTTGTTGACATATTTTGGAAGGCTTCTAAAGAGCATTGATAATCTTTTTGTCTCTTTTGAGTAAGAATCATTGGTTAATTGTCTTATGTGGATAAATGCTCTTAGATCTATGGTTCATGTTTAAAGTGATATATATTGTGAAGAATAATTCTATATTGATAAACCATTATGAAGAGCATTTATCTTGTTGTTTAATACTTAGGTAATTTCTTCTTGGCACTTGTAATATTGGTACATATTCTTGTGGTTGATATTGTCTCTTAATTGCCATTGTTAAGTACTTGTTTTCATAACCTAAGATCAATCATAACAAAGTACTTAAAGGAACACTAAACAATATCACCTTAAGAATCACTCAATAATCTTGCGTTGGCATCCTAAAGCTAGTCTTGCATTAATAATTTACCTCCAAGCATAAGCTTGATTGATAGAAAGATAGGAACACCCTTTCGTCTTTGCTTGAGAAGTCTAGCCCCTCTAGTATTTAAAGCAGTAACCTTGCAGTCGTTAGAGCCACAGTCTCTACAGCATCAAAGGCATCAAATACGTTAGATTTCAAGGAGAGGGATCGTTAACCAAGCCCTTGCTTGCTTCACCTTGACTTTTCTCTACCACCTACTTTAGCGATAAGGCTCAATATAGATAAAGATCAAGGGATATACTTAGTTAGGCATATAATTAAAATAAACCAAGATTCTTGCATTTCACCTAGTTCGTAGGAATTGCATCTCATCTAGGATAGTTAAACATTCGTCAAGCAACAGTTGTTCATCCGATCATTTGGTTCTTAACTAATATAAATCAAGAAGTTGACTCCATAAGGCGCTGGTCTCATTAATGATTCAATCTAATCTCGTAACTTGCTAAAATCAACCAAGTGGCTAGTCCATTCAATCGTGTCTCCGAGACTTGTTGGTTGCCATCAAGTCTTGCATTTCCACATCTCATAGGGACTACCTCCCATAGCCTGTTGTTGGGAAACAGCTAGAACGGAGTGGTCGGGGATCAGAGTAACAGCCTCCGACCTGAGTCGTTGTCGCACCATACCTATACAATCTTAGTGAAAACATTTTTGACACCATTGTCGGGGATAGGTTTATCTTGTTCCCGACACTTCAAGGACATATTCGTAATCTCTTTCTCATTATCTCATCATTCCTTATCCCATAAACACCACATTTTCCGGTGTTGTTGCAATATTTTCCTTATCTCTTCATCTTTTCATCACCTTATCCTTTGTCCTCTCACTAATATTTTCATCTTCTATATCCACACTTCTAGCTCCTGGACTTTTCAGTTGGTTTCCTGTTTGGGTGGCGACTCCACTTATTCATCCATTTACAGAATCTTCCACTAGAAGAAATCCTAGTAGCTTGGTCAAACTCACTCTCAAAACTTGGTTGAACAAATTACATTCTAGAGAGCATTCATTTTCTTGGATAGGAAGCCCTCTCTGACAACCGCTTGTTTCTTTCTTCCTGATCCTTGACTAACTTTTCAGTTTTCGCCTTTTGAGTTTTTGGAGTTAAATTCATGTTCAATTGACAACTCCACTTCTTTCATTTCTTGCAAGAATTTATGCTAGAAGCTCATTTCTTGAGGATCTCTTGTTTTTCTTAAACAAGAATCTCTCTTTGATGTCCATTGGCCCCTTTTCCCTTTAAAACAAGTAATCATGAATGACTTGTTCGCCCTTTGTCGTTTTACTAACATTCCTAATGATATTCCAGAAAATGCCATTAATAAATTGCCTTCTTTCACGGGTAATAATGCACTCAATGCTAGAAATCATCTCTCAAGGTTTGCCCGTTGTATGGAAATATTTTGTGGCTCTACACAATATAATCATGAAGATGTCAAGATGGGACCCTTTGTCCTTTCCTTGGAAGGTGATGCTAGGAATTGGTTTTGTGATTTTCCTGACAATTCTTTTGACTCTTTACAAGCCATTGTCGATGCTTTTAAAAATAAATATGATGATCAAGGTGGCTCGCCTTTTGCCTCTTATACTATGAAGAAGGATGAAAGTGATCCTGCAAAAGACCCAATCAACGTAGAAAAAATTCAAGACAGTGCGCCATGGCAAAATTTGCCATATTACAGACCTTGTGACCATTTTCATGATGAATCCACTTGTGTCGTTGCAAAAAGAATCCGACATAGTGGAAAGGCAGGAACAAATGATCAAAGGGGTGTTAATGAAAAACATCTTATCAAGAAATTGGGTCCAATGCTTAGAGAAATGCAATTCATCCAAGCTCAGTTTATGAAAACCATGAAACTCAATCAAGAGAATCACTCTAGGGAAATGAGATCCATGCACATAAAATTGATGACTATTGAAGAAAAGCATGTTGAAGAACTAAGTTCCATAAAGGAAAATCATAAGAAAGAAATAAACTCTATTCAAGAGAATCATAATGGAGTGATAAAGTGTCATATTCCTAATACAAAATTTTGGGGTTTTCTTGAAATATTAACCTCGGATAAATTTATATTCATAATAGAAGATTGTCATGTAAAATATGACCAATAAAATTCAGCAACACAACAGCAACATGACAAGGGGAAAATGATCGCAGCGTTTTATTATAATAGATAAACTGGAGTTACATGCATGTAAAATAAAAATAGTTGAGATGAGATGCTGGCCTCTGGGATAATCTGTTGCAGTGCTATGCTGGCCCTTCAACTGAACTGAACTACCACTGCTAAGCTCTCCTGTGAATTCTGGATGAATTAACCAAGGGGAGATGGGTGCTCACCCAATCTCTCTAAATCACCCGAGGGTTTCCGTCTTGGGGCTACCAATGGAGGAGAGAATTGGGTTCTCAATCTCACATGCAAGAAGCAATACTAAATCCAAGATGATCTCTAATGGCCCTTCTTCCTCTTTTTATAGAACTGATGGACTCCTCTAGAAGCTCTTATTTTATTATTATTTTAATCGTTGAGCACATTTCCCTTAATTAAAATATTCTTTTTAATGTGGGAAAATGGTCAATTGGCCACCATGTCTCAGGTCACTGAAAATCACTCCTAGCCATCCCATCCTGTAGATCTTCTCATTCCAGTTCCAACGAGCTATTACACTAAGGGGTTCTGCCAATAATTCCTCCCGAAATGCCACCTTAGGCATAATAAATTGAGTTAGGCCTATTAATAACTCAATTTTATGAAAGTTTTCGGAATGCAATGAAACGAAAGGCAAACTGTGCGGATGGTGGAATATATCAAGCGAATGCCATTAGACCTCATAAGAACTCCTCAAAAACCTCCAAAATGCCCTAAGGCCCGCTGATGATTCCAACCTACACCTGTGACCTGTCTGCCCTCAACTCTGAAAGTCCATCCTAACCATGTCATGAGGAATACCAAAAAAAAGGAACATTACAAATCCTCCGCCCCAATATTTCTTGCCCTCAAGCAATCCAAATATGTGGACCAGTCTGTTGGCCCGATGCAACTGAGACCCAATGCCCGGATCCCATACAAACCGCTGGGTGATGTTATCCCTCTATGTCAACCCACCAAGAACAAAGCCCTCGATGCCCAAATCCTAGACCAATCTCTGACTGAACATTTCATCAACAAATCCTCCTGCATCCCAATGCCACCAAGAACAACCATCAGTGCTCCACGGCTCCTGTTGCGCTGTAACTTTGGCTAAGAACACTGGCCCACTAACTACATACCAACTCATCACCTCTCTCCAATCCAACCCCTGACTCAATCCAATGCTAATACTTCTCTCCTAATGCTAGGACAGAATGTTAAAGAGCTGCCGACCTGTATCCCACTGCCAACTGAAACCTAGAGTACCCGTCATGTCTAAGGGTCCCCGCTCCACTATGCTCCTGACTAAGAAGATCTTACCATCAATAGGATACCAACTCATGATCTCCTGCCTATCTAATGTATGGACACCTCTACAAGGGATAAATCTACTAAGTTGATATTGGTCCATGTTCAACTCCCAACGCTTTGCCCTGCCAACCAGCAGAATCGGTCCAAGAAATCCTACCCCTCTCCCTGTAATGGAAAAAAATGGGCAAGCTATGTTGCCAGCTCTATCTATGTACCCTTAGAGAGGGTTGCTTCCTGAAAATGTTGTGGTTGTGTTGGCCGCCACTACCTCTATTTGCACCTCATCAATGGGTAGACCCAAAGATGGATGCATTGTTGTCACCCTCCCCGGATAGGAAACTCCATGCTCCTCCAACCCACCAATCCTCTACAAAATTGTCCTGCCAAACTCCAGCACCTCTTGAGGACAAGTGACTATAAATACTGCCACCCTGCTAATTGTATGTACATCTGTCTGCTCCTCCTCAATGGCTAACCCCAAGGGTGGTTGCTCATCCTCCTCCATCACGAGCTCAATGTGATCCTCCGACTGGCTCTCCCCAACAGGCTCATCAGGCATACTATGCATATCATCCTGCTCAGCTGACCCATGTAGGAATTTATGAATCTTATACTAGATCTACTGCTCATTGGCTGATCTAGGAACAAAATAATGATTGATCCACACCCTCAAATCCCCATTTGGCGCGTAACCCACCAAGACAGCTCAGAAACCCCGCAGCCGCCCGAAAGGCTCTCGCGCGCCCCCAAACCCCCGAAAGCCTTTGTGCCACCCTTGGAAGTCCTCCAAACCCTCGCGTCGCTCCGAAGGGACCGCGACCCCAAACTCGGGTGACGCAGCAGCCACTACATCGTCGAAGGGTTCGCACAACCCGCAGGGCTTGCCGCCGAAAATCACGCCTCGTCCCCGGGAGAGACTACGCCGTCCTTGTTGTTGTTGTTTCTCGCCTTCCTCTACACCCATTCTGAGCCGATTCTCGCTCAGGCAGGTCTTCAGACCTCGGGATCGCATCATCCCCTTGGTCTGGGCCTCTGCGCTGAAACACGAAGAATTCTTAGCAAAACCCGCCCTAGAATCTCAGCTTAGCTTCAGTGCTCTACCTTTGTGTGTATTACAAATGACCCCAAGTCTTTCCTTTATACTTTTATCGTTGACAAATCAACAACCAAGATTAAATCTTTAATCAATGGCTAAGATTAAAAGAAATCTTGATCTGTGTGACTTAAGACAATTTCATCACATGTTTAATTAAATTCACTTTAATTATTTAAGTTCCCTAAGTTTTAACTTAGGAAATACATTAAAATAATTAATTAATTTAATATCTCCTAAACTAGATGAAATTTCCCAAATCCATTTCTGGGTCTTGTAGATCAAGTGTACTCTAGTCCCTCCACAAAGTTTGGGAGCTAGAGCACAACTGATGCTACCCCAAATACACAAAATCTCAACACTACCTCTTAGCATCAAGGGTGTGCTCTAGCAATACATCACGCTTATACATTACATGATTTTGGGAACTGGTTCTGTGTTGTTGATGCTTGGCCTGCTGCCACTCAACTCTGCACTGTTGCTGCCATTCTATACTGTTGCCCATGACTCTGCCACTGCCACTGCAGCTCCCTCTCAATATGCTGCATCTATGCTGCTGATAGCACTGTCACTGCTAATTTGTTGCACTGCAACTTCAGTTGTTGAGAGAAACAACTGAATCTACTACCCAATCTTTGACAAACAAATCTGATGGGTTGCATCCTTGTCATTGAAGCTCCATGGGCTACAGATCTGCGCTGGCATCTAAAGAACGATGCACAGCTACAGCTTTGCCTACGTAATCAAACTCCCTCTGCACTACTGAAGTCACATCATCTCCTTGTGCTGAAATCTATCACACTACTGTTGCACTGCGTTGTCCCTTTGAAGCCTTCTACGCTGCTGCAACTCTGCACTGTGTAAGCAGCACTGCTCTGCGTTGTTGAAGTCACATCAACCTCTGCGCTGCTACTGCTTCTACGTTGTTGTTTCTTTGCTCTGCGCTGCTCCTCCCAACCTTCAAATCTGCCTCTGCTTCTGCCTCATCTGTGATCTATGCACCCACTGCTCCACTTGTCCCACTACTGTCTTAAGGTTGTCGTAGCTCGCTTGTGATCCAAGAGATGAGCTGCTCAAGGATCCCGCCTTACTTCCATGTAGCTCCTCTACATGTCCATGTCACCCCACCCCATGGTTCATGAGCACTCATGGCTGCATCATCTTCTGACCCATCATCTGCCACAGCTGCTTTGGAAGAAGATGCTTCCTTGTCCTTTTTCTTCCGAGGACAATGGCTGGAAAAATGTCCCATTTCACCACATTGGAAGCACTTGATCTTTGAAAGATCCTTCTTCTTCTTCGGCTGCTTCTTTGATGCCAAGGCTGTATCTTCCTCATCTTCCTTCTTCACTTTGCTCAATCCTGGGCTGTGCTGCCTCCTGGTGAACCTGCGGAGTTCTTCTTAACGCAGAATTGACCACAAGTTGTCCCAATCTGGGAGGTCCGCTCTGCCCAAGATACTTTGGACAAAGGTTTCCCACTCATCCGTGACTGCATTGAGGGCAGTTCTGACTATCACAACATCATCCACCGTTGCACCCGTTGCAATCAGCTTATCTCTAATTCACCACAGTCTGAAGAGGAAGTGTTCCATGTCTTCTCCCTTAGTCATCATGAATGACCTAATTTGGGTCTCCAACAGCGTTTTCCTTTGGACAGACTTTCCCTCATATAGACAAGTCAAGGCCTTCCACATCTCGTTAGCTATCTTCTTCTCAGCTATGTGTGGTACAATATGGTCCTTGATACTATCCATAATCAGCCGCTTGGCATGCCCAGCAGCTTCCTTATGCTGCCAAAGGAGATCCGCATCTGTCGGTGTGGCCAGAGTCTGCTCTGCATGGTCTCTTAGATTATATGCCTCAAGGACAATCAGGATCCTTGCCTTCCAAACCGAAAAGTTTGAGAGGCCATCCAGCCTATCCTGATCACGCAGTCCATGAGGAGCCATCTGCTCAAAATGTGTCGAAACTTCCTTTTCTCTTTGCTAGAGAAATGGATCTAAGGCCCTTGGTGAAACAGGTGCCTTCTGCTCCCTCTGACATTTGATTTCCCTCCTTGGAAATCTACCAAATCAACTATGATTCAACTTCTTCTTTGATCCTCTGATCAAACTCTAAGTTCCCTTTGGAAAGAAACTTCCTGAGAAGCTGATCTCTTCCCAATCTGTCACTTGTGCTAAAGGCTAAAAATCTGAAAACTTCATAATTTTAACCCCACCAGCTCTTCTGAATTTCTGTAGCTTTTCTGCAGTCTTTTCTGGATCTTACAGATTCAGATCTGAATCACACTGGTTGGCTTCACACTAAACCAGCGTTGTTTCTAAGTTGCCTCTGCGCAGTAATTGCGTGGGCTTGCTAGGACACAGCGCTGGATAGCGTCACCCTTCCCTCTGCGTGAGTCTGCTCCTGAAAACTGCGTTGTCTCTTCAGATTAGCGTTTCTATTGCTTTTCCAGCCGCTTTCTGCAGCTAGATCCTTCAGATTTTCCTACTATTGACCCTCCTAGATATGCAATTGCTCTGATACCATGTAGGAATTTTTGAATCTTATACTTTATGCAGAAATTATTACTGTTAATCCGGTTATGCTCCTCCTACTTATGCAAGTTATTAACTGAATAAATTCAAGTTAAAATCGAAGAAAAACACATAATAGATCTCTACCAATCCAGATCTAGAATAAGCACATGCACACATTGACAAAGTGACATAGTTATTTCTGGACAAATAGTCCACGGAAAAACCCAATGTGGGAAAACCAGTCTTTGGCTGCTAAAGGGTTCTATTATTAAGAATATTTATGAATACACAAATCTGGGTTCCAGATCTAGAAAACCCGACAGAGAATACTAGATCTACGGCTCACTGGCTAATCTAGGGCCAAAATAATGACTGATCCACACCCTCAACCGGGATTTACAGAACTCAGCCAAGATTAGGGCCTAGAAACCCCAGCGCTGCCCCTGAAAGGCTTTGTGTCTCCCTCTGAAGCCCTTGAAAGCTTCTGCGTCAGCCTTGGAAGTCCTCCAAACCCTCAATGTTGCTCCGAAAGGGACTGCTTTACCCCAGACTGGGTGACACAGTCACTACGCTGCCCCTGAAGGGCCTCTGCGTAACCCCTGAGGTTTCCCTCTGAAAATCACGTTGTCATTGGAGAGACTGCGCTAACCTTGTTGCTGCTGCTACTACCTTCCTCTACGTTGTCCTTGAGTTGATCTCTGCCTCTTGTGTATTCTAGACCCCGGGATCAGATCATCCCCTTGGTCTAAATTTTGCTCTCTGCAGCTGAAACACTTTTGAGAATTCTTAGCAAACCCGCCCCCTAGAATCTCAGCTTAGCTTCAGTGCTCTACCTCTGTGTGTCTTTACAAATGACCCCAAGCCTTTCCTTTATACTTTTCTCGTTGACAAATCAACGGCCATGATCAAATCTTGAATCAATGGCTAAGATTAAAAGAAAACTTGATCCGTGCGACTTAAGACAATTTCATCACATGTTTAATTAAATTCATTTTAATTATTTAAGTTCCCTAAGTTTTAACTTAGGAAATACATTAAAATAATTAATTAATTTAATATCTCCTAAACCATATGAAATTTCCCAAATCCATTTCTTGGTCTTGTAGATCACGTGTACTCTAGTCCCTCCACAAAGTTTGGGAGCTAGAGCACAACTGATGCTACCCCAAATACACAAAATCTCAACAACTCATGCTCTGCTATACGCTGCTCACGCTGAATAGTCATAGGTGACTCATCATCCTGAATGTCTCCCATAGGGTCCATTGACTGCTCATCATACCTACTGGAATACAAATTTGGCATGCTGTCCATAACTCCGCATGATTGCTCATGCTTTCCAAAGGCATCCTCGTATGACCCCATGGACCCATCTAAAGAGGAGCCCTCATCTTGAAAGACAAAAGCAATATCCTCTTGCTCTACCTCTGCCATCTCCTCTGCATCTCTCAAGCATGAGTGGTTAGGTCCCCAAAGGTTCTTGCAAATGAAGCAAAGAAATTTCCTCCTCAGCTCATTTTTGCTACCTTATCCACCAAACTGGAGCAGCTCCTCCCTGGTCAACTTTCTCCTTAACAATCCAATGTTCTACTCAACCAGCCTTTTGACTAGCTCATAAGCAGCAAGTGAGACAAATTGCTCTCTCCTCCAAATGCTCAACAATCTAGTCTGCAACTCCCGACAAATGGCATCACGGTCTCTCATACATGATGACAAGATGGATTGCATGTGTGTTATGGTTGTGTCAGGACGATGTTTCCTAATGTTGAAGAAGCATTGGAACATCTACAAAATCAAGCCATCACACTCAAGATCAAACATGATCTCATAAGTCCTAGTCATGGCCATGACTTCTAAAACCTCCAGCTTTTTCCCAAGGGTAGGACCCTCACTGTTATCCAGGTCCTGAAAGGTATCCATTATCATTCTGAAGATTATCCTCATAAGGCCATCACTGTAAGGAGGTATAGGTGCGGTAAATCATTGCGAAGAGCATTTATCTTGTTGTTGAATACTTGGGAAATTACTTCTTGGCACTTGTAATATTGGCACATATTCTTGTGGTTGAGAATGTTTCTTAATTACCAGTGTTAAGTACTTTTTGTCATAACTTAAGATCAATCATAACTAAGTACTTAAAGGAACACTAAACAATCTCGCCTTAAGAATCACTCAATAATCTTGCATTGGTATCCTAAAACTAGTCTTGCATTAATAATTTACCTCCAAGTATAAGCTTGGTTGATAGAAAGATAGGAACACACTTTTGTGTTTGCTTGAGAAGTCTAACCCCTCTAGTATTTTAAATGGTGAACTTGTAGTCGTCAGAGCCATAACCATTGCAGTGTCGGAGGCACCGAGTACGTTAGACTGCAAGGAGAAGGATCGTTATCCAAGCCATTACTTGCTTCAACTTGACTTCTCTCTGCCACTTACTTTAGAGACTAGGCTCAATATAGATAAAGATCAAGGAATATACTTAGTGAGGCATATAATAAAAATAAACCAAGAATCATACATTTCACCTAGTTCGTAGGATTGCATCTCATCTAGGATAGTTAAGCATTCATCAAGCAACGGTTGTTCATCCGGTCATTTGGTCCTTAATTGATATAAAGCGAGTAGTTGACTCCATATGGCACTAGTCCTCAACCAAGTGGCTAGGACATTCAATCATGTCTCTCAAACTTGTTTGCTGCCAACGAGTCTTGCATTTCCACATCTCATAGGGACTACCCCCATAGCCTATTATAGGAAGATAGCTAGAACGGGGAGGTTGGGGAACAGAGTGATGTACCCTGACATGAGTCGTTGTTGCACAGTGCGTATACAATCTGAGCGACAACACCTTACTCACCACCATAGATGCTAATATAGATTTGACCTCTACAAGGCAACACAACATAATGAAATTTTAAAGAATGTCTTTTCTTAGTAACTTTCAACAACTCAACTTTGTGTACTCTCAAAAAATTGCTTGAGTGTAACATTCCTGAGTGGAAAATAACAGTAAATACCAAAAACATGAACTAGGAACAACAAATAAAATTAAATACCAAGAACCCAAATCAAAACACTAGAGAAAATGAGTAGAATAACTGAGCCATTTTATTAATAATGGAAATTTGGGTACATAATGAGTAAGAACAATGGAACTTGGGCTTGCTATGTAAGCTATGCAAAACCCAAGTGGAATCTGACCCAAGTGTTGAAATCAATGTTGAGAAATTGCGATCGAGATAAAATCGGCAAGGGTCCAAAAAAATGAAAAAATTGTAAAAATCGAGAAAAAATCGATAAAAATCGGCAAAATATAGGCAACATTAAAAAATCATATATCATATTTTTTTCAATTTTTTAAGTCTATAACTCATCCATGATTTTTACTGCGATTTTTTCATTTTGGACAAAATCTTGGTGATTTGTTGGCAATTTTTACTATTTTTTTGGCGATTTTTACGATTTTATCGTGATTTTTCATTTTTGAAAAAATGTTTGATTAAATCAGCACACGGAATAAATCATGATTTCATCGCAATTTTTCCAACACTGGTTGAAATGGCTCCAAACTAGAAATGCACACTGCCTAGGAATTCTACTAATTGCTGCCCAAGTGGAATCGGAATTTTTCTTTGACTATTGCTCGAAAAAAATCTGCAAAATTAACTGCGGGATCCTCTCACCAAACCCACAAAAACCCAAAAAGGGTTTAGGCTAATTTCGAGTGACCTGAAACCCCTCCAAAAAGTGTGAATGGCCTTTCTAGTTTGTTGTAAGCACTCCTAAAGCAAAGCATTGTTGCAAAACCACAAAATGATCCACTAAAAATGCCTCCCATCTTCCCTACAAAAATGACCTCCAAAAACCCCAATTTCTCCTTCCCTTGGCTCCCTCAAATCATTTCCTTCCCAACCCTTGTGCAGGCTTTGCCCAAGAACCCCCTGCACAGCCAAAATGAGAGATTTTGACCCACAGAATTACTACACTTTAGCCTTGCAAAATCACCACAAAATCTCTGACACCAAATAGGAAAATCCTCCTACAATTAGCGGCATTCCAAACCCACTGTAGTTGGCCCACAAATATGCGACTCAAACTGCCTCTGTGCCCAGTAACTGTGCAAAGTTGGAAATCTCTACCACAATGAAGCTCTATAGAAGCCCGAAAATGAACTCCTCTAGTTCCCAGCTAGGGAGACACTCGAAGTTCTCCAAAGGGGTGGAATTTCACCTGAAACTCCTGCGCTCAACAACACTCCAACTCCTGCGCTAAACAGCTCCAAGAGAGGTCAAATTGTCTTCGTGAGATACTCAACAGATCGTGAGAAATTCTCTTAAGCTACTTTAACTACTCCAGCCCCCTTAAGCTCCCTTGGTGGCCCCCACACTCCACTAAAATTTTGATTTTTCTCTCTCCTAGTGTGCATTGCCTCCTTTGGCCTCCAAAATTCACATGAGGCCTACTCCACCCACATTTCCTAAGTCGCCAAAGTTGCCAAAATTGGAAAATTGTGCTACACTTGGCAAAATTTATATAGTTGGTGATGTCACATTCCTCCCCACCAAAATTTGTTTGTCCTCAAGCAACTGTAATGTTGGGTGTTGCAATACCTTCTTAGCCTCCCATGTAGCATCCTCCTAAGGCAAGTCCCTCCACCTGACCAGGGACTCCCTAATGACCCTGTCTCCTAAGCCTCTTCTCCTGAACCTCCAAAATGGCTTTAAGAACCAACAAAAGATGCCCCTCCTCATCAAAGGGTGGTAGCTCTGTTATAACTGTTACCTGTTGTCCTAGTGCCTTCTTCAGGCAAGACACATGGAAAATGTAATGCACTCTACTCCCAACTGGAAGCTCCAACTCGCATGCCACCTCTCCCACACGTCTAATCACCTTGTAGGGTCCATAGAAACGAGGCTCGAGTTTTTCAACCCCCTTTTTGCTTGAGAGTTGATTGTCTGTATGGTTGTAAGAGCAAATAGACCATGTCCCCAACCTCAAATTACCTCTCAACTGGAGTGTAAAAACTCTGGTAAACTTGATAAATATATATTATTAATGATGAAGATAAGAGATGATTACAATGAAGGATCACCTAGGCTTTAAATATAGCCTCAAGGTGTCCCTTGGCGAAGAGGCATGATCTTTGATCATGCCTTTTCAGTTAATAACCTAAGATAACTAAATCTAATTAATAAATAATAAAATATACATAACATTGCCCCTCTCTTAAGATGCTTTGTCCTCAAAGCATATGTAACGATGGACAATGTTGACGAACGCCTGGGTTTCTTGAGCGGCGGGCTCTTGCTTCCCACATTTTAAAAAGATCGTGGAGCATATTCTCGAGTTCAATTTTTTGTTGATCTGGATAGTGAAAATATCTGATATCGACAGGGTCGGATCCTGTCTTGACTTCTGGTGACTCTTCGTGGCTCCCTTTTGAAGATAACATTTCTAACTGATGACATTGTACTGTAGATGTTGGCGCTCCTATTTGAATCATCTTCGTCATCAGAGAGAAAGACACGACTTGATTTTCTGGGGCTTGGAATCCATACAACTTGTATTTCTGCCCTTTCCACTTAAAACTTATAAACTGCTTCTGATGGTTGGCAGAATAAGTACCTAGAGTTCGTAGCCATTGAATTCCTAAGACCACATCTACTCCTCGTAATGGAACGGTGTAGAACGGAGATTCTAAATGAAAGTCTTTAATCCGCAATTTGACTTTATGGCATTTTCCTACTTGTTCAATCTTCTTACCATCGGCCACCATTACCTTCATATTAGGCATGGGAAAAGTAAAGAGGTTGAGTCTTTTGGCCATGGTTGAATCTAGAAATTTGTGCGTGCTGCCTGTGTCTATTAGAACCATTACATTGTTTTTCTTAATATGTCCTCTTAACCTTAGGGTTTGAGGTTGTGATATGCCTGTCATAGCTGATAATGACACTTGCGGAATAGTTTCGCCATCCACTTCTGGAGAGAACTCTAAGTTGTCTTCTAATCCTTCTAAACACGAATCAGTACTGTTAGCGTCGTTAGTTGCTTCACAACTGTATAGATTTTTCGCTTTTCCATTAGCACATCTGTGCTTAGGGTCCCAGTTTTCACCGCAACGTTTGCACTTGCCCTCTCACATTCTTTGTTTTTCCAAACTAGATTTTTCTTCTTCACGAAGATGGACAGGGACATATTTTTTGTCATCTACATTTTCAGATTGAGGAAACCGTCGTCTCGAATATACTTTTTCTGGTTTTGATAATCTTTCAAATTTCTTTTCAGCAGCTTTTGCTTTTTGCCTTGCTACTTCTACGGACGTGATTTCATGTAGTTCTAGCTCTTCCCGTATGTGGATTTTAAGTCCTAAGATGTAAGATTGGATTAGACGAGATTCCGACAATCCAGGTACTCGTGTTGCCAAGGTCTCCCATTCTCGCGTGTACTCATCCACATCTCCTTTTTGGCGTAATTTGATAAACGTTGAAAAGAACTTTTCTTCTTTTATGCCTTGAAACCTCTTGAAGAACGCATCCTTAAATTTCCTCCAACTGATAGCGAGCGTCGTCTTTTTCCACCACATATACCAATTATATGCTTCTCCTTCCATTTTCATGGAAGCATGCTTAATTTTTTCGTCATCACTAGTAATGTCATAAATCTCAAAATATTCTTCTGCTTTATTAAGCCATGCAACGCTATTTTTTCATTACCATCAAATTTGGGTAGCTCGATTTTGGCTCTTCGCTGATATGCTACTGGTGGAACAAGAAGGGGATATTGATTAGCAAATGCATTCCAGAGCTGCTTATTTTGAAAATCTGCATTACTATCTTCTTGATGATGTGGGGAATTGGTTTTTTCCTAATGCTCTTCTGAGTTCCCTGAATCTGCGGAATTGTTTTGTTGATTTTGTTCCCTGTTAGGAGATATTGGGGATTGTGTCTGACTTAACTTATCTATTTTATCATTTAGCTTGTTGAAGAGTTCTGCCATATTGTTCATTGCTTCATTCTGCTTGTTCATTGCTTCGTTCTGCTTTTCTGTGGCCTCATGATGGTTTAGCCACATTTGTCTTTCTATTCGATTTGTCGTATCATGAATTTTTTTGATGTCGTTGGAGTGCCCTGAAACTGTGCTTTCAAGATCGACTAATCTTTTTCCGAATTCTTCGGAATTATTAGTGATCTGTTTCTCGAGATCCACCAATTTTTTCTGGAATTCAGCGATTGACATTGATGATGACATCGAGCGCGTATGAGGTGGGGAGTATTTTTCTGCCAGTTTTTCTTTTCCCTTTTTAAAAAAAAAAAAAAAAATTAATTAATTAATTAATATTTTTTTTTAAACTATATAATTATTATATATATATAATTTTTAATTAAAAATTATATAATATATATAATTTAATTATATAATTATTATATATATATAATTATTTAAATGGAAATTATATAATATATAAATGAACTATATAATTATAATATATATATATATATATATATATATAATTATCAATTAAATTATATAATATATATTTTATATATAATTAAAAAAAAAAATCGTTTTTAAAATTGTGCTCGTTCCGTTGAAAAAAAGCACGTCGTCTCATATGTCTTTATATAACTTAAACGAATCGATTATTAAACGATGCTCGTTCCGTTTAAACGATGCCCCGTTTCATATAACTTTAACAATTCGATTATTAATATATCGATGCCGTTTAAGACCAATGGAGTGGATACCCTGTTCCGAATTGCCCGTCCGTTTGACCACTGTTCTTATGATTTAACAAATCAATTATTTTTATTAATATATATCCGCCAGCGGGGTTGCAGCAGCCAAAAGACGGTTTTTGCCAGCCGTCACACTGTTCGATGAATTAAAAACGTTATTTTTGCTGACTTTTATTTTAGTGACAGGGAAATGTGCTGCGGTGGTTGTGGTATGCAATAGCGAGAAGCCCAGTTGCAGCGCTAGAGGCGGCGTCAGTCGGAAGGTCGAACAGCAGCAAGGACGAATTGCAATGTTCGGGTCTTTAACAATTTTTATGCTGTCACAGGATTGTCCATACACAGAACCAAGTTGTAATGGAGACTTTTCTTATTATGATCCGAGCCTTTTACTGTCCACAATCCAGGCTTCTTGGCAAATGCAGACAGGTCTGAGTTACTGTACTTCTTTTTCAGTTCACAGTGCTACTAATCCGACTTTTTCAAGGTGACTGTCCTGAACTTGAAAGAATATCAACCAATACCAATGATAAATATAGTGGGTTGGGTTAGCGTGCAGGTGGGAAGGGTTGCTGGACTGTGAGATATGTGAGGGGAGAGGGTGTAAGGAATGTGAGGGACCGAGAGTATTTGTAAGAGGGTAAGCATTGAATGTGAGGGTAAGCGTTGAATGTGAGGGGGAGCCGTATGGCTGGGAGGGAATTATGAGTGTGAAAGGGCGTGGTTTTGTAAAAAAAATTATTTATCTATTTATTTTTTTACGTGAGGGAGTTGGGAATCAGGGTTTATGAGCAAAGGCAGAGTGGGAGTGAGAGAGCAGAAGGGTTAGGTAAAATTTGCAATTTTTGGAATTTCCTTTGATTCCTTAATTCTGGGTGATCACACAGATCCCGAAGAGCGATGGCTCTGATACCAATGGAGTGTAAAAACTCTGGTAAACTTGATAAATATATATTATTAATGATGAAGATAAGAGATGATTACAATGAGGGATCGCCTAGGCTTTAAATATAGCCTCAAGGTATCCCTTGGCGAAGAGGCATGATCTTTGATCATGCCTTTTCAGTTAATAACCTAAGATAACTAAATCTAATAAATAAATAATAAAATATACATAACATCAACTCGGTGATGATCTGCATAAATCTTCTGCAAAGTGTCCTTGAGATCCTTGAGTAACTCTTGGCTCTCTTGGATCTAATACTTGACCCCTAGGGCCCTACCCATGTCAACAAAAGATAAGGCATCATGACCATAAAGAGCTCGGAAAGGGGGCAAACCAATGAACATATGATAGGTGGTGTTGTGGCAGTACTCCCCAAGATGTAGCCAACTCACCCATGCTCGTTGTTTCCCTGTCACATAATTCCTCAAGTAGCCTTCCAGCCACTTGTTCGTTGCCTCTGTCTGTGTATCGGTTCGGGGGTGGTAGCTAGTGCTAGGCGTGAGCTTCGTGCCCATTAGTCTAAAAAGCTCTTGCCAGAATTCCCCCCATGAATCTGCTATCGGAGTTTGAATACCTCCATAAATAATAGCTCGGCTATCTGTGAAGTTGAATACTGAGTTAGGATAGCAAAGTAATGGGCAAGCTTCGTCAGTCGATCCACATATATACAATCTTGTCCCTAAACAATTAGAATCTTTGTGATGAAATCCATGGAGATACTCTCCCATTTCTACTTTGGAATAGGTAGAGGTTGAAGTAATCTTGTCAGGTGTGTGTGCTCTACCTTATTCCTTTGACATGTGTTGCACTCCTGCACATATCGTAGCATGTCCTCCTTGAGGCCTCTCCACGTAAAACGTGTCAAAATTCCTAGATCTGACAATCTTAGGAATCCTACTACAACTAAATGAATCTACTTCATCGAATTGTAAATTACATTACGCAGTTATTTTCAAATTTCTTCATGAAAATATTGAAGTAAAATATTGAAGCATCCTACACTTAATACTTTACAATTTTGAAACATGGAAACTGAGCAAGAAGTAAATCACAAATAGGACACCTTTATTTTGGACTAAAGTCCCCAGAAAAACCCAATGCGAGAAAACTGGTGCAGCAGATTTGAGGGTTTGTATTATTAAGCAGTAGAAATTTCTGAATACAGTGTTGAATACCTCAAGGGTTATTCAGTTATAGAGAGAGAAATACTGGCACACAGAATGTGAGTTTTACCTCACTTAATCACTAGAAAATCCGGTTGATCCAGACACTGGAAGAGCTTCCCCTAGAGGTCTCTGCGTAGGCCCTGCGTCACCTCCTCTAGGCACCGTGTCACCCGAGCAATGGATCGATCTGACTCCCAGAATCACAGATCTCAGCCTCCCGATCTCATACCCCGGCTCCCAACTTCTGGAACTGATCCGATAGTAAAATCTCAGAAACCCTCTCATTCACTGTGCAGCCTCTACGTAGCCCTGCATGGCTCTGCATCAGCCTGTCTAGCTCTGCAATGGCTATGTTGAACGTCTCTCTGCCTCTCTCTACTGATGATTCTTCGGCTGAGAAAATCTCTCTGTGGAAGCTACTATGCCCCTCACTTCAAATGGAATCACTTAGATCTGATCTTTGTCCAACCACTTGCTCCGTCAAAAGAATTTGATCTCTAGATCCACTTGGTGTGTCTTTCCATATGACACGCAAGCCTTCCTTTATAGTCTTCTCATTGAGAAATCAACGGCCGAAATTATATCTCTAATCAACGGCTAAGATTATAACATGACTTGATCTTCGCTTTTTCTAGATCATTCTCATTCTGTTTTATTAACACCCTTTAATTATTTAATTTCCCTAAGTTAGACTTAGGAACCCCATTAAAATAATTAATTTTTACAATAAAACATAATCCGAGTGGAATTTTCACAAACGATTTATGGGTTCTTTGGAATACCAGTGCCAAAGCCTCTCCACAAAATTTGAGACTTAGAGCACTTATGATGCTACCAAAAATCAACAAAACGCTCTCTAACAACTCTGTAAGTCTTCAGGAATCTTGGGTGCCGTAGTAACAGTGAATCATGTGCTACCTTCGAGATCTTCTCCTGAAGCTGAGAACCGGCAACCAGATAAATCTGATTATTGTAGTAGATAACATCATCCATGACCCTCTACCTACCATCTCCAAAGGCCCCATCCAAAATCTTTAATGCTTGTTGGTTCTTAGAGTACTCTACTAGGAGCTATCCCTTCCAATCCAGTGCAACATCCATGAGAGAGCGTCAAGGGTCTCCGGGAAAGCACATCAGCCACCACATTATGCTTTCCCCTGACATACTCAATCTCAAAATCGTAGGCCTGGATCTTGCTGACACACTTTTGTTTCCTATCATTAAGTTCCTTCTGATTCAAGAAGAGTTGTAGACTGTTGTGATCAGTCTTCACCTTGAACCAATTCCCCACCAAATATTTCCTGAACTTGGCCAATGTGTGCATGATGGCCAACATCTCCTTGTCATAAATAGAGTACAACCTCTCGTAATCCCAGAGTTCCTGTCTCTCATAAGCTATAAGGTGTCCTCGCATCAAAATTGCCTTGATGCCCTCACCTGACGCATGACACTCTAATTTGAAGGGTTGGGAAAAATTTGGTATTACCAAGACTGGGCAAGAGCTCATCACTACCTTGAGATGCTCAAAAGCATCTTGTGCTGCATCTGTCCACTCAAACACCCCCTTCTTTGTGAGATCTGTGAGGGGTGCTGCCAACTGTGAAAACCCCTTCACAAACTGCCTGTAATAAGTGCATATACCCAGGAATCCTCGTAGCTCTATCACATTCCTGGGGTTGGCCAATCCAAAATGGTACTTGTTACCCAGCACTTTGTGGGTGATATCCCTAGGAGAAAAACTTTCTCCAAGATGGTCCTCAGTCAGCAGCCCCTTGCAGCCACCAACTAGCTCATTGTGCCATTTCTCTGCCACATGAGCCAGCCATGTGGTCCCTTACCCATCTGTCATGATCGTATGTTTGAAGGTGGGCCTCCCGAACCTAAAGTTATGCATTGTCATTTGGTAATTGAGTATTGAGTTTGCTTATCATGGACACTTATGGGCATCAATTAATGGGGGGATTAGGCGGAAAGAGTGGGCTAGGTCTGTGCTTCTGTACCCTAGACCTCTTTTGGATGTTACCCTTGGATCTTAGTCCCGTGGGATCTCCTTTACTGATCAGTTGGTTTTAGGGTGGTACTACATGGGAAACCCTGAGTTTGGTAGCGTGGTCTCGCTCCCTCATCCATATATATGACTCCCCTTCCGTTTATTATAACCTCATTCATCATATTTCCCACCTGGGTCCACATTTCTCCACTGGGTCCACATAGGGTTAGCCTCCCCTTCCCTTTGCCCGCACCTTAAGTCGAGCTTGCAATGATGCCCCGAAGGTTGATGCAGCTAAAAAGAAAAGTAAAAGCATAATTGGCCACATTCAACAAGAAAAAAATGCAAAAGATGGTCAGGACAAACATATTTAGCATGTGGGCAAAAGCCAATGCATGAGCTCTACCCCATACCCATGGCCATCACCTTGGTTCCATAGGCCCTAGATGAGCCTCCTTTGTCATTTAGGAACCCATGATTGTCCCAACCCCTGGTGGGCAATGAACCGCCCTACCTTAAAGGGGGTATCCACTGCTATATCTTACACTTCATGCTCTTATCCTTTGAGCCTCGAATAGTTAATCGAAGAAAAATCATAAAAGGAAAAAGGCATATAAAGAAGGGTGTAAAAATCAAGGTTGGGGCACCTCGTACCACAATTGCTCCTTCCTATACATTATACACAAAGTGTGGGCTTCCCTTTTTCTAGCTACCCTTGTACCCTGATATGTGGCCCAGGATTGCCCCTTTCATCCCCTATTCCATTCACCTATTTATCACATGCCACCACCATTTGAAGGATGTACCTTGAACATACTATCCCCTCTAAAGGTAGAAACCACCTAATAAAGTACTTGGTTAACCCCCTTTGGAGCTTGGAGACATTAGCACATGCCAAAGCCCACTATGGAAGGGCATGCCATTATGAAGTGTACACACGTTGTCCATAGTTTGTGATCCTTTTTACTCGATTACTTTAATGACTTGTTGTGCTAGAAGGCTAGGGGACGCATTGGATCTTATGCGGGATTGCAGATGGTTTCCATTTTGAGTTTGGTCTCCCTATACGGGGTCCTAACTCTCCAAAGGGCAACAAAGGATCCCATAGGGTTGCACTCAAAGTCCACCGAAGTAGGAGTTGAGATCTCCCCTTGGAAATCTCGTGTTGAACAACACTTTGTTGATCCAACTAAACAGCTCGAGCGAACACTTGATTCAGATATCAAATTAGTAAAAGTCCCCAAAATGAGGCCCTGCACCTCTATTTATCTTGTTGCCCCCTTCTTCCTCCATGTGGGCCCCACAAGTCGAGTTCCCTCCTCTCTCTCTTCCCACAAATTCAAACTCTCCTAAGGGGACGAATTCCCTTTGGAGTGGCCCCCACATTCCACTTGCACTTTGATTTATTTCATTTTCTAATGTTTGGGGGCCTTCTTTCCTCAAAAATTCAAGTGGATTTCTCCTAACCCACCTTTCCTACGTTTTAATGCCAAAATATCCCCCGACTGCCAAAATTGCATAAATGGAAATTCTTCTTAACAAAATTAAATAATTGGGGATATTACATCACTGCTACCAAAATGGAGCTGGAATTCTACTATGAACACTACCGGGAAAATTCTGCAAAATTAACCGCAGGCTCCTCTCACCAAACCCACAAAAACCCAGAAAGGGTTTAGGCTAGTTCCAAGTGACCCGAAACTGCTCCAAAAAGTGTGAATGGCCTTTATGGCTTGTTGTACGAACTCCTGAAGGAAGTACTACTTCCAAACCCCCAAGCAGATAGACACGCAAGCAGTTAGTGGAGTTGCAGTACTTCCATTCAGTAGCTCTCTTCAGGCTTACATAGAGGGGACCTACAGTATTATTAGGTTACATCTACACCTTGGAGGGAGAGTGGCTAGTTACCTAGACAGATCATATATGTTGACCAGGACAGTGAGACTAGGCAACATGAGTTGCACAAGGCACAACGCTCGTAGGGTGGAGTTGTTACGTATATTGGTGCTCTTGAATTTCATCCCTCTCAAGGGGTTGGATGGCAAGAGGTATCGAGTTAGTACCTGATGGAGTGGGTTAGGTGTCGAGATGTATCCATGGCCATAGTTCGGCAGGGGTTGTGGGTTACCAGAGGGGCTCGAGAGCCAAACTATTTTTGGGATCCAGGTGGGATTCCCCATCACATCATGGAGTCAGTCGGCGATGGTAGCAGTTGTGCATTGAATCCGGGGATTGAGGTACCACACCCACAATTTTCTATCAAAGTTTTGAGTAGCACTAGTGGCTAGTTGGATCGACATGGGAGTAGGTGGACTCTGTGAGTTGTCCTAGCATGTGGAGCAGGCATCGAGTCGCAAGATGATCAACATACTCTTGCAGGGGTTGATCGAAGGAGGTGGCATCGGCAGGCCACCGGACAGAGCATTGTACGGGGATGAGGCTTTCTACAAATATGTGGGTTGCAGCGGACACCAAGAAGCAATGCCTTAGTGACACTGCCACTGGCACATACGGAGGTTTGCCTGTTAGATCTCTTTGAGAGGATCAGGAGGGGATGTCCAGCCATTCAAGGTCATGGAGGTGTGGTAGTAGAGATGGTGACCCTGACAGGATGCAGGTTGTTGCACACTGGCTCAGCATCTGGTCGTGGCATTATGTGGTGTATAGACATATGCAGCGATGAGTGCCTCTTGAGTATATCCATTGGGACTTGCATACAGTCACAGAGGAGCTAGTTGTTGTCCCTTGATGCCCTCATCACAAGTAGTAGGGCACAAGGGACTCACCTGAGGCAAATGGATGTGACCCAGAGTATCATGGACAGGAGAGGAGTTTTCACGTTCGGGCAGACGGACTATGCACGTGTTGGTACATGGAGGCGTAGGGATGAAATGGTACGTTGCAAAGGCAACATATGCTTTGCCCTTGAGTCCCCCCTTGAGGGTATGATTATGGGGGATCTGTAGGACACACCTTCAGCAAGGCATTCCAAAGCATTGCAGTGGCATGCGGCTACAGGGGATGATAGACCTATTCTACAAGAGGGCACGTAGGCTTCTGGCAGTTTTTGGGTACACCATCCAGAAACGGAATGGTAAAGTTCGTCGTGTGACTAGGAAGCAGCAAGGTCGTGGGGTATACCCCAGATTATCCCTTGATGTATGGAACCTATATCCACAAGGATCAGAGGTGAGGCGTGAATGGATCACAACAGTTGTCAGAATTATGTCGCAGCAAACTTGGGAGCTAGGGTGTCAGTTGACGAGTCGATCACTCCACTTCGAGATGAGCAGGACCCTGACAGAGAGAGAGATCTAGCTCATTCTTGGTTCAATACAAGGGAGATCACTGAGGTTTTCGCCACATGGAGAGGCAAGTATTCCCTATTATTGCATAGGATCAAGGCTAGCCATGGGGTGGGAGGCTCGGGAATTGTTGAGTTGTCCCTGCATGTTGGGCATAGCTTTGGTCATTACCTATATGGTGGTCGAGCGATACAAGAGGGGAGGACCCAGTATGAGCATGTTGGACTGTCAGTTATGACTAGAGAGCCGCAGCATTAGCATCGCAGTTTCCTTTTGCGATCAGCACCGGATCTTGGCCTCTCAAGGCTTGGCAATTCGACCACATTCAGCGATGTGCTCGTTTCTACAGGGGAAGATCGTACAGGTCTTCCATTGGGTTTCATTTGCACGGAGAGTAGTTCGCCCCCTAGAGATTCGTTGATGACTTGGGGCACTGCGCTAGTATGGCAGGATGATTGGCACGTGTGATTCTTGGCATTCATTGCCACTACTCAGTGGCAAGAAGCAGGAATTGGGAGTCATGGGCCTCCAATCTGGCTGTGGGACCCAGGGATCCATTGGGTTAGAGGACTACCTTGTTTTGTGAGGATCATGGGATGACAGAGACAGGATTGCATCCTCCTTCGGATAACAGGTCAAAGACCATCAGGATGATCACTACGGGTCAAGGAAGGCCCTTCTCACTATTGTTTTGACAGGAGACTGGGCATGGATCGGTAGATGGTGACCTTGGTGGGCTGCCCTGCAAAGATAGACCTATGTGTAGTGGAGTTGTCCCTTATCATATTTGTAGTGGAGGGTTACCAAAATGGATGACTCTACAACAGCACGAGAGGGTCACAGTTATGACCAGACTGGGGCAATATCCACTTGGTGGACTCACTTTGAGATTAGTTTAGGAACTAGGAGCTGTGAAAATTTCTGAATATTACTTATGTAGAAACCCTACTGTTAAATCACGATTTACTTCTCCTACTTATAAAAGTTATTAATCTGAATGTTCAGTATTAACATCGAAGTAAACACTTTAACAACCTACACTGATACAGATCTAAACTGAATACATGCACATAGACAAAGTGACACACAAGGTTTTCTGAACCACTGTCCCCGGCAAAACTCAATGCAGGAAAACTGGTCTTCTGGCTGCTGAAGGGTTTATATTATTAACTAGATTCTAAGTACAACAAATCTGGGCACCTTACTGGTTAACCCGACAGAGAAATATACAATCTGCAGCAATACCTCTGTTCTGAAGACGGAAAACTGGACTGGTTCACACCCTCAAACGAGATTTATAGAACTCATCCCCTTTCTGTCTTCAAAAACCCTAGCGCTGCTCTGAAGCCCTCTGCGTTAGCTCTGCTAGCCTGCTGGTGCCCTTGCGCTACTTAGGAGAGGCCTACATAACCCCAGACTGGGTGACAATGTCCCTCTGCTGCCTTAGCTGGGCCTGTGTAAGCCCTGATGGCCTCCTGCTGCCTCTACGCTACCCTTTCTGGGCCTGCATAGCACCTGTTTAGCACCTAAAGCCTCTGCGCTGCGCAGCTGCTATGTAATTACTGCGTAGCTGCTGCCCCCTCTGTGCTACTCTGGATGCTGCTTCTCTGCATCTTGCTGACTCTTGGCTTTGGGATCAAATCGTCCCCTTAGCCAATACTACCCCTCACTGCAACTGAAACACTTCTAGAAATTCTTAGCAAACCATGCCCTAGAATTCCAGCTTAGTCTCAGTGCTCTACCTCTGTGTGTGTGTGTTCTCCAACTGACCTCAAGCATTTCCTTTATACTTTTCTCGTTGGGAAACCAACAGCCGTGATCTAAACTTGATTCGACGACAAAGATTAAAAAAACCTTGAGCTGTGTGATTTAAGTCATTTCCATCACATGTTTAAATTAATTAACTTTAATATTTTAATTTTCCTAAGTTAGATTTAGGGTCCTTAATTAAAAATATTAATTAATTAATTTTCTCTTAAATCGGATGGAATTTCTCAAATCCCTTTGTGGGTCTTGGATATCTCGTGTACTCTAGTCCCTCCACAAAGTTTGGGAGCTAGAGCACATCCGAAGCTACCCCGACACTCAAAATCTCAACACTTCCTCTTATCGAGGAAAGTGCTCTAGCACAACACTACTTCATCCCGAAGTTCTGCACTGATCTCTGGTGTGGGTCTCTACGTTGATGCTTGGCCTACTGCCCTTCATCACTGCACTGCTACTGCTCCCCTGTACTACTGCCCATGACGCTGCCACTGCCACTGTCACATTTTTACTGCAGCTCCCTCTCAATCTGTTGCATCGTGCTGCCAACTGTTGCACTGCAACTCAGTTGTTGAGAGAAACAACTGAAAAATCCTGCCCAATCTTTGACAGACAAGTCAGTTAGGTTGCATCCTCATCACTGAAGCTCCATAGGTTGTTGAACTTTGTTGTCATCTGGAGACTGCTACACAATGACAACTTTGCACTGCGTAAGCAGACCTTCTCTACGTTGTTGAAGTCACATCAGCCCCTGCACTGAAGTCCCCTACGTTGTTGTTGCGCTACGTTGTCCTCCCGAATCCTCTACGTTGTTGCAGCTCTGCTCTCCGTAAGTCAGTCTGCACTGCACTGTTGAAGTCACATCAGCCCCTCTGTGTTGCTAAAGTCACATCAACCCCTCTGTGTTGCTGAAGTCACATCAACTCCTCTGCGTTGCACTGCTACACTGTTGCTGCATCTGCACTGCGTTGCTCCCTCTCAGTCTCCAACTCTGCCTCTACTCCATCTGTGACTCTCTGCACCCACTGCTCCACTCGTCCCGCTAATGTCTTAAGGCTCCCATAGCTCGTATGTGGTCCAACAGTTGGGCTACTCAAGCATCCCGCCACCACTCTGTAGGTACTCTACAGATCCATGTCGCCCCACTTTCGTGGTTCATGAGCACTCATGGCTACGTCATCTTCGGAGCTATCGTTCGCGACAGCAACCTTGGAGCTAGAAGCTTCCTTGTCCTTCTTCTTCTGAGGACAGCTTTTGGCGAAATGTCCTGGTTCGCCGCACTGGAAACACTTGATCTTTAATAGATCACGCTCCTTTCTCCCTTGTTGCCTCTTTGATGCCAACGCTGCATCTTCTTCCTCTTCCTTCTTCATTTTACTTGATTCGGTGTTGTACTATCTCTTGGTGAACCAACGAAGTTCTTCTTGACAAAGGATCGCCCACATACTGTCCCAGTTGGGAAGGTCCGCTCTACCCAAGATACTTTGGAAAAAAGTTTCTCAGTCCTCTGTGACCGCATTGAGTGTAGTCCTCGCCATCACATCATCCTCCACTTTCATTCCCATGGCAGTCAACTGATCCCTGATCGCCTGTAATCTGAAAAGGAAGGTTCAATCTCTTCTCCCTTGGCCATCATGAATAACCTCATCTGATTCTCCAGAAGCATTCTCCTCTGGACGGATCTTCCTTCATATAGTGAGGTTAGGGCCACCCACATATCATGAGTCGTTGTCTTCTTGGCTATGTGAGGTACTACATGATCTTTGACACCGTCCATGATGAAGCGCTTGGCATGTGCTGCTGCTTCTTCATGCTTCTCCAGGAGCTTCACATCGGTTGGCGTGGCCAAGACTTTCTCTGCATGCTACCTCAGACCGTATGCCTCCATGATTACCAAGATTATGGCCTTCCTGACTGCAAAGTTGGACAGGTCGTCCCACCTATCCTGATCACATAGTCCTTGAGGTTCCATCTGCTCAATAAATCTGTCAGAACTAATCCTTCTCTCTATGCTAGAGACTCGAATCCAAGGTCCTTGACGAGAAAGGCGCCCTCTGCTCCCTCTGACAACTGACTTCCTCTCTTGGAAGTCTGCCAAATCCACCCTACGGGAAAATTCCACCCAAAGATTATTTAATTAAAATAATTAATCATTTTTAATGTATTCCTAAGTCTAAACTTAGGAAATGTGATTAATTAAAGGTTATTAATTAAATCGGGTGTGAATCTTCTAGATAAAGGTGTGGATCGAGTCCAAGTTAATCTAATCCATTGATTAATATCTAATCTTGGTTGTTGATATGTCAACAAGATATTATAAGAAGGAGCTCAATGGGCACTTGGAGAACACCTAAGTTGCACGAAATGGGGAAACGGAAACGAGTTTCTGAAATGAGAAGCGATACAAAACGCGACCTCCGCAAACTTTGGAAACGAGGAAACGTGGTATATATATATATATATATATATATATATATATATATATATATATTAATTTAAATTTATATTAGAATTTAGGACATCTAAGAAATGTCATGTGAAATCATAAAAGTTTAAAACATACATGATAAATTTGAAGCATAAACTATTACAAGTTACAACACATTTACTCATGAATGATAATAGACGCATAATGAAAATAGCAATATCGGAATATCCAAAACCAGCATTTATTATATATCAAAATCTCAAATTCAACCTTTATTATATATATGAGGTTGCAAGTACAATAAAGTCAAAAGACTAATACTCATTATCAAAATCCTCATCAAATATAGCATCAGAAGCATGCTCGGCAGTGGATGGTGTAGTTGAAGAAGATGTTTGGCCAATTCCACTTCTATGATCCCGGTCCTCAATATTCAAGGCAGCAAGAGAGAGATCCAAATCAGGATTTTCTGGATCCACATCCCATTCCTTAGAAGGACCATTGCCATATTCTGGACCCCTACGAGATGCAAGGCGAAGGTTGGAGTGCACATAAACAAGATCCTCTGCCCTTTGTGAGCCCAACTTGTTGCGCTTCATAGAATGAATAAAACCATAGGTGCTCCAATTCCTTTATGATGATGAAGAGCTTGCCACTTGTGAAAGGAGGCGAATGGCAAGGCTTTGCAAATGTAAACCATTTGCTCCATGACAAATCCACCACCTAACTGGATTCATGGTGCTTCTCTCCTCCAAAGATGATATATCTGAATAATCATCTATTCTTGCAACAAAACTAGCAAATTCTTCCTTCACCTCCCTGTGTAGATGAGCTAGAAAAATTCTCGTAAGGGCTTTTTTCACCCCATTAGCCACCTCTCTATCCTTATGGGCTACCTTCCTTTTCCCATTGCTTTGAGCAATAAGTTGCTCACATAAAATTTTGGGTTCAAGGCTAAAGTGTTCAATGGAGTGTTGAAATTGTTTGACATATAAACAATGATTTTCTTGATTAATTCGGAAAAATGATCATCTACAAACAAAAGTTGTGGAGACTCTTGTGTAATGATTTCCATATTTTTCTCAACCATGGAATCCATGCCATCATATACCTCTCCTAAAAAACGTTGGTCAGTGTCATTATTCCGAAGAAGCTCAAATGCAGGGGTTGTGAACATTAGCAAGAAATCTATCTTGCTCCACCTATCCTCATTAAGGCACAATCTACGCACTGTAGATCCCCACTCTAAATCTGTCTGTCTCCACTCAGCCCAAAGTTGACTCACCACCATAGACACTAATGCTTGCTTAACCTCAACAAGGCAGCGCAACATTATGAAGTTTGAGGCATATCTTGTCTCAACAACTTTTAACAACTCCAATTTGGAGTACTCTCAAAATATTGCTTGATATTGGTGGTGGTTGGTGATGAATTTAACAATTTCCCTTGCTTCCCTTGTGAGTTCCTTTATCCATGGGATTTTATTGTCGATCTCCACTAAGAATAAATTCAGATTATGGACAATGCAAGGTGTCCAAAAGATGTGTTCATACCTTCCCTCAATAATCAAACCTGCAACTTTGCATACTGGTGCATTATCTGTGATAACTTGCACCACCCTATATCTGTCCATCCATCTGAGACTATGGTAACCCCAGAGCTACTCCAAGAAGAACGAATTGGTGATAACACATCCTCCACAAGATCCTTCTCATTTTTGAGAAGCTGAGTTCAAACTTTCTCATAGTTGGGCCCCTTGTACCCTTGAGGAGCTTTGTTAACCACCCTTATCATATCTTGCTAGTAAGGAAAGCGAACAACATTGAATGGGATACCACATGGATAGATGCACTGAGCCACTCTGGAATCAGCGTCTTCTCTTGCTTGCACATTCACCTCTTTAGCAATTCTGCTATGTTGAATTGTACCAGATGCCCCTCTGGATGGTGGTTGTTCTGATTGCTGAATGCCTCTTCTCTTCCTTGCTTCAACTACAATCCTTGCCTCAATGATTGTTGGATTTTTAGCTTGACTAAGATCATCATGCTTTCTTTTAATTCCATCAGCCTGATCTTGCTCTCTTTGATATTCCCTCCTTGCCACAGGGTCTGATGTTTTCGTGCAACCTGCAATCCCCTGTCCTCCTCCATGCAAAAGATTGGCCTTCACTCTTTGGTAAGAGCCCTTGTAAAAATTATTGCAAAGATTACATCACCATTCCCATGAGCCACCACCTCCACATCTTTGCAGCTTCTCAACATGCCTCCAAAGAGGATAATATTCCGCCCTTGGGTTGGCTGTAATATCCCAAATAGAAATAGACAGTAATATAAAGCCACATAAACAAGCATTTACAGCAAATAGAGAGACATCACATAAACAATGCAAATATGAAGAAACAATGAGCCATTTTATTAATACTGAAAGATGGAATGAATACAAAGGTGATCAGAATGATGGCACCTTGGCTTGCACAAGGCAAGCTGGAAATACTCTCAGAAATTCTTAAGGAATGGTTGCTCTGTCAAGGACTACGTAATCTCCAAAGTTGTTGCTGCTATTGCCGAACTGCTGCTACTGCTGGAATGGGATGGCTCTTTGGGGCTGTTCCCCTGCTCAGAAAAATATGAAACTCTAGGAATGAGCTCTCCTCCAAATACCCAGAAAATCCCAGAAAGGAATTCCAGAATGGATGACCCCGAAATTTGACCTCCCTTAAGGAATAACGCTATCCCAGTGAAACACACTGGCCCTGAATGATCCTCTGTAAATAATGGCCTCCTCCTGTACCAAAATGACGAAATAGTGAAGGGTTGATCCCTTCACACTATCTCGGGATTAATTCCCAGATAAATCCTCACGCTCGGAACTGCCTCTACCACAAACTGCGTGATCTCTCCCAGAGACTGCGTTGCCCAAGCAAATGCGTAATTACTGGCTAAAGATGCTATGCCTCCCTCCTGCAAAACAATGGATAGAACTCCTCACCCGAGTAGGCAGTAATAGTCCCCCGAGGCTAAGGTTGGGATCTCCGCTCGGAGACATCCGATGTGCTAAACAACACTTGCAGACTTCGCTCAACAGCAAAAGCGTGCTCAATGTCAAAAGATAGAAATCATAGATGCATAATAGAATGAGAGAATGAGGAGCCTCTTCCCCTTTTTATGCTTTGAGAGCCTTGCTCTCACTCGGGCCCCACCAAACTGCGTTGTCCCTCTTGGTCCACGTCATCCCTCTCTCACTGCGCTATCATGGGCCCACGCTGCCACTTCGTCATCCTAGGCCCCATGCTGCCAAATAATTATATGCTCAAGTGACTTTAGGGAATGTTTATTTCCTAAGTGTAGGTTGTGTGTCTCATCACCCACTTTATTAACTGAATTAACTTTAGAAAAGCAAAACTCGCCAAAATTAATATTACCAATTCGCTGCTGCTAATCGGGAATATTACAGTCCTCCCCGCCAAAAATTGCTTGTCCTCAAGCAATGCCTGAACAAGCCTCCTCTCTAGCTGATGCTCCCCACCATCACTGCAAAATGTGCCTAGGTCCCAGATGCGCCACTGAATCTTCCTTGTCCTCTGTATCACCCTCATATGAAGGGATCTCTCAATGCCAGGATCCCAAGCCATCCTGTCCAACATGAAGCTCCACCTGCTCCACTCACCATCCTGCCATGCTAATAAAGTCCCCCACTTCATCAGTGACTCGCTAAAGCCCGATGGAAGATATACATGATCTCCCCATGTAGTATACAACTCACCCTTAGAGGTTATCGAGTTGTGTAGAGTTGTAATGCTCAAGTATCCTGCTAATCTCTTAGAGGTACCACCATGCTGATGTTGCGCGACTCTGATCATGAGATACTCCCCGTCATGCGCAGACTGTATTCTCCTCTCCTGAGACCTAGTGGCAGGAGATCTATGAGAGACAAGCTCATCCGAACCAAGAATCGCCATGATGCCAATACCTACCCCTCCGAATGTAGCTCTGAATCTATGCAGCAACAGAGAAAGTTTGCCTTGCCATCCGACGAAGGCCTCTGTGTACCCCCATGTGCCAACCCAACAGTGAACTAGATCACTCTCTGTCCTAACTCCGACCATCATGAGACAGAATGGGCTATCAATCCACTGAATCTCTGCATCCCATAGTCGGACCTGCTACACCATAGCTCTGACAACTGCGGGAATCCCTCCGTGCCTCATCTCTAGTCCCTGCTCGTGACCAATATAAAGGGTCCATATATCATGGGAAAATATGATACATGCTAACCTGCCCTGTGTCGACCACTGCATAGTACCGATGACCGCTGGAAGCCATATGTGACAAATAGCCACCCCCTGAATGCAATCAAGAGATGGATATTTGATACTCGCAATTGACTCAAGGTATGTGGATCCCTCCTGTCGCTGCCAACCATCTCCACTGGGTCTGCCATCCACCCTCTCGATAATGTGTCGATACATTGTCTGGAGCCCATACACATACTGGGATGCTACCTCTGTTGTACCTAGTATCCTCTGCTCATGCATGGTTTCAACATGCCCTGAGAAAAGAGTGACACATGTCTCCCTCATGACCCGCTCCCCAAGCGTAGGCTCAGCGATGACTGATGTGCCACCCCTGCAGAGGATCATCTCATCCCCTAACCTATGGTTGTCAACTAGTGCACCGACCCAATGCCACTGTTGAGAAGTCTATCCCCTAGTGTGTTGAGTGTCATCCAAATATCTTGCGTGAGCCTCATGTACCCCACTGCTCATGCCCAGAGTGTCAAAGGACAACAGCATAATCGACTGTGCCCGTGAGTGATGTTGAAGAGGGCTAGGCGCGTGAGTCCCAACAGATACCGTCAAGTATCACTCATCTGTCTCCCCATCGATCCTGGGTGAATTACCCCCAAAGGTATGCCCGGTGTCCCTATCTGTGAGTCTCCCTGGAGGCAATACTCTAAGGCAATGTTGTGCAACACCATACACCCTCGCATACCACCGATCATCCATGTACTCCTCAACATGCCACTGCACACTGAGGCATACCCTTGTACACCGCTGGATACCCCCTGCTACTACTGTACCACCCTTTATCGTCTCGTGCCTTATCCGTGTCAAGGCACCGGTCACTCCTCGCATGTTCTCAATGTGATGTAGGACACTCCTACTCCATAATGCAGTCCCACACACTACGGTACACCACCATGCAACTCCATCTCCACTGGTAGTCCACTGCTCAATGCTAGATGCTCCCACACATCCTTGGATGTGATGGCCTAGAGTTGTGTCTCTACATGTCGGACCACCCCCAATCGGTATCATCACCTCCACCGTCGCCTCGCTATACCCGCCGATGAATGGATCATCACTCCAAACCCTCCCCGAGGGGTCCGAGAAGTGAATCTCCCTGTGTCAGTAGTGATACCACCACTGCTCGGCTCCGCTGTGACCTCTGTGCCCCACACAAAGGTGAAGAATCCTTGGCTCCATACAAGGCACCATCTGGTGGCCTACCAATGCCACCTCCTCCGACAAGCTCCTGCCAAGGTATGTTGATCACCCTGTGACCCCACGTACAAGTGTCATACCAAGACAACCTAGGGAGTCTGCCCATAAACTGGTTGGCCACTGGAGCTGACCGAAACTCCCCTAGCGAATGTGCATGCTCAACTGCTAGGCCAACTGTACCCTCCAAGACATAGTTAATCGACCTGCCTGGGAAACGACAGGTAGTCCCACCTAGATCCTAATCCTAGTTTGGGGTTCTTGTATTCCCATCACCTGGAAACTCCTGCTGAACTACACCCGGGTCCACCACTATCTCCATAACCCACTCCACCAGGTACCAACTCAAAATCTCCCACCATCCAACCTCAACATGTGGATGCTGCACCCTGTGCAACTCCGATCGTCTCATCCCGCTATCCAAGTCAACATATGAGATCTGAATAGGTGGCTCTGCCTCTCTCTCTCCAATGGAAAGAGGTGACCCAACAATGTTGCTAGCCCCGTCTATGCATGCCTAAAGGGGGCTGCTCTGACACTCCAATGTGCCCTCTAGCTGTACCATTAGGGAATCCAGTCGTTCCCCAATGTGGGCCAACTTGGCCGCTGACTCGGCACAAACCACTCTCATGCCCTCTAGCTCCTCATTCTGTAACAAAAGAGGCTCTCGTACTGATGTGGCCTTCCCTTTCAAAACTAGAAGGTCGGCTCAAAGCTGATGACACCGTTGTGTGCGAACATCGTCCAATACCTCTGTATCTCCTAGCGCCTCATCAAAGGTGGATACATCTCCTGGCACCTCACCCATCTGCCACGCGCTGCTACCACCCGAAGGCTCGAACACTACCCTGGTCGTCACCTCAATGGATGGCACTACTAGGGTAGGCTCTACTCTCTCTACTAAGATGTCAACCGATATGGTCAAAGAAGTCTCCAACACAGGTGACCCCTATGTCATACTGGGTGTATCCACATGCTCCCCATGATCTTGTGTGCCCTCATCCTCCAAGTGCGAGGTAGCCATTTTGATGGCTTCCCCCTCCGTTATTCGATCAAGCTGGAAAGAGGTATATAGCTTTTCCACCCGATCCCGAAGCGTGCAATCAGTGGATCCATCATACATGGGAAAAGGTGTCCTCTCAGTGGTACGCTGCAACTTTGAACCCTGCGTGCTAGACCCCCCACTTTTCCTTCCTTCTTCATCCTGCCTGAGCTGGCAGTAATCTCTGAATGACAAAGCCGCTCTGAAGTTTTCCCCCATGGACTGCCATTCGCGGAAATAATCTCCCATGGGTATATGATCATGCCACCTACCTTCCTCACTCGATACTGGAGGCAAGAATGTAGGCATCGTGATCCTGGTTGGCCTACGGAAGGCTAGTGAGTGAGTGGCTGGTAAAGAGTGGTCACACTGTTGTGAACTTCCCAAAGTCTCCCCAACTAGGGATTCCTGATGGATGCTCTCATTCTTATTTTGTTGTTAGAATCTTTCCAACATTCCCTTCTGTCCTTTGGCTAAATCATTTAGGGCCTTAAAAATGTTACCAAAAGTTGCTTCCCCTTTTCTCTTTGACTCCCCCATGTTTGCCACCTCTACTGCCTTTGGTGGGTAAGATTCTGCCTACCCTCTTTGTTCATAGAAAAATATCCCCACAACTGAGCCAAGAATGAAGCTCTGATACCACTGTAATATCCCGAATAGAAATAGACAGTAATATAAAGCCACATAAACAAGCATTTACAGCAAATAGAGAGACATCACATAAACAATGCAAGTATGGAGAAACGTTGAGCCATTTTATTAATACTGAAAGATGGATTGAGTACAAAGGTGATCAGAATAATGGCACCTTGGCTTGCACAAGGCAAGCTAGAAATACTCTCAGAAATGCTCAAGGAATGGTTGCTTTGTCAAGGACTGCGTAATCTCCAAAGTTGTTGCTGCTATTGTCGAACTGCTACTACTGCTGGAATGGGATGGATTTTTGGGGTTGTTCCCCTGCTTAGAAAAATATGAAACTCTGGGAATGAGCTCTCCTCCAAATACCCAGAAAATCCCAGAAAGGAATTCCGGAATGGATGACCCCGAAATTTGACCTCCCTTAAGGAATAACGCTATCCCAGTGAAACAAACTGGCCCTAAATGATCCTCTGTAAATAAAGGCCTCCTCTTGTACCAAAATGACGAAACAGTGAAGGGCTAATCCCTTCACACTATCTCGGGCTTAATTCCCTGATAAATCCTCACTCCCGGGACTGCCTCTACCACAAACTGTGTGATCTCTCCCAAAGACTGCGCAGCCCAAGCAAATGCGTAATTCATGGCTGAAGAAACTATGGCTCCCTCCTGCAAAACAATGGATAGAACTCCTCACCCGAGCAAGCACTCGCAATCCCCCGGGGCTGAGGTTGGGATCTTCGCTCGGAGACACCCAATGTGCTAAACAACACTTGCAGACTTCGCTCAACAGCAAAAGCGTGCTCAATGTCAAAAGACAGAAATCATAAATGCATAATAGAATGAGAGAATGAGGAGCCTCTTCCCCTTTTTATGCTTTGAGAGCCTTGCTCTCACCTGGGCCCCACCAAACTACGTTGTCCCTCTTGGTCCACACTATCCCTCTCTCACTGCGCTGTCATGGGCCCACGCTGCCACTTCATCATCCAGGGCCCCACGCTGCCAAATAATTATATGCTCAAGTGACTTTAGGGAATGTTTATTTCCTAAGTGTAGGTTGTGTGTCTCATCACCCACTTTATTAACTGAATTAACTTTAGAAAAGCAAAAATGGCCAAAATTAATATTACCAATTCACTGCTGCTAATTGGGAATATTACATTGGCCTTGGGGTTTGAACTTGAACCTTGGATGGAAGCCATTGCTGCAAAAAAAATAAAAAATAAAAATTGTAGATAAAAACGTTTTTTTATAATTTTGGTAGCATAAACCCTTGAAAAATAAACGAAACAATGGGAAAAAAACAAGAAATTGAATGCTTCTTACCCAAATTAATTTTGTGTCGCTGAAGCTACCCCAAAATGCCAGAAAAAACAAGAGAAATATGGTTGTATCTGAGCCAAAAACCAAGAATGTCGTAGCAGGAAACTTCGCACTCCAAATCTGCTTTTGAAATCTCCCTCTTGCTGTTGAAATCTCGTTTTCTCACTGGTGAAAACACCCTAGCTAAAACACTACACTCTTCCTCCTTTCTCCTCACTAAAATCGCTCTTCTCCAAGTGAAACAACTTGCTCAATTCGTGTGATGAGAGAATGAGGTGAATCGTCTTTTTATAAGTTTAGAAAGCCATCTAAAAGCATCCAAAAGACAAACTAAACAATTAAAATAATATTAAAAGGCACGAAAACCAATAATTAAAAAAACACAATTAAAACACTTTTGAGGGACGAAAATGTTGAAAATTTGGAGGGCTAGAGATTAATTCAAATTATCTTACTTGATAATTATTTGTGAGCTTACTTCTTAACTTATTTAGTCTTTCATCAAGTTAATTACCAAAATACAAGAAACACACAATTAGGTTCCTTGAGCTAGGGCAAAAACCTCTCCCTCTTGGAGAGGAAAACCCATAAGAAATTCTTCTTATAGATCTTCAAATGACAAGTACCATGAGCAAGACTCAAACCCTTGCCCTATGAATGCCTCCAAGACCTTGTTATTGCTTCTAAGTCTTCTTCCAACGCTGATCTTTCTTTTCTTCACCAACGTGCACTGACCTACATCAACATTAGAGAACTCAGTCTCTAAGTTCTCGGCTTCTCATTCCACTTCTCAGCCTTCCTATATAGATGAGAGATGTAGTAGCCCAAGACCGAACTTGTAGAAAATCTCCTTCACGTTGTGAACACCTTCAGCCTTCCTAAGATATGCAAGGAGAGAACAGAGAGAACAGACCCTTGTCCAAGTGTATATATATATATCAGATTTACTTGTTCCTGAAGTTCGCAACTTCTACTGGTTGATCTGCATCCCTTCCTTTAGACTTATTAACACATACTCCAGGTTTCATTTACGCTGCAACAGTCTTAGAGAGATCTGTATTACTTCCATTTAGAAGACCGCACTTCTAACTCAGATTTATCTGCACCTTTTTACAGTGGAAATTACATAGAGAATCCACAATCTTTAACCTCTAAGATTTGCACCCTTATCACCTCTGAAATCCGCATTTTAGGCTCAGAACAGTCCGCAATTATTCTGTCCTTATATCTGGACTTGAAACCCTAAAAAAGTCCTCATAAATCCACACCTTTTTCTTCAGGAAATCCGCACTTATATAACTCAAAACAGTCCGCACTGAAACTCAAAGATGTTCGTAATTTCTGTTCTTTTCTACGCAGCATAGGTGGGTATAAATAGTTGTTCCAACCTATATTTGAGTCGACCTTACAGCCAGCTAGTAAGCCGACTTTATCACTGTGCATTAAGCCGACTTGAAGTGCAATAATTCCAGCGTTGTAGCTTATCTTCCAGTGTGGTTTGAGGGCTAAATAAATCATTCTTTCACGGCTTGTTTGGCAAGGTCTTGGAGCATTCTCTAGACTTGATTCTTCATATATATGACACTTAATTACATTTATACCTAGAAGACAAAAACCCTAATAGACATCAAGTATAAGTCTATTAACCTAGAATAAAATATTGCTCATGAAACACATGAAGCAAGTACAACAAATATACATTTTATTATCTTTGTCTTCTTCTTTACATAAATACATAATTACATAGTCAATATGAACATCGATCTTAGTTACACTTTTCAACACTCCCTCTTAACCAGGGAGGTATTCACACAAGTACATGGTCACTTTCAAACTAAAAAATCTCATAAGAAGAATCGGATTGGTAATCGCATCTATATAGCATCATATCAACCAGCATTGTCCTAGTGCAAGGCCTTGACTAACAGCCCCATATCTCAACGAGACAATGGGCTATAATGCTGCCGAGACACATGACTTATAGACACCATAGTCATTGACTCTCCAAGGTACATACTCCACCCAGGTGTTCCCAGAGTATGACCTTCTTGGATTATTCTTCTCTTGGGTAGCCAGCCCTCAAAGAATATCGGTCCTCGAGTACTCTTATCTTGAATGCCCTATCTCATTCTCAAAGAGTATCGAATGCCAAATGATTACCCAATCCTCCATTCTGTCCTCCAGGTGAAGACCAGAATGATGTGTCTATTCATTCTCTCCACATGGCCTTCACTAAGACTTACGGTTGTTAGTCCTGGTCTAGTGCATGACACAGGTATTAGAGAATCACATATGTCACTCTGTCTTAATTCAGGAAGGACATACTTCAAGTTTCTTCCAAGTAAGAAACTTACCACCAGGCTCCCTCTCAACCAGGGTCTTGCAGCAACAATGGTGACACACCTAGCTACTCATGAAGAATTCCTCGCCTCGATGTCATGGATTTCGATATTGAGGAATCTTCAACCTTTGGCTTCATAGGGCACAGATCATCCATCACTTTGAGTCACGAGTCATGTCAACCATCAGAAAGTGATTCATCAGTTTTTCTCATCTGGTCGACCATTATGCCATGCTGCTTTCTTTCGAATCATCTCCAAGGATCATACATCCTTTCTCATTATTAACAGACCTGCACATATTCATCCAGATAAACATATACATATGAACTTTTAAAACAAAAGTTACCTCAGTGATGATATTTCACCATGACATCTTCCTGTAGGCATCGGCATCCTTTATTCAGATTGACACATCTCCTAATGATATGTTTTGTCAAGGGTCTTCTTCTTTACCAGACTTTTGTCAGAGTCTACATATCCTCCCAGGAGATCTCCTAGTCACATCTTCTTGGCTTCTGGAAGATAACTGCCTCTTGACATGGTTGCATTTCATGATCTCTTCCTTTCTGCACATTCTTCATTCCCAGGAACTTACAAATTTTTCAGTTCCTCATTCATATATAACCACCTCATATTCCATGAGGATATATTATGTTGATTTCATCTGTCAGCGCACCAAGAGATCCTCCTTCATAGATCATACTTCTAAATATAGAATTCTATTACTTGCAACCATATGACATGACTTCACAGCATCCAGTGTCAGCATATAAATATATACATACCTCATACCTTTTTCATTTAAGTCATCCTGTAGCAGTTTTACTAGAATGAAGAGTTTCATTCCCTTGGCATGCTCCATCAATATGTCATCACATCCTAGAATTTTGTAGCATGGAATTCTTGATGAAACCATTATGCTTTCTTCCTAACCAGTGAATTCATAGAGAACTCCATTAGAAAATGTCGGCACTAATTTTCATGATGACCCTTGATCTTGATAACTGCCTTCCATCAGTATGATATCAGTGAGGTTTTTGTAATATCCCAAATGGGATATTTTAACTAAAAATGCAGAAATAGACTTGAGCAGCAAAATAAATGGAAATAAACACACAGCCACCAATATAACACAATGGATGCCGATAAAATCACTGAGCCATTTTATTAATCCATGGTAAAAAGTACATCAACGTAAAGGAACAACAGAACCTGAGCTTGCCAAACAAGCGGAGCAAAACCCAGAAAGATCTTTGGCCCAACTGATGAATGACACTGGCAATGATGTAGATGGCTCGGCAAGAAGACTGCTGCAAATCGGCTACGGCAAAAGCTGTCACTGAACCCACTGAAGCACAAGTTGAAGATCTGAATGATCCTCACACCAATCTCTAAAGCTCTGTGAAACTTCTAAGTGAAGTCTCCTCAAGAGAGTTAGGTTTTTGTCCAACATTCACAAATCACCTGAGGGTTTCCGTCCTGGGCTACGGCTGAAGTAGAGAACCACGTCCTCAACCTGTCATACACAAGAAAATGATCTACTCCCAAAGATATCTCCCAATGGCCTCCTCCCTTTCTTGTATAGATCCCTTGGAGTCTTCTAGAGCATTATTTTATTATTATTTTATTCATGGTGCACTTTTCCCTTTTATTAAAATATTCCTTTTTAATGCAGAAAAGGGTAAATCAGCTACCACGCCTACTTTGGTCACTGAAATCTGTGCCTAACTGTCCCATCATGTAGGTCTCCTCGTCCCAGTTCCAATGAGCTATTACACTAAGGTGTTCCATCATGTATTCCTCCCGGAATGACACCTTGAGCATAATCAGCTAAGTTAAGCCCATAAATAACTCAAAATTCCGAAAGTTATCGGAATGCATCGGAACGAAAGCCAAACTGCTCGGATGATGGAGTATATCAAGCGAATGCCTCCGGAATCCGGACACCATGAAAACTCCTCAAAACTCCTCTGAAAATCTCCTGAGCCCACTAATAGCACCAATCTGTACATGTGACCTATCTGCTCCTAACTCTGGAAGTCCAACCTAGCCCTATCATAGGTGATACCAAAAATGGGAATATTACAGTTTTCTAGGAGTTGTTTTATCGAGAGCCCCCACCATGCTTCGATCATGATGCTATAATATACACTGCTTCCTATCATACTATTTTACAACCAACAGAAATCACTTAAAGGAAAAGATGATCTCAATCATAGTGTAGATCCCTCACTTCTTCTTTCTTAGATTTCAAGGTTCTTCTCTTATATCTGAGACATGGGCTTCTTCATTTTTCCTCTTGTCCTTTCTAAATTTAGGACAATCTCGTTTATAATGCCCAAGATCATTACATCCAAAGCATTGTGCTTTGTCCACATTTCTTTTCTTATTCTAAGGACCAATTTTACCGAATCTTCCTATCTTCCTGGACACGGCGGCAAAGGCTTGATTCCTTACACTTGATCTTGCTTTCAATCTTGATTCTTCTATCTTACCTAGACTTTGGAATGGCATGGCTTCTTCTCTTCCATCTATGCTTGAAGTGAAACCTCTCCATTCTTTCGGTAAAGCATTTTGTACTATAGTGAATATTTCTGTATCAAATATTACTTCTCCCAACTTCAGTAGTTGTTCTCGTAATGCGAAAATCTCCATCAGATATGGAATTATTCCTTCCTTTGACATTCTCAATTTGTATAATTTTTGTCTCAAGAATATTATTTCCTTTGTAGAACCTTTCGAGAATAGTTCCACCAATTTTTCATATATTTCTTTTGAGGATTATAGCTTTGATACATAGGGAATGAGAGAGTCTTTTATGGATTCTATAAGAATCCTTTGGGCTCTTATGTCTCCCTGCATGTATTTGATATATGCTAGAATGCCTTCTTTTGGAGGTTGAATTGTAGATCCTTCTATGAAGCCCATAACTTCATTTTCAATTAGCTTCAAATCTGTCCTTTTCTTCCATACATTAAAGTTTGATGACCCAACCAATTTGTTGCTCTCTATACAATAAGTCATTTTGATAGATTTAGATAAAGTCATAAATACTTACTTGGGTAAGTGACTTTCTCCTTCAGCAGCTTCCTTGATGAAGTTAGGAGCTTCTTCTAAGATAGAAATCTTCAATCTAGGTGATCTTGGATCCTTGATGGTAAAGGATGTCTTCAAAAGATGATTTCCTCTTCTACCACTGTCTTAAATGTAAATCTTTGATGGCAAAGATTATTTTCTTGAAAAGTTGATCCTTTGAGTGAGATGAAGATCTTTCTCGAAAATAGCTTGAGAGTATTTCTTGCAAACTTGATTTGACTTTTCACCCAAACCTTGATTTTTGCTTCCTGGAAGTGTCTCTTTGTCAAATCGCCCTAGAGTTCAGCACCTTAGCTCTGATACCATGTTGAAAATTTGGAGGGCTAGAGATTAATTCAAATTCTCTTACTTGATAATTACTTGTGAGCTTACTTCTTAACTTATTTAATCTTTCATCAAGTTAATTACCAAAATACAAGAACACACAATTAGGCTCCTCAAGCCAATGCAAAAACCTCTCCCTCTTGGAGAGGAAAACCCGTACGAAATTCTTCTTATAGATCTTCAAATGACAAGTACCATGACCAAGACTCAGACCCTGGACCTATGAATGCCTCCAAGACCTTGTTACTACTTCTAAGTCTTCTTCCAACGTTGATCTTTCTTTTCTTCACCAACGTGCACTGACATGCATCAACAATAGAGAACTTAGTCTCCTTCACACTGTGAACACCTTCAGCCTTCCTAAGAAATGCAAGGAGAAAACAGACCCTTGTCCAAGTGTGTGTGTATATATATATATATATATATATATGATTTACTTGTTCCTGAAGTCTGCAGCTTCTACTGGTTGATCCGCATCCTTCCTTCAGACTTATTAACACATATTCTAGGTTTCCTTTACGCTGCAACAGTCTTAGAGAGATCTGTATTACTTCCAGTTAGAAGACCACACTTCTAACTCAGATTTATCTGCACCTTTTTACTATGCAAATTACGGAGAGAATCCACAATCTTTAACCTCTGAGATCTGCACCCTTATCACCTCTAAAATCCGCATTTTAGACTCAGAACAGTCCACAATTATTCTGTCCTTATATCCGCACTTGAAACCCTAAACAAGTCCTCACAAATCCACACCTTTTTCTTCAGGAAATCTGCACTTATATAACTCAGAACAGTCTGCACTGAAGCTCAGAGATGTCTGCAATTTCTGTTCTTTTCTGCGCAGCATAGGTGGGTATATATAGTTGTTCCAACCTGTACTTGAGCCAACCTTACAGCCAACTAGTAAGCCGACTTTATCACTGTGCATTAGGCCGACTTGAAGTGCAATAATTCCAACGTTGTAGTTTATCTTCCAGCGTGGTTTGAGGGTTGAATAAATCATTCTTTCACGGTTTCTTTGGCAAGGTCTTGGAGCATTCTCTACACTAGATTCTTCATATATATGACACTTAATTACATTTACACCTAGAAGACAAAAACCCTAATAGACATCAAGAAGAAGTCCGTTAACCTAGAATAAAATCTTCCTCATGAAACCCATGAAGCGAGCACAACAAATATACATTTTATTATCTTTGTCTTCTTCTTTACATAAATACATAATTACATAGTCAATATGAACATCGATCCTAGTTACACTTTTCAACTGGGAAACGCGGTCGTACGGCCTGGAAACGTGTTTCTAGCCGTACCGGAAATGTGTTTCCAACCCGTACGGTACGCGTTTCCGTTTCATTTTTTTGGGTGAAACGAGGCCTAGACCCACGTTTCCTGCAACATAGGAGAACACACTTGAGATTTCTAGAGATCGATTTTGTTGGGAGATAGAATTGTCAAAGAGGCAACACTGAGTTGCTAGAGAGAGATCCAATGAGATCATTGGAGTGAGGGGCAGAGATAGTAGACTGGAGGAAGTTTTCCAGATCTGGGGAGTGCAAGGCAGAGAAGACGTCAAGAGTCATAGAGAGGTTGCGCAGTGCCACGCAAAGGCAACACAAAGCTTTAGAGGGAGTTCGTCATTTTGCTAAGAGATAGTCAAGATACAGTGCCGGAAGTCGAGGTGTGAGTCTGCAGGGTCAAGGAGTCGAGTTTCAGTGAGCAGAAGAACGGAAGGAGGAGGTGACGCAGTTCCAGGAGTTGTGACGCAGTGACTGCGTAGGCTAACGCAGTTACTGCACAGAGACAGCGTAAAGGAACTCTTCTCCAATCCAGATCATTGTCGAATTGGTCGTGACAGTGTGAGATTTTCTCACTAACTCTTTCGTCAGTACTTCTCTGTATCGGATAGCCAATTTGGGCATCCAACGATTTGTACTCGGATTACTACCGCATAATATGAAAACCCTCAGTTGTTGCACTGTTTTTCCCAAGTTGGGTTTTACCAAGGACGATTGTCCAAAAATAACGGTGTACTTGTGTGTGTGTGTTTCTATCTTTCCTATGTTGTATTTTCCGCAGTATTTTATGTTGTGTAAGTTGCAATGTATTTGATTTCGATATTTATTGTGTAACAACATAAATAATTTGTTCAATAATTAACAAATAGGACAAATCTAATCAATTGCTGCAGTAGAATTTCATTAGTGAAATTTTCACATGAATCTAGTTACATATTTCAACAAGATGGAGAATACACTTGACAGGTTGAGTTCCTTCGCAGATCAAACTATACAGTTGTAGAGGTCGAGTAGGGAAGAAGAGTTCGAGCCAAAAGGGATGCAGAGACAGAAAGGGAGCACTAGAGATGAATTCCAGAGGTGTTTCCAATTCCGGAGAAGCAGCAGCAAAGAGGTCAAGTTATTCCACTAGAGGTTGCATACAGACTGCGCAAGCAGCTTCAGCGAGGTAGTTCAATTAGGTTGAGCAAGGGGTCAATTCAGTGGCCAGAGGCCAAGAAATTTTTCCAGAGGGTCGGAGGATCACTTCTAGTAGCAGCAGCAGAAAGAACGACTTCTTCCGAGGCAAATTTCAGGAGTGCATGGTAGGGTTTGCGCAAGCATTGTGCAGAGCCATACACAAGGGTTCTTGGAAGGCCAGTTTTCTAAAGCAGGTTGTGACGGGATTGCTTGTGGAGAGAGAAAAATTCTCTCAGATAATTTTGGCCAGATTATTTGTTGATGATTGTCAGTTTGGCAAGTAGATTGTACTCAGAAATTTTGATTTTTGCATAATAATAATAATAAAACCCTCATCTACTGCACCGGTTTTCCCACATTGGGTTTTTCCAGAAACATTTGTTAAAAAATAACAGTGACATTTTTATTGTGTTTGTGCTCTATTTTCTCAGTTCCAGTTATTTTTTTCTGCAGCATTTTTATGTTGAAAATTTCAATTGTGATTTTATTCGTTGTTTGTCGTAGCTAATAAACTACACTTAATATTAATCAGTTAAAAGAATAATTTCCAGTTGCTGTAGCCTGCAATAGGACTTGAAAATTTCACACCCACCCCCAACCTCCAAGATCACATCCTCCACACTCTCACACACCTATCCTCACTCCTTTCCTTGGAACCTTACTACCTAAGCCAACATCCATCACTGCTCTGAGACACCCCCATTCCCTATGATTTCAACCCCATTTCCCTCTACCTAGCCTTCTTCACCTACTACTGCAAACCCAATCTCATGGTTACCTCCTCTTGGCTCCCTGCCCTTTCCAATTGTCCAATCCCCCTTACTCTCCATCCAACTGTAATGTGAATAAAATAATATAAATAGTGATTAAATTAGTTAAATAGTAATTAGGTTGAAAGGCTATGTCTGATAAGACATGACCTTTCGTGAAGAGGCACCTACGTAGGTATATAAGTAGGCCTCATTTGTAACATTCAAATTATCTATCTCATATCTTTTATAATATAATATTTGTATCCTCATGGATATCTTTGTATTCCAAGTGTTCTGGAGTATTTTAACCTTCTTTGCTTCATTTGGTATCAGAGCAGTTCGATCTTCTGGCCGCTCATCGCTGCACAGAGCGACGCTCCTCGGTCCATGCCTTTGGCCATCAAAAATTCGTCAACATTGTTGTCGTCGAAGCATTTCGCTACCAGTCTTGGAGTTTCTCCATTTTCACCAGTAGGTCTTTGGCCAAAATTAAAAATTTGAAGAAATTTCACCAGTAGGCCTTTGGCCAGCATTTAAACAAAAAAAAATACTATATAAAGAGAAAGGAAACGTAAATATCAAAATCGTTGAAAAAAGTCGAGGAAAAAAAATCATAAAACTTATCACTACCGCAGCTGCTCCAGCGTAGCACCAAACCTGATCAACCAGCACCATTGTCCACTCGTCGAGCACGAAAATAATAGAAGCTACCACTGTGCGTCGCTATTGGGACCACCAAACCACAACGACTCCTGTACACACTCACTCCTTGCACGACATCAAACTTCCCGTCTGCATCAACACTTATCCACGGCGTCGTCTAACCATTCTCCTCGAGCAGACGCAGTCATAGACTGCCCCGATCTGTGTGATTCGTGGTGCCTCAACTGGTCCACATTGCTACACTACCGTCTCCTCGACTAGTACTTGTCACCACTGCTAGTACCCTGGACTCTCAACACCGCAGACTGTAAAACTACTTACACAGCCGACTTCGCTGGTACACACACCCACCTTGGCAATTCATAAAAATTTCCAAAGCCGTCACACGCCCAAACACCTCCACACATCCAACAAGCCGCCACATTCACCTCACCGCTACTGTCAGTCAAAACCTTCGAAAACACTGCAGACTTGCTGCGGAAGACCCCTGTTGCTGTCGGTCCACCCTATTGCATTCAAATACACGTGAAAAAAAAAAAAAATTACTATATAAAGAGAAAGGAAACGAAAATATCAAAATCGTTGAAAAAAGTCAAGGAAAAAAAACATGAAACTTATCACTGCCGCAGCTTCTCCAGCGTAGCACCAAACCTGACCAACCAGCACCATTGTCCACTCTTCGAGCACGAAAATAACAGAAGCTACCACTGTGCGTCGCTGCTAAGACCACCAAACCACAACGACTCCTGTACACACTCACTCCCTGCACGACATCGAACTTCCCGTCAACACTTATCCACGGTGTTGTCTAACCATTCTCCTCGAGCAAACGCAGTCATAGACTGCCCCGATCTGTGTGATTCATGGCTCCTCAACTGGTCCACATTGCTGCACTACCGTCTCCTCGACTAGTACTTGTCACCACTACTAGTACCCTGGACTCTCAACGCTGCAGACTGTAAAACTACTTACACAGCCGAGTTCGCTGGTACACACACCCACCTTGGCAATTCATAAAAATTTCCGATGTCGTCACACGCCCAAACACCTCCACACATCCAACAAGCCGCCACATTCACCTCACCACTACTGTCAGTCAAAACCTTCGAAAACACCGCGGACTTGCTGCGGAAGACCCCTGCTGCTGTCGGTCCACTCTATTGCATTCAAATACACATGAACAAAACAAAACAAAAAACTAAAAAAAGGGAAACGTTGCAGTGCCTTACCATAAAGCAACGTGAAAGGTCAAGCGACGTACCAGTTCCGTCAAGTTGAGTTATATTGCGACTCTAAGTTTCATTAGTTACAATTAATGATTAAAAAAAAATTTAAAGAAAGAAAAGAAAGGAAAATAAAAGGTTGACGTAAAAGCATAAAGTTCTTTTAGTAGTAAAAAAAAAAGAATTGGAAAATATTCAAATTCACTTTAAAGGTACCTTATATATATAAAAAGATTGTTAAAAAAGAAAAAGAGTAATTAAAAGATATTATTCAAGAGAAGATTATCAAGGGAAATTTACTTTAAAAAAAGGGGGAAATACCAAGAAATTAAAGGGAATTGTCAAAGTGGACCTTAGATCAATCTCTTACTAAAGAAGGTGCTGGGTGATTCAACTACCATTAATATAACCTTAAGATATTTTAAAATCCGAAAGTCTATAAACGATAAATTAAAAGAGAGCATTGTGGATAATAGTTATAAAGTGAAGGTACCATATATAAAAAGGAAGGGCACTAACTGTAGTAGCCTAAATATCAAGTTTATTTTTACAAAGGATCCAAAGGTTGTAGAGAATATATTAATTAATTTAATTAATTAAATTAAAAATAATAATAATAATTATTATTATTATTAAAAAGGAATTTGAAGAAGTCATATCTATAAGCAAAAATGACATGAAGAAGGCTAGAAGATTTCCTGAAAATTATAATATGTATGTTCGTGCGCTAATTAGAATCAAAGGGTCACTTGCAGGAAAGGAAGTTCTCATATCTATCGATCTTAATCAAGAGAATAATTATGTTAGTACTGAATGTGCTAACCAATTAGTGATCCCTGAATCAAATATAACTGAAACAAATTCAATTCACGCAAATGAAAAACAATACGACATAGGGAATTTACACCTAAGTATTGGGGAGTATTCCCTTGTCTCGCAATTTACCGTTAAAACCTTATTTTGTAACCATAGTGATATAATTTTGGGTTCGCTCTGGATAGAATCACTAGGGTCATTCATCCTTAATACGAAAAAGAAGTTTTTGACATTTTCTTACAAAAAGAAAAACATAACGTTACAAGATGTCACAGTGAAGCCGAATTCACTAACACCAGAAGACATATTAGATATCACAAGAGTAGTTCTTCGAGAAAGTAAAAAAGAAATACAATATTTGCAAAGAGAAGTTGACAAAATCACAACTAACAAGAATGAAGAAGTTGCTCGCCTTAAGGACCACAAAGAAAAATTGCTAACACAAATTAAGAAACTGAAGAAGGATAAGAATTCATTGGAAAACAAGGTGCAACAACTTGTCGAAAATGAAGCATCGAAATCTCCAAATATAGAAGTTCAAGTTGAAGACAAAACGAACATTGATATAGTAAATGTCACAACTCAAGAAGAAGACAAGCAAGTTGCAAAAGATACAAACTTCGATGTTGCAGTTCAGAGGAGGAACATACTAAGTGAAGGTCCTGTCACTTACTCATTAACATCCTCGCTAAAAGAAAATCAAAGTCAAACCAAAAAAGTTCCCTATCGACATCCAAATCATGGGAGTAGACAACTCAACCAAGCTATGTATTCGGAACAGAAACAAGCTGATATTCCGAAAAATACTAACGAGTCATCGCAAGTTGCCAGTCATCATAAGATTCCACGAAAGATTGATTTAGGATGGTCCGATCCATTCTCAGTGCGACAGTTTTGTTTGTCACTTAGAGGATCATATCAACTTGTATCGACAAGGATGACTGCCCCGAGACAAGAAGATGTTCGTAGCAGGAAAAGAAATCGAGGCCTTTCATTGACAAGCTTTGAGGACAAAGCTTTTTGAGGGGAAGGCAATGTAATGAATAAAATAATGTAAATAGTGATTAAATTAGTTAAATAATAATTAGGTTGAAACGCTATGTCTGATAAGACATGACCTTTCGTGAAGAGGCACCTGCGTAGGTATATAAGCAGGCCTCATTTGTAACATTCAAACGATCTATCTCATATCTTTTATAATATAATATTTGTATCCTCATGGATATCTTTGTATTCCAAGTTTTTTGGAGTATTTTAACCTGTTATTCGCTTCACCAACCTGGTCTCTCACCATGGGCTCTCCCACACTATACTTGAACTCCAGCACAATAGAGACATGCAGAAAATGCCCAGCATGGATTGCAGGTATAGCAGGTAAAGCAAGCATGGTAGCACTGCATATTATGGACAAACTGCAAACAGATCTGAATTAAGGATGCATGAACTAGTGAAGCATCTGGAACAGTTTGAACTCATGAATTGCAAATTGTAAGCAGAAGTCCATGTCCTCTCTAACAGTTTTTCAGAATAACCACTGAAATGTTTGCAACTAAAAAACGTTAACTCATGTGGAGTATTTATTTCTCTCCAATATGAGGGGCAATTATTTCTATATGCTGTGAGAAATTATTAAAAATAATTTCACGTTTCTGTTCTGGCTCCATGGTAAAATATTTCACAATGAGCTCTCCTGACTCTGACAAAGTAGGAAGAAAGAAAGAAAGTATATTAATGTCCACAGATGACAGAATGAACAATGGGTCTAAAAAGCACAAGTTATAACGGAAAAGTGGGAGTGCTAAAGGTGACTTGGGCACAAAATAAGCACAAATAAAGGTAAAGAGTACAAAGCAGTAAACACAAAAGGTAAAACATTAATAAAGAAATCAAAATAGCCGCTACCCCATGAGAGATTAATTAATATCTTACTGATCATGAGAAAAACACAACCCAGGTTTTTAGCTACCACTTTGATTTTCCATTGAACTCAGTACTGAACATGGGCTATGTATATCCATTAACTTTTCTATATTAAGCAAATCACCCATCAATATTCAACACAGATAACCCATTCTTGTAGGAAGACTATTTTGTGTGTCTATATGCATGCACAATGGTATAAATATGGACACCAAAGATAAATTTACTGGTCTTAGCTTTGGATGAGAGGAACAGCAAGCTAGAAAATACTCACATGCTTTCTGGGTCAGAATAATAATCCTTGTTAAGAATCTTTACAGCAACTCTTGTCCCATTCCACTTGGCTAATTGATAGCTACCCTGGTTAGACATTCAAAAAATTCAGTTTTAATGTCACCTAAAAAGGAAGTAAACACTTAGTCTCCAAATTAGAATGACCTCCACAGAAAGTGCTATCTATTATCCAGACAAATACGAGAAAATGGAAGAAGACATTAGATGGTATAAAAAATCGAGCTTCCAGTATAAGCATGTTACTGCAGTAAGCAAGTATTTACGTTGTGGAGTTTGTGACTAGTATGAAAGAAGAATCTACCATGACCAATCATGATTCATCATTCTTTATTGTCCAGTTATTCCACTAATCAAGATTGAAAGACTAAAGCTTAACCCCTTTTGTCTGTTTTTAAGCAAATTAGGGAATCAAAAATTGATCAAACTCAGATTTCAAGTTCTCTTATTGACTCATTTAAGCAACGGCTTTCAAACCATTCTAGAATGATTTGCACCAAAGCTATATACTCAAAGCTTTCCCTAAATAGGTTAGTCATTGGTTATGTTATAGAGATGTACCAGTTCCCTCACAAGTTTCATAGCATCTACCTTACCTCATTTGCTTTCTGCACTCTCCAACCATTGAAATCTGCTGTAGTTAACCCCTTAAATGGGGTTCCAGCAAACCTACTCCATGTAGAAGATGCAAGGATGGAACATAGGAAACCAGATCTACTTCAAACAATTCATTTATGCCAATGCATAAGAGATGTAGATTATAGTATTCAGATTAGATTCACCATATAAGTCTGTTGAAGACATGGAACGATAAGACATTGAGGATCAAAGAGACTCCATGCAAAATCAAAACATGTAAGCTCATGTACACTTTCGTAATTTACAACAATGTCACAAATATCGTTTTGGGGAATATATCACCGAGGTGTGGAAACAAACTTATTAGAAAAATCAGGAAAAATATCAACAAGTATAAAGTTTAAACGTGGAACCAAAATACTCAGAAATGTCAACAACCTGAAAAGCTCAAACAACATCAGAAATATCAGGAAAATTGGAGATATTTGCAACACTGATTTACAACTGAGGTGACAACCTCATTTATAGGAGCTAGAACTAAATTATATAACCCTAACCCTAACAACCAATGGGGCTAATTGTTAACCCACTAGCAGTACAATAAATGAAATTAATGACCATGAGGGACTGTTACCCACCAAAAGTGGGTAACCCCTAGGAGAACAAATTTCTTGCCATTGGTCAGCCAGCCAGCCAACAGCCCGACGATGATCCACAGATAATTTTACTTCAGAGCTCTCCACCTATGCTCCGGTCAGTAATCCTGAGAGCTAACATAATCTAGAAAGGTTGCCCAATGTCGCTTCAACAACACTTCCTCTCACTTTAGGCTAGTTCTTTTCCAGCACAAGGGGGGAGTCGGGAAACCCTAGGAAAGACTTAAGATTCTTTTTCTTTTTAAATAAATAGGTGAAAGAATAAGCCAATCTCTATCCATTTGGACATTGGACTCAGGATCAAATTCACGTGGATTCAGATAGTAATGGATGCAGGCCTTTATTAATATGCTCTAATCAACCACACTAGCTTCATTAATATGCAGAAATCAATAGAGGACCCTACCAAAGGTTTGCCTATTTAACAGATAAAAGACATCAGCAGCCTCTTAGGAAATAGAAATGACAATAACAATGACATCATTTTAGAATGCAAGACCTTCAAAGACAGCAGGGAAAATTATGCAGGTATTTTGGCAGCTAGTTCTTGGGATAATCTATTCAGCGAAGAGTTTGTCGAGATGCTGGGAGCGGTTATTGTAAAACATCACAGGAAAAGGGCCAAATACAAGAGCCAGATGGAGAAGCACTCTGTCCCATAGGCTATTTTTAGCCTCGTGGACGTTAAAAATACTTTAAACACAGTGTGGAGTGTTTTGTTGAAGAAAAAGGTACCAAGGAGGCGTTTCATAGTGCATTTGCCTTTTTGCCTAGGAAAACACCTTTTTAACATGTGATTTTATGAATTATATTAAAGTCATGATAAAGTCACTTTATAAAGTACTTTAAGTTCTATGTACTTTCTAATATTAAAGTCACTTTATGTTTTAAAGTTGACTTTTTGTGGAGAAAAAGTACAAGGTACAAATATAAAGTTATAAAGTGACTAGGAGTCATTAATGAGGGGGGTCACATTAAAAGGGGGTCAAGTGAGGGAATGATTTCCACCACTGATCTAGAGGGCTGAGATCTAATCTCAGCACTCGATCAAAAAGGGTTACGGCTTCCTATCTAATGAGAGCTAAAAAGGGAGAAAAAGGTGAGAAGATATTTCATTCTTCAAATTGCATTTGGAGAGGAGGAGAGCAAAGGAAAAGGAGGAGAATAGTTGAAAGAGAAGGGTTTTACAGCAGATAAACTACTTGCTACAGTGGCCACAAATTCCTAAGACGCTTAGTTCAAACCTAAGGAAGGGGCACGAAAATCTAGGAGGCAGTCAGTGTACTTCAGCACACATTTCAAGGTCTGGAGGGTCTGGTTAGAGGATTTTCGTGGCAGAGAAGAGACACTCGGGCTGCATGCATTCCTAGGCAGCAGGTCTACTCTCTGCACACAGTTCGAGGCATATTCCTGTAGCAGCCAGCATGAATTTCGAGACAGCGGCAGAGACACAGGCAGCACGCAACTCAAGGAAATGATTGCAGGCCTGTCAGCGGTGATTTCTAGGAGATTTGTGCATTAAAGACAAGTTTGACTGGCCCAAGTTACAAGGCAATAAAAGCAAACTCTGTGGCCTCCCCACTAAGCTCTCAGCATCCCCACCAATTCCCAACTCAAAATTCACTACACTCCTCAGCACTCAAATGATCTCCCTCTCAACACTGCGTTGCTGGGGCTGCTCTGCGTTGTCTCTGAAGATAATTACGTTGTGGGTGAATCTCACAGCTCCCCACTAGATCGAAATGGTAAAATCTCCTCCCTTGGGCAGACACTCGAAGTCCCCCGAAGCAGAGGTTGAGGTTCCCGCTCGGAAACACTCGGTTGCTGAACAACAATGGCAGACTTGGCACTTGCTCAAGTGTGCTCTGTCAAAAGAAAAATTCAGAAGATGATAGATGAATGCCAAAATGAGGCTGCTCCATTCCTTTTTGTCCAAGGCAGCCCAACATTCCCTTGGGCCCCACCATGAGCTGCGCTGCCTCTTCTTGAACCAATGGTTGTGTTGTCCCACCTGGGCTGCGCAATCCTCTCTCATTAGGCCCACGATTCCACTAAGGCTGCAATTTTCCTAAAGGCTAGTGTCAATTTGCCTATAGTTTCTAATGTCATATTTGTTGATTTTTGTAGCATCTGGAAGTGTTCCAAGTCTCAAACTTTGCAGGGAGGCTTGGACAACAGCATTCCAAAGGAAACATAAACATTTTGTGGAAATTCCACTCGGTTCATGGCTTATTAAAATAATTAATTAGTTTAATGAAAACCCTAGGTCTAAACTTAGGGAAATGAAATAATAATGGGGTATTAATAAGTCAAAGTGTGAATCTTCTAGAAAACATGGATCAAGTCAAGTTTTAATCTTAGCCATTGATTAATCTTCTAATCTGGGTCGTTGGTTCTCCAACGAGAAGACTATAAGAGAAGCATTGAGGGTCATTTGGAAAACAAGTTGGGCATACACTCAGTACCCGAAGGAGATCGATTCTGAAGCAAGAGAATTCGATTTCAGTGGAAAAGTTGCAGGGCGAGGATTTTGCAGAAGCAGGAGGAGGGAGTCAGTAGTGATCGAGATCAGGGACAGAGAGCAGTAGTGGGCCACTAGAGGCAGCTTGAGGCTGCAACACAGAGAACCCACGCAGACTTACGCAGTCCAGCGCTGGGACTGCACAGTAAAACACGCAGATTAGCACAAGAGCCAGCAAGGGCTGATCAGGGTGTCAGAGAATTGTCCAAGGGAGCTGGAAATTCAGTCTCAGGTGTTTCAAATTTTATCTGCCATTAAATTTCCCTGTATAGATATCGTTTTCTGAAGAATTAATAAAACCCTCATCTACTGCACCAGTTTTCCCACATTGGGTTTTTCCGGGGACAATTGTCCAAAAATAACTGTGTACATGTGATTGATTCTTGTGCTTATGTCCTTTACTGATCATTTCTCTGCATATGTATTTGTGAATGTTGCAGTAGTATTTATTTCGATATTTGCCAAAAGATTTCTAAAAAATAACTTATTGAAATAATAAGTAGGAGGAGTAAATCTATCACTGCAACTATATAGTTTTCAGATTGGAAATTTCACATGGTATCAGAGCCAGAGATGAGTAACAGGAAGGGAAAATCGACTAGTGAATGGGAGTCTACTGCGACAGCAGCAGCGCAGAAGCAGTGTTTTAAAAAACGGAATCAGGTTCCGACCAAGCCGAGGGTTGGCTCGGACTCCGACTCCGAATCGGTAATGACTCGGTCGACTCGGTTTCAATGACTTTGTTTTTGTAAAAAATACATTAAATATTAATTTTTTTGTACAAAAACATAAATTTAAAGATTTTTATTCATGTTTCCAAACACAAAGCATTACAATATAGACAAAAGACAACATATGATCAAAGTAGGCTCATGAATATATCCATTATATCAAAATTGCACCCAGTGCACTGTCTGATACAGGATGATGATATAGAGATCAAAACAAAAAACATAACCAATGTCATTAACATCAAGGTACATAGAGGGATTGGTGCTCTTGATTAGATACGAGTTCCATAACCTAATACATGAAAAAATTCGATGGAAACATTGCAATAACCCAATCCTGAAATCCTGAAAAACTGATAAGTCTGCTGGATTTTGAATGAGATCTAAAATTCTACTTTCTCCATATGAAATCCAATGAGGTCGGAACCACTCTCAAACATCCCGAGTCATTTCATGGTAATGTTAAAAATTTAAGTAAAAGGATGAAAATGAAGATTAAGGAGAATGTCACTTTTACTTTAAGAATTTAACATTACCATGAAGCTGCTCCAAAAACCAACTCCACAACTCTTCAAAAAACCCTCACAAATGCTCAAGCAAATTCAATGAGATAAATGTGAGCTATTGAGAGGGGTTGGGTAAGTTATATAGGATGGGGAGGGGTTAGATAGCCTAAACAAAACCTAACAGCAAAAAAAAATTCATTTTCAAGTCCGATTTTTTATTGTTTTTGGGCCCCCGGCCGGTTTGTTACCGAGCTGACCGAGTCGGTCAAAAAACCGGCAGGTTCGGTAACAAACCAGCCGCCTGACCAGTTCAACCGCCGAGTCGGACTGGCCTACCCTTCGGCTCGGTCGACTTGGTCGGTTCCGATTCGATTCAGCCTGGTTTTAAAACTATTCGCAGAAGGGTTCACGCAGTTCTCCAGGAAGGGAAAGAAGCATGACAAAACAGATGGATCATGATGTCTCTATATTGACATCCTGACGTGAGGGAGATTTTTCTTGCGTATCAAGTGTTGCTTCTTCTGATGTCTAGTATATTGACAGTGGAGCCTCTGCTCACATGACTGGAGTACGGGACTGTTTTTTCGACTACCAAGAAGAGCAGATGAATTTCAAAATAACCAAGGGTAATAAATCAAAATGCACTCCTATTGGGAGAGGTACCGTAGTTTTTCAGACCGAGGCTGGAAATAGAATCCGAGCCACTAATGTCTGCATGTGTCGGATTTGGGGATGAACTTAATCTCAGTGTCTCAACTTCAAAACCAAGGCTATGATGTCTACTTTATTGCCAATAGAGTTTATGTCAAACACCCCAGTTCGAAGAAAAAGACACAGATCGGGGTAAGAAGCAACAAACTATACAAGTTACAGCTTGAGTCTCCAATGGCACTGATCGACAGCACAGATTTAACAGACCTGAATGAACTATGGCACAGAAGAATGGGGCATTTGCATCATGGGGTGTTGAGGACTCTCCAGAACACTGTCACAGGTGTTCCAGAGTTGAGCACTAAACGAGATGATGTCTACAAGTGATGTGTATTGGGAAAATACGCCAAGGCAACATATCAGAGAAGCAACAATAGGACCAAGGGTGTATTGGACTTGATACACTCATATATTTGTGGACCGATGTCCACTAGAGCTCTTAGCAGTGCCGAGTACTTCGCCATCTTCATTGATGACCATTCCAGGAAAACCTGGATCTACTTCTTGAAGACCAAGGATTAAGTCTTCAGTCGGTTCAAAGAGTTTAGGGCTCTGGTAGAGAATCTGACAAGGAAGCGGATCAAGACATTGCAATCAGATAATGGTGGTGAATACATAGATAAAGAATTCACTAGATTCTGCACAAGGGAAGGCATCAAAAGAGAGTGGACAACTCCATATAATCCGGAGCAGAATGGTGTGGCAGAAAGGAAAAACCATACTATTGTTGAAGCAACAAGAGCCATGATGTATGACCAAGACATGCCCAAATTCCTGTGGGTTGAAGCGTGTAATACAGTGGTCTACATTCAGAACAGGACTCCTCATGCTGCAATGGGAAATATCACGCCAGAAAGTGTCTTCACTAGCAGTAAGCCTGAAGTAAGTCACTTTAGGATCTTCGATAGTACAGCTTACAGTCATGTGCCCAGTGAGAAGAGGAAGAAGTTGGAGATGACTGCCGAAAAAGGGTATCTGGTATGATATAGCGAGAATGCAAAGGCATATCGCATCTACATTCCTGAGAGCAGGAAAGTCGTGGTGCGAAGGGATGTGAAGTTCATGGAAGAGAAGGCCTTCAGAAGATTCCGCAAGTTGCCTTCTGCTACGCAATCTGAGGAAGAGCCTCTGGTACAGCCCCAACAACCAACAATAGAAAATTTTGTCGCCTCTCCAAGGCATAGGGATCCAAGGGATGTGTCTCCCGAGGATTTGCAAGAGGGAGAGCTGGTAGATCCACCCATTACCAATGGGAGAACGAGCAGGGAACTTCACAAATTCTTAAAGATGCAGAGGACTTTGTTGGAATTCCCCGAAATGAGAAGAGACAGCGTAAGCAGTCTGAGAGGTATCAAGCCCTGGTTGCTCAAGTCAAAGAACTGTCCACTTTTCAGGAAGCAGCTCAGGACCAAGTGTGGGTTGATGCAATGGTGGAAGAGTACAGTTCCATCATGACGAATGATGTCTGGGAAGTGGTCCCCAGACCTCAAGAGAGATCAGTTGTAGGATCCAGGTGGATCTACAAGATCAAGTATGCTGCAGACGACAACATCGAGAAATTTAAAGCCAGGTTTGTGGCTAAGAGGTATGCTCAGAAGGAAAGAATTGACTATGAAGAAACCTTCACCCCAGTAGCCAGGTACACCTCTATCAGGTCTATGATATCCCTTGCTGGGCAGATGGGATGGGAAATTCACCAGATGGACGTCAAGACAGCATTCTTGAACAGGGTGATAGAGGAAGATGTGTATATAGAACAACCGAAGGGCTTTGAGACACATGATCAGAAGACTCATGTGTGCAGATTGAAGAAAGCGTTATATGGACTGAAGCAAGCTCCTAAAGACTGGTATGGTCGAATTGACAACTACCTGCAGAAGATGGGATTCGTCAAGAGTGACTTAGATCCCAACCTCTACTATCTAAGAGTAGTGTAATATCCCAAAAGGGAGAATGCATTAATACTAAAACACAATATAAGAACTGCAGCAATGTAAACAAATAATCTAAAGACACCATACAAGTGTACAGAATCGCTGAGCCATTTTATTATATAGGAGGTGGATAAACCAGTACAACAATGCTCAAAATTTGAGACAATCAAGCCAAAGAGATAGCCTAGAATGACCCTGAAATGATCCCACAAGAGGGACTGGGTAACTGCTGGACTGCTGGAAGGAATACTGCATTGTCCCTGCTACAAATGTCGGGACTACAACTGTCGACAAAATTTAGAAGTGTAGATCTGGCAATTCTTGAGCTCCAAGAATGCTGAAATTTAAGATTTGGGATCTATGATGAATACCCAAGATAACCCAGAAAGGATTTTCAGATCTAACAATCTTGGAAAATCACCCTCTTATGCCCTGCAACAATGACTGTTGGGTATGCAGATCTGAAGCATGAACTGAAAAATATATGGTTGCAATATCCTACAATCAGCTCTATGCTTGAAGGGTTGATCCCTTCACTAGATCCCCAAGCTAGAAGCTCGGGATCTAGCTCTTCCAACCTCCTCCAAAAGATGCAGTTGTTGAATACACAAGAGCTGAGTGAAACTGCGCTGTAAGAGAGGGAGGCTCAATAGCCTGGTGCTAGATACTGCAATCAAGCTCAAAAATGATGGAAACAGTATGCTCAAGGTGAAGGAATGGTCCCTCATAGGATTTCCAGCTGAAATACTGGAAACTTCCCTCCTCCAATAGATCTACAGGACCGGATTGCGCAATCCTTGAGGGCACTGTTGCTGCATGGAGGTAAAATCTGATGGCCTGAATGTCAGATATATATTTGTTGCTCCTGAAAGGCTAAACATGAAGCACAAGGTGAAAGGATGAATCCTCCACTGCTTTCCTAGCTTAAGTGCTAGAAACAACCTCCACCTCTCAAACCCTTAGGCAAGAATGCATTATTCCTATGACTAAATGTGCATATGAGAGTGGTTGAATGTGGCACCAATGCCTAATGATGTATTGCAGCTCAAAGAAACCTTCCCAGAGTAGGCACTCAAAGTCCCCCGTGGGTAAGGGTGGGATTTCCGCTCGGAAACACCCATGTGTAAACATCACTGCAGACTTAGCTAAACAGCATAAGCGTGCATAGAAATGTCACATGACAAATCTAGATCTAAACAGATCAGAAATAATAATCTAAATCTTGCCTTCTATCGTTGCCTTCATCTCTCTTATACACTTTGTGAGCCTTCCATAGCCTTGGCCCACCTCATAACTGCCCTACACATGTGGCCACTAGCCTCCATGAAGACTGCGTTGTCTCTCCATGTTCTGCACTATCTCTGCATTTAATTCCCACTCTCTCCATCATGTGTGCATTGGATGCACAACTTCCTCCACTATCTCATCGTTAGTGCTCTATGATCTTACTTTTAATGCACCATGATCTCAATTGACCTCCTCCAAGATCTCCATGATTTTACATTAATGATCCATGATCTCCAATCTTCCTTTATTTAAGAAGTTGCTCCACTACTCCATAATGTAGATCTAGATCTAAAATATTCACATACACACATTAAAAGTGGATTTTATTCATCTATGGGGTTTGTAGGTCCCTCCACCCTCTTATTTACTTAATTAATTAAGAAAGGTAAAAACTTTAATATTCCAATTATCTGATGGAAAATTGGGAATATTACAGTCCTCCCTGCCAAAATGTTGTTTGTCCTCAAGCAACTGCAAAAGTGGATGCTACAGCAAACATCCTCCCTCCAAATGGCATCCTCATATGGAAGGCCTCCCCATCTGCCACAATTTGTAATGGTTGCCCAGCTCCAAAGCTGCCTCTCTAGAATGTCTAGAATGGCCTCCAACTGAAGAGTTAGATGCCTCTCCACATCAATGAATCTCCAAGTGGCAACCAGATGATGTCCAAAGATTTCCTCTACACATGAGATACATGAAATGAAGTGGTTTCTTCCCAAAGTGGAAAGTCCCAACTCATGAACTATCTCTCCAACCCATGTCACATAGAGTAGATTGCATCTATCAATGCTCTCATCATTAGCCCTGTTGGCCTTGTGGGATTCAAGCATCACTTCAACATAGTGAAAAATAAGAAGTAGAGACATATGGGTGAACATGTACAATGTCAAACCATATTCTCCCAATAACAACCACCACAGCAAAGCCTTCTGCTGCCATGCTAGATCATCATGAAAACGAGTAAGAGAGCCATACTCTCTCAATAGAAGCCACCGCAACAATGCCTCTTGCTGCCACACCACATCATCATTGTACCAAATGTAGTGGCCATATTCTCTCAAGAGAAGCCATCGCAACAATGCCTCTTGCTACCCCATCACATCATCATTATACCAAGTACAATGACCATAATGACCCAACAGAAGCCAACGCAGCAAGGCCTCCTGTTGCCATCCTCCATCAATGTCATGCAATGTATGGGGAGAAATCAGCCCATACTCTCCCAATAGTAACCAAAGCAACAAGGATTCTTGTTGCCTTCTTACATCATCATGATGCAAGTCATGGAGCAACAACATACTAATTGACATGTGGTATGTCACATCAAAACAATGCAAACAAGCTCCCTTCTGCCACATCATGTGAGAGTTATGCCTTGTCCCAAACCCGAGTACATACATGAACATAAAATACATCCCAAATAGAAGTACATGTAAAGACACGAGACATATCCCAAACAAAAGCAATACATGGACATAAGATATATCATGAGATGTCCAAACTCTCTCATCAATAACCAGCGCAGACATGCCTCCTGTTGTTGCATGTCATCAGTGATATACATGGCATGGATTCTGCAAATGTGAGATGTTGGGTAAAACGCATACTCACCCAAAAGCAACCAGCGCAGCCATGCTTCTTGATGCCCGGTATCATAGATCTGCAGGAAAGTTGGCAACCTCCTGCTCCTCATCCAGATCCATTCATCCCAATGTGGATGATGAATCATGCCAAGCTCAATCTTGGTATCCACCCAAGGTAGAATACCAATCGCCTCCATTTGAATAACTTTGCACTTCATGGAATGTTGAAGTGCACCTCCTTTGAGGTCTCTCCATGAGATCCTCTCATCAATCATTCAATGGCCCATTGGAACCCATAAGGCTCCAACACGATGTAGGTAGAATCTCCTCTTTGAGTTGTGAGGAGCTCATCAAGAAACTTCATCTTGACAATGGAAAGTACTCTCCATCACAAGATGTCTACCATCTATCATCTGTCCCTCTAGTGCTTCATAAGTGAAGCTGTCTTCGGAATGCTCCAAGAATAATGGGGCCCTCATCTCATCACTGTTGCTAAGTGACAACGCTGTAGATCTGCATGGGGATCTATGTGTTGTCCCATGGCCATATGCAATGCTAAACTCATAGTCCGGCACTGTACTGAATAGGACTGTGCTCCTCCCATCTTCTGCAACTCCACACTTCAACACAAAGTGTTGGGTGTAGCTCAGGGTTGCAGGGGAGCGACCTACCCCCTCTCGAACCCGCTCCCAATTTGCGCTCCGAGCGGGAGCATTTTAGGAGTGCATCGGGAGCGCACTCTCGAAAAAGCTCCCCTTTCGGGAGCGTGCTCCCTATACAGGAAAAAAGCTTCCTGGTTTTCAGGGAGCGTTTAGGGAGCGCTTCAGGGAGAGTTTTAGGGAGCATTTTTTTTTAGGGAGGGAGCGTTTTAAGAAGCGTTTTTTTTAGAAAGGGAGCGTTTTCGGGAGCGTTTCTTTTAGGGAGAGAGTATTTTCGGGAACGTTTTTTTTGCTTAAAGACTTTAAATAAAATTACTTGCTCTCCATTTGCTTAAATCATCCATTTGCCAACCTAACTATACTGTCAATATAATTTGTGTATCAACTACTTTTTAACATATTATAATACAATTCCATTTGGTAATGGCCATTATTTTATTGTAAACCTAGGAAAGGTATATCCTTTAACAATCTTGAGACAAAATTTCCTACCATAAAGTGGAATGGATTTTGTTCAAACTAGTTGAAAAGCATACATCCTATTCGTTTTATGCAAGGATCAATTGTCAAGATATGAGTAAAGGCTAATTTTCATTAAGGAATAAAAACAAAAGCTTAGCTTTAAGACTCATTGTGTTGTTATTATAAGCAGAATATGTGACCCTTTGAAACTCAATATTTAATTCAACAACAACTTCTCTCCACTGTAAAAAGGGCCTAAATATTATGAAATCTTTCTTTGCACTATTGTTAATGCCTTAACCAAGTTAACAGTCCTTTGCAATCAAGATATGCCATCTTGTAGAAATTTGATAACCAACCCCGGTTTTCAGTTTCTCCTTATTTCTCCCATAAAGTTAAATGCCTATTCCCATAGCCATACATTCAACAAGCTGGAAAAAATAAATATTTTCTGAAAACACAAATTCTGGAAATTTCACAACACTGAAATGCAGAAATAAAAACTCAGAAAAATAAATCAGCCACACATAGATTTTAGACAAGCTAATTTTTGGTCAATGTGACCCTGGAAAAACCCCCTACAACTCTTGGGGAAAACCAGTTCGAAAGCTCCTCCTTGTTTCTGATAAATGCTTTTACAGTGAGAGAGAAATACTCAAAAAATTTCAGCAAGTAATAAATACAACTTATCTCGTTTTCCGTGATTAACCACTGCCTCGGAAAATGTGCAAACAGCAATAAATACTGTACAGCCTCCTTGAATTTGTGCCTAGAAATTATAGCATTAAATGATGTTGTTCGGCCTCCTTGAAAAGCGTGCAAACAACAATAAATGCTGCTATACAGATTCCTCAAAATGCGTGCAGAGAAACATCAATAAATGTTGTACGGTTTTGTGCCTCAGTTTCCGTGCACATGGACAGCAACTTAGTGTACGGACTGTCTTGAAAACCGTGCCAAAAATTCAACAAACTGCTCCTCGAAATCTGTGCCAAACTGTTGTATGGCCTCCTTGGAATACGTGCCCAAGCTGCTGTACGGTTTGCCTTGAAACTCATGCCCAAAACTGCCTTGAATTGTGTGCCTCTCCTTGCTGTACGGATTTGCTGAAGTGTTGCCTCGGTATGCGTGCCAAGGTTCTCTTCTCCTTATCTCATGAACATATCTCTTTCCTCTCACATGAGGAATGCAATGGTCTTTGATTCCATCTAGAATCAGTCTCTTACCCTTGTTATTCTTTTTATTAAAAGGTGCCAACTGAACAGCATCAGTAGGCACATTAACAGGGTTCTGTGCGGTATGCACCATGATATCCCAGACTTTTGCCTCCTCAAAGACACTCTGCATTCTCTCCTTCCATACACTGTAGTTACTATGCCCATCCAACCTATCCTCTACCCTCAAGCCCAAAGACATGTTTGTTGTCCTAATAAACTGAAAATAACACTACTGTAGTAAAGATAATGATTTCTGTGTGAAAAAATCAGCTTGCTGTAATTTCTGAGTGAAAAAATCAGCTCGCTGTAATTTTTCCTTCTTACTATCCCAAACTGTCTTTTTCAGCAAAATAGCTCTGATACCATGTAGAAATTTGATAACCAACCCCGGTTTTCAGTTTCTCCTTATTTCTCCTATAAAGTTAAATTCTCATTCCCATAGCCATACATTCAACAAGCTGGAAAAAATAAATATTTTCTGAAAACACAAATTCTGGAAATTTCACAATGCTGAAATGCAGAAATAAAAACTCAGAAAAATAAATCAGCCACACACTGATTTTTTGTCAATGTGATCCTGGAAAAACCCCCTACAACTCTTGGGGAAAACCAGTTCAAAAGCTCCTTATTTCTGATAAATGCTTTTACAATGAGAGAGAAATACTCAGAAAATTTCAGCAAGTAATAAATACAACTTATCTCATTTTCCGTGCTTAACCACCACCTCGAAAAATGTGCAAACAGCAAAACAGAAATAGCAAAAAAATGTTGTACAGCCTCCTTGAATTTCGTGCCCAGAAATTACAGCATTAAATGTTGTTGTACTGCCTCCTTGAAAAGCATGCAAACAACAATAAATGCTGCAGTATGGATTCCTCAAAATGCGTGCAAAGAAACAGCAATAAATGTTGTAACGTTTTCTGCCTTGGTTTCAGTGCACAGGGACATCAACTTACTGTACGCACTATCTTGAAAATCGTACGAAAAAAATCAGCAAACTACTCCTCGAAATCTGTGCCAAACTGTTATACAGCCTCCTTGGAATACATGCCCAAGCTGTTGTACAGTTTGTCTTGAAACTCGTGCCCAAAACTGCCTTGAACTGTGTGCCTCTTCTTGCTGTACAGATTTGCTGAAGTGTTGCCTCGGTATGCGTGCCAAGGTTCTCTTCTCCTTCTCCTCACTGCTCAGAAATCTACTCTGCTCTCTTCTTCTCCTTCTCTCAATCTGCTCATGAAAGAATGAATGACATTTTCCCTCCTTTAACCTAACCCTAAGTGACTTTTGGGGAATCCCTAAATCCAATGGCTGAGATAGCTTTAGATCTAGGGCTGAGATTAAATGCTCACTTAAATCTCACTTTCTATTTTTTAATTCACCCCACTTTAATAAAGACCCACTTAGTCATTTATTTCCAAAGTCACTTTTCCTTTCTAATTTCACATTGACTTTATTAAAGTCACTTTAAAATTAGATTTTAGTAACTTTATCACTTAAAGTCACTTTTAAATTAGATTTGACTTTATAACTTTATAAAGTCACTGTAGGAGAAAATTTAAATTCTTTTAGACACTTTTCCCTAGGCCAAAGATCAAAGCCTTAGGGAACCACCTGTCCTCTGGTAATCAAATTTCAACACATCTTATTGGAGACAATGACGGATGACTGAAATATTTGTTGATGTTTCATCAATGCCTCTACCCTTTTAGGTCATGGCCATATTTCTTGCATGAGATGGGGACTTGTGTATTTTCCCATCTATTGTTTCTTAGAGATTTTACCACCTTAATAGCAAAGTGGTTAACAAGTTGATGAAAATGCAATTGCTTAAACTTCGGATAATTAATGATATGCCTTCTAGGTTGAATTTCCCATTTCCTTAAAAGAAATTAATTTATTCCTTAGCAACACATTCTACATGTTCTCCACCTGTTGGACATGTTGAATACCTAAGCATTCAGCTAAAGTGCAGATCCCATTCTCCCCCTGGGGACTCACTTACAGCTTTAAGATTTTAAATCTATTATATTTTATTAGGAAAGATCCCATTTTTTTCTTAAGTGGCCATCACATAAAAAAACATGTGGCTTTCTGCACAATGATATCAAAATCAAAGCCCCAGTTTAAGCTGCCTAATCTGACCCCAACATTACAATACCTTACTGTATCTTTTAAGATGATATTTTGTTAGATGTATTCCAAAAACTTCATGTATCATGTGATTTTCTTAATATGTGTTCAGTGTTTATTAATACACCATCGTTTTTAAGATTTTTAAATCTCTACAACCATCTAGATTTCTATGGTTGACAATTTGCACATTATTTCATCCAAGACAAACCACAGGTTAGGGCTTTTTCATTTTCCTCTGGGTTACACCTTGGGAATTTGTGTAAATATTTTATTGGATCATGATCTTTAAGTGGTTGTCTGACATAAAGTATCTTCTCTTCATTCTTACATCTTTACAAATACCCTTTAACCTTTCTAGAGAAATTATTCTTCATTCTTACATCTTTACAAATACCCTTTAACATTTCTAGAGAAATTATTCACATTTTTTTAATTATATTTTCTGAGGGAAGACAATGTCAACAAGCATTAAGAACAAGCCTTAGAAGACCACCATTACCACGATCTGCTCAAATTTCAAAAATTAGACATTTCTCATGGGAAGAGGCCAAGCAATAGATAAAATAGATTTACTAGTATTTTCTAATTTCTAGTAGTTTTTAACTTTTTATAGCTGTTGAAACTTGACTATTTCATATTTATTTTGATATTTTTTGTAAACAATATATGACAATTTAAGTTTGAAGTTTTAAACTTTGAAGTTGGCAGTTGTTGACCACACTTTGTCAACGACCCCATAGCAGTACACCCCCATTTTTATATTTTCCTTAATTAATGGGACTTATCATGTTCGAGGTTCACGTCATCCAGATTTCATCGACAGACGATAGTTTTTATAAATTATATAAACCCATTTTGCATGTTTATGATGTAAATGATCTAAGTAAGACCGTCATATATGTAACAACCTAGGTAAGCCTAGTATGTTGGTGACGATTTCTATCCTAGGAGGTTTTTTGTCTCAATGATTTGCTTGTGTTTTTCGACACAAGTGATCGGCAGAGTTTTCCCCTCCAGCCTCACCCCAAAGCTAGAGTGGATTTTGTCATCAGCATGCTAAGTGAGTCCTAGTGTTTTCTATCGAGCCCTTGTAAAAGTATGTAATATCCCAGATGGGATATTTTAACTAAAAATGCAGAAAAATACTGAATACCACAATTTGCCATAAAATAAACATTCACTCAACAGAAGATTGCCATGTAAAATAAAAAGACAGGAAGCACTGCAATCCAATACCATATAGAACGAGAAAAATCTCAGCTTTTATTATAGATAATAAAAGGGGTTTACATATAGATTTGACCCAGAAACAGCTGAGATAGAAAACTGGCCACCAAGATAAGCTGTTGAACGGCGCTGGCCACAAACTGAACTGCTGCACTCTCCCTCCGGCAACAGCTGACACTGAACCCACTAAAAATGATGAAGCCCAAGTTGAAGATCTGAATGATCCTCACACCAAACTCTGAAGCTCTGTGAAACTCCTAAGTGAAGTCTCCTCAAGAGTATTGGGTTTCCGTCCAATACTCACAAATCACCCGAGGGTTTCCGTCCTGGGGCTACGACATGAAGTAGAGAACCATGTCCTCAAACCTCCCACACACAAGAAAATGATCTACTCCAAAGATGTCTCCCAATGGCCTCCTCCCTTTCTTTTATAGATCCCTTGGAGCCTTCTAGAGCATTATTTTATTATTATTTTATTCATGGAGCACTTTTCCCTTTTATTAAAATATTATAAAATATTCCTTTTTAATGCAGAAAAGAGTAAATCGGCTACCACGCCTCCTTCGGTCACTGAAGTCTGTGTCAAACTGCCCCACCATGTAGGTATTCTCGTCTCGGTTCCAATGAGCTATTACACTAAGGTGTTCCATCATGTATTCCTCCCGGAATGCCACCTTGAGCATAATTAGCTGAGTTAAAGCCCATAAATAACTCAAATTTCCGAAAGTTGTTGGAATGTATCGGAACAAAAGCCAAACTACTTGGATGATGGAATATATCAAGTGAATGCCTCCGGACACCATGAAAACTCCTCAAAACTCCTCCGAAAAGCCCCTGAGCCCACTGATAACACCAATCTGAACCTGTGACCTGTCTGCTCCTAACTCTGGAAGACCAACCTGGTCCTGTCGTAGGTGTCGCCAAAAATGGGGATATTACAGACCTTCCGCCCCAAGATTGCTTGCCCTCAAGCAATCGAAATATGTGGGCCACTCTGTTGGCCCGCCGCATCTCAGACCCAATGCCTGGATCCCATACCAACCTCTGGGTGCTGCTATGCACCTGTGTCAAACCTCTCGGAACAGATCCCTCAATGCCGGGATCCCAAACTGATCTCTCTCTGTCCCAGTCAACAAACAATCCTCCCGGATCCCAATGCCACCATGGCCAATCATCGCCCAAGTCCCATGGCTCAGGCTGCGCACTGTCTCTGGCTATAGCTGATGCTCTCAGAGGTGAAGCCCACCAGCAAGCATCAATGCTCCCGGGCTCCTGCTGTGCTGTACCTGTAACTGCACATGTTGCCCCACCAACTGCATACCAACTCATCACCTCTCTCCAATCCAAGTCCTGACTCAATCCCATGCTGATCCTACTCTCCTGAAATCGGGAAGGAGTCCTGAAGTAATGACAACCGGTGCCCTCCTGCCAACTGGAATCTGTAACATCTACTATGTCTAAGGGCCCCTGCTCTGATGTGCTCCCCACGAAAAATACCGTACCATCAAGAGGGTACCAACTCATGATCTCCCGCCAGTCCATCCTGGAAGAAGAATCCAATGTAGCAACAACCACACATGGAACATGCCCAGGGTGTTGCTGCCAGCCTGTAATCAACTCCCACTGCTCTGCCCTGTCTACCAATGGAAGCTGCCTGTAGAAGGAAGCCCCTCTCTCTATAATGGGCCAAAGCGGGCAAGATATGCTGCAAGCCCCATCGATGTACTCCTGGAGAGTACTACTCACTGAAAATACTGCAGCTCTGCTGATTGCATGTACATCTATCGACACCTCATCAATGTGTCGGCCCAAAGATGGATGCTCCACCATCTCCAACAACTCATCCCTCTCATCGGGAATGTAAAACTCCTGCTGTCCCCTAGCTCCCTGCAGAACTATCCCATCAACCTCCAACATCTCTAAGGGATATGAATCTGCAACTGGTGTCTGTGCATCTGACTGCTCCTCCTCAAAGGCTGACCCCAATGTTAGCTGCATATCCATCATAGGCTCAATGTGGGTGCCCATCTGGATCTCACCCAAAGGAAATGTCATGCCTGACGTCCATAGTATCCTCCTCTGCTGACTCAGGCTCCATCATATGTTGCTCTGGCTGAATCGTCACAAGTGACTCATCGCCCAGAGTATCTCTCAAAGAGTCCCGTGACTGCTCACCCTGCACACCGGAACACAACTCCATTCTACTGTCATCCTCTCTACATGGCTGCTCTCGCTCCCCAGAAGCATCCTCATATGATCCCATGGACTCATCTGAAGAAGAGTCCTCAACGTCTACCTGTCCGGCCTCCACCACATCATCTACATCACTCAAGCATGAGTGATCAGGTCCCCAAGGTTCTTTGCAGGTGAAGCAAAGTCCCTGCCTCCTCAGCTCATTTCTGCTGCCAGATCCATCAAACTGGAGCAGCTCCTCCCTGGTCAACTGTCTCCTGAATAGCCCAATGTTCTGCTCAAGCAGTCCTTGGGCTAGCTCATAAGCAGCGAGTGAGACCAACTGCTCTCTCCTCCAAATGCTCAACAACCGGGTCTGCAACTCTCGGCCAATGGTCCCATGGTCTCTCATACATGACAACAAAATGGACTGCATGTGTGCTATGACAGTATCAGTATGATGTCTCCTAATGCTGAAGAAGCATTGGAACATCTGCAGGATCAAGTCATCACACTCAAGGTCAAACATGATGACATAAGTCTTGAATGTGGCCATACCCCATAAAATCTCAAGCTTCTTCCCAAAGGTAGAGCCTGTATTGTTGTCCAAATCCTGAAAAGTCTCTACAATCAACCTCATAATCCTTCTCATAACATCATCATTATATGGCTCTATAGGTGCGGTCAATTTCATGATGTTACTAAGGCAAGCTGCAACTGGAAGCGTGACCCCTTCACAAGGCTCTTCCAAGAATTTGGGCTGTATAAGAGCAAGCATAGCAGGCTTTAGAGCCCAAATCAGTTTCTTCCCTTCTGTTTGGTCTATTGTGGACATCAGTTCATTAAACTCCTCTAGTTTGGCCAAAACTCTCCATGACATCTTCATGTGTTTCAGATCTGTCCCAAGTGTAAAAATTTTGTGACCCATCTCCAATGTTCCCTGCAAATCTTTTGGCTGTCCTTTTTGAAGGATGGCACAAATCTCTCTTGAAAGATGTTTGCTATTCTGCTTGGTTTTCTGGTCTTCTGATGCATGGTGGTTCAAGGAACCAACTTCTATTTTTATTTTCATCAATCTGTTTAGGAATCCCTCCATGGTTCAACCAATGAGAAGATCACTGTTTTTTTGAGTTTTCTATATTTCCCAGTGAAATGTTTTATCATACAGATTGCTTGCACAATGTTGCACGTGCAATTCTGAGTTGTTTCAACTCAGTATTGCATTCTTGAGCTGTTGTACCTCAGCATTACATATGCAATAGAAAATGTTGGTGTATGAAAATAAATGACAAGTATAGACAGCTCAAGACTCTGCCCTCCACTATGATAATTTGATATAAACCCAGATTAATCCCCCTTGAAGCAACATGAGATAGTTTGATAAATATATAGCTGTAAAGACTCAAAATCAGACAACATACAATTTAGTAATCTGACCTGGAAGTTGCCGCAATTTGTTACTGTGCATTAACTTACTGCTGTAATCTCCGAATAGGCATGGAATACATGTCCAACCGTCAAGAAAACTCATGAAGGCTCTAAACTGAAAACAAGGGACTCTGAACTTTTGACCCTTATGCTAGCTTGACCCACAGTGATTAAAATCTTTCCACAGCACCTCGTACCTTTTAGGAATTTCTGAGTTTTGTGGTCAACCAAACAGTGGGATACACTTGTTGTAGGTGTAGCTTTTATGATTTGTTTCAAATGACATATGCAGAGATTTTGGTAACGCAGAGAAAGCTCAAACAAATGTACCAACTATATTTATATACTCAGAAGAATTCCACTCGACATGATAAAGTTCCCATGTGGTAAACATTGATTTTACACGTGCCCCGGAACTCATATAATGTTGTTACCACTGGTTTGCTAATTTTGTGTACATGAATTCGTCGTCTTGCCAATCACACCAATCTGACAGCTCCTTCCTCGATCCCTCTGTCAAGCTAGAATTTCTCTATTTGCTGCAGCGATCATCGCTATGGGTAATAATGAAGAAATTTGCCTCCTCCTTTAAGAGAACTCAGTCTCTAGAATTTGCACACTCCCATTACTTTTTCAACAATGAATCTCGTGGTTTCTTGAGAAGAAAAATGGCCAGCAATGCACAGTAAGGAATCTGGTCGACTTACAACATGAAATTTTCTATGTATTGTGTATACGTTGTCAAAATAAAATTTGACGTCAACATTCTTTGCCCACTAAGGCTCCAGAGCAGCAAACAAATTTCATATCATTCCAGCTAACCAACCACACTGAAATTGACTCAATGAAGCATGCTACAACAATTCAAACGGTAATATATCAGCACTAAGTTTTTGAGCATTAAAATTCAGAGTAGCACCATGATGATAGTTGGCAATTAGTTTACTGTAGGTGAATGATGTACAGTTGAGAGTTGATATTATGACCAAAACACTAGCTCTCCTCACTGCCCACGCACAGAGATACATTTAGCCATCAATCCTCATTCCATAAGGTTGCTCAGGAGCTTCGACCCAGTATGGTGTTTTTAACGCAGCCCCATCTCCAACAATTTGTGACTGTGGCCTGCTTCTTAAATGGTGGTTCCATTGTTAACATGGCAGCTCTTCAACGCTTTCGAACCTGTTCAGAACTTATACACAATGCTCCTACCAGACACAGGATAAATTCTTGTGCTTTCACAAAATCGATTTATGGCTTAATGTATTTTGCAAGCAACTGACTCCTTTACCAAGAATTCAGTCTTTCTAGGATTCGACCTTCTTCAGATATCTCGCTTCTTCAAAATAACTATTGAACACTGGTAGTATCGACCCACAGTTTGTCCGATTAGCTTCTTGAGTCTGCAAGTATAAGTTTCTCCAACAATTTTGGCCCGTTACAGCAATTTACACAAGGTTTGCGATTTTCCCGTGTTATTGCAGTCGATTCTTTCAAATTTCGAGGACAATAAACCTGACGACTTCATCCTTCGACTCCTGGAAAGGGTGGCTCAACCACGTGTCTTATAGATTTTTGATTGGCGGCTCCAAACAAAATGCGCAGTCGCCTCCTGAACAAGAATTCTTTCCACGCAAGTTGCTTTTCTCACACAATCTTCAAATATCGGATCACCATGGGCTACGATATAATTTGGATTCCTTCCACAATTAGCACGATGCACCAACATTCATGCATTCCGACTGAAATAATGCATGCAGGTATATGGCCGCACTCTGTATCGATCTGCTATTGCTACACCTCTTCAATTCGTCTTGTGGGAAATGAAATTGGCCGCAATGATAATGTGCCGAGCTCCTCCCTTATGTGTTGGCCTCCATGCACTGAAACTACCCACCAACCGAGCTGCTCCAACTCTTCGTTGACTGGTTAGAATCTGCAATAGCATGCATTCACATACAGGGACTCCAACGCTCAACAAGAACGTATCACCACAATCCCTAATCGCACTGCCTTACTTTAGGAGAACCAGGTGCACACGAGAAATTTGCCCGTAGAATTGAAAAACTTCAATAAAAGAACAAAATATTTGTCACGAAATCGATCAATCATGAAGAATTAACTCCCTGAATTGATCTTTGAACTGGAAAATCTTGTAGCCCAGCAACAATCAATTTATCTCAACAATGAATTATACTCAGAATATTAACCCTTGAGGTAAGGGTCTCGCCCCTTCGAAATTTTTAGTGCCACAATACCTCCAATAATTGCAAGGGGAAACCTGGAGTGGCTTTTTCAGAATTTCCGACTAGATGAAATTAATCTCCCCAAACCCTCACGCTGGCAAGATCACCAGCTCTAATACCACTGTAATATCCCGGATGGGATATTTTAACTAAAAATGCAAAAAAATACTGAATACCACAATTTGCCGTAAAATAAACATTCACTCAACAGAAGATTGCCATGTAAAATAAAAAGACAGGAAGCACTGCAATCCAATACCATATAGAACGGGAAAAATCTCAGCTTTTATTATAGATAATAAAAGGGGTTTACATATAGATCTGACCCAGAAAGCGCTGAGATAGAAAACTGGCCACCAAGATAAGTTGCTGAACGGCGCTGGCCACAAACTGAACTGCTGCACTCTCCCTCCGGCAACAGCTGACACTGAACCCACTGAAAATGATGAAGCCCAAGTTGAAGATCTGAATGATCCTCACACCAAACTCTGAAGCTCTGTGAAACTCCTAAGTGAAGTCTCCTCAAGAGTATTGGGTTTCCGTCCAATACTCACAAATCACCCGAGGGTTTCCGTCCTGGGGCTACGGCTGAAGTAGAGAATCCACGTTCTCAAACCTCTCATACACAAGAAAATGATCTACTCCAAAGATATCTCCCAATGGCTTCCTCCCTTTCTTTTATAGATCCCTTGGAGCCTTCTAGAGCATTATTTTATTATTATTTTATTCATGGAGCACTTTTCCCTTTTATTAAAATATTATAAAATATTCCTTTTTAATGCAGAAAAGGGTAAATCGGCTACCATGCCTCCTCCGGTCACTGAAATCTATGTCTAACTGTACCACCATGTAGGTATTCTCGTCCTGATTCCAATGAGCTATTACACTAAGGTGTTCCATCATGTATTCCTCCTGGAATGCCACCTTGAGCAAAATCAGCTGAGTTAAGCCCATAAATAACTCAAATTTCCGAAAGTTATTGGAATGCATCGGAATGAAAGCCAAACTGCTCGAATGATGGAATATATCAAGTGAATGCCTCCGAACACCATGAAAACTCCTCAAAACTCCTCCGAAAAACCCCTGAGCCCGCTGATAACACCAATTTGTACCTGTGACCTGTCTGCTCCTAACTCTGGAAGACCAACCTGGCACTGTCGTAGGTGTCACCAAAAATGGGAATATTACAAAGTAGTTTGGGAATAATCCTAGCTATTTGGCTAGATTATTTTATTACAATCTACTTGGTCTATTAGATCATGTTTTGAGTCACAGAATTGGGTATATATTTGAGGGTCTATACGAATGGGTATTCCCCCTTAATGTGTCTAAATGTATTATCTTATGTAAAGAGGGTTAGAAAAAATAATTAAAATCCCCTCTCAATCAATTAATTAAATTTTCTGGTCAATTAATTAAAAAATCTTAAACCAGAAATTTAATTAATTTTAGGTCCTAGGTGAGGATAAAATTCTTCAAATAGCGAAATTCGTTGGTCCTTAAAAAATTAATTTTTAAAGGCCCCAGGGCAAGGGAATATTGAGAATTTTAAAAAAATTTGGACCGTTGGGCCTAGGTGGTTAAGTCAAAGTCAAATTTTTTGGGTAATTAACTCAAAAATAGTATTTTTGAGTTAATTAAAATGGATTTAAATGATAAATTCGTTTTTTCCCCAAATTTATAATTTCGACGATCCAGATTAAAAGATGATCAAATCTTTTCGACGATCGAGATTATTTTGACATGGATCAACCGAACTAGTAGTTGGAGATTTTGTCCTATAAATTAAAGGTCTTTGTCAATCTTGAGTCATCCGATCTGAGGATCGTGCACTTGTCTTGGAAGCTCTTGTGAATTTCTTTTGATGAATAAAGCATAAAGACTTTGGGGTTACAAATTTTGGTGTTCCTTTTTCAGATCTATGTGGTGATTCATTTCTAAACTCTGCTACTTTGTTTGACATTTTTATGGTTGATGGTCTTCATGGATTAATCTGCATACAGGTATCTTGTGCAGTTTTCTGGGTTCATAAAATGACATTTTGATTTTTTTGAAGGATCTCATGTTATTTTCTTAAATCTCTATCGATCTAAAATTCAGATCTAATTGTGCAGGGAAATTTTTTTTAAGATTTGAGCGTCTGGGGAAGTCTTCAGTTGGAACAGCCGACTCTCAGATTCGTAAATCTGAAAAAGCCCATTGTTTCTAATTTCCTGAATCTATCTTACGAATTTGTGTTTTTTACAGGGTCTCCTAGGACTTGTGCCTCTCTTCAAAATTTCAAATTTCTAAAAATTGTGCTGAAATGGGTTCAAATCTGGCCATGAGGGCCTCAGATTTGTAAATTAGATTGTAAATTTGTATTTTTATTAGGGTTGTGAGGGTTAATAAAAAAAAAATTTGGGTGTATATATTTTCAAGATTTGACTGGTTTTGCAAGTTGCAGGGTTTACCAGAAATTTTTTTAGGATCTGAGCCAGATCTAACCCCCAAGGGCCAGATCTGGCCTCAAATCGCCTCTGTGAGCAAATTTGAATGTTATATGATTAAAGGAGCATCTAAATTTGAATTTGACGGGAGAAATTTTAATTTATCTGGGCGTTTCGATTGTACTGGGTTTTTCTGTCTCTATTCACTGCAAAAAAAGCTGTCAATTCCCATCGATTTCTGCAAGCCATCAATCTGCTATCCAACGCCCTCACTCTCTGCTGCTTCAAAATCGATTCTCCCATTCGATCTGCAATTCAACTTCAAATCCTCTTCGTTGTCCCTTCATTCTCCACCGCTCAGCCTATTCCCTTGCCCTTCGATTTCCTTAGCTGCCTCTGACCCTTTCCTCACGCAGGCATTTCTGCCATCGAATTCTCTCCTCTGTTCTCACGCCGTCCTCATTGCATACGCAGCAGACCCTTCAAGTCGTCGTGCCTCCTTCCTCCATCGTCTTCCTTTCATCGTTGCAACCTAACCCTGCCGTCATTCTCGTCCGCCGTCGTGCCCCTTCTCACCTGCAAACAAAAATCAAAACGCATACAATTTTAACATGTATATTTGTTAGCGTTAATCGGTTTCATTTTTTAGTTAGCGTTAATTTAGATTTAAGTTCTTTCCGATTTTTAGATTAAATTTTTTAGATTTTAATGCGTAAGGTGAGTTGTGGTCGTGTTTAGTTCAGGAGTTAGGTTTTTCGATTTTTGGTTTTAGATTTTATTTAATTTAGTCTTAGTTAGTTTTAATTTTGTAATTTAATTTTTATTTAACTTTTAGTTTTAGATTTGACTTTAGATATCATAATGTTAACTTTAGTTTAGTTTAGATTTCAAATTTGTTTAGTTTTAGATTATAGTTTTAGATTGGGATTTTGATTTTTTAGTTTAGTTTTTAGCTTTGGTTTAATTTTTAGGATTTTAATTTTTAGTTTTATTTAATCTAGTTTTAAATTTTTTTGTAGATTTGTTCAAAATATTAAAAAATAAAAATTCAAAAAGTCTAAAAAAAATTTTATATAGTCAAATGACCTTAAATTTTTTATCTAAGATTTGACTATGGAGCATTTCTAATTTCTGGACTGGGTTAATAGAATATCATAGATTCAGAAATACTTCAAGCATCTGGCATTTTAATCTAAATGATCGTTTCATGATAAGCTTTGCTGATTGGCTTAAGTATCTTAATGAATGGTTGTGGTACTTTTTACTGAATATCATTGTGGTCATTTATATAGCAGCGGTTATACATCAACTACCTAACTTTAATTGCATAACGGGATCTTCTTTAACTCATAAGGCACAGGTTTTAATACAATTGATCTGTGAAATCTCGTTAATCTTATCAAGTATTTGGTGTTTTAGCTGTGTCTCCTAGATTGGTTGATTTACAACCAATTCTTGTCCTTATTTTCTGTTAGGGTCTACCTCCATTAGCTTGCAAGGAGACAGCTTAGATAGAGAGATTGGAGATAAAGGTGACAACCTCCGATCTGAGTCGTTGTCGCGGTGCCTAGACATTCTGTGCGACAACAGCAGCGATAAGTTTATAACTCATTATGAATTATGAATATGATGCTTCATGAAATTTGAAATTTGTTTCATTTTACAACATTTCATTTCATGTTAAATATTCTTTGTTAGAAATTGTTACACTTAGCTTACAAGTACAACTATGGTGATCAATGAATCGATGATGATAAATGTTATATATTAAATTTTGAAAGCTTGAAACTTTAAGATTGATGAATCATGAGACTCAAGAGTCAATATGTTGAATGTTTCTAACTTCTAGATTAGAAACATAATCTTCTAGATTAGAAGATTATAACTTCTAGATGATTGATGTTATATGGTTCAATCTATGTAGTGGAACATTAAGTTTGAAAGCTTGAAACTTTAAGATTGATGAATCATGAGACTCAAATGTCAATATGTTGTATGTTTCCAACTTGTGGGTGTGGTTGATGAAGATTATAGCTTCTAGATGATTGATGTTATATGGTTCTTCTATGTTTTTATGTTTTTTATGTCTAATTCATCATTATACATGCTTTTGTTGACATATATGCATCAAAATATAAAAAAATATAAAAAATATATATATTTAAAAAAAAACGCTCCTGGACCGGGAGCTTTTGAAAATTGCGCTCCTGCTCCCGCTCCCAAGTAACCATGGTGTAGCTCAACCATGACAAATTGGGATAGTTATACATTTGTTCATTTATCAAATCAAGGGTCCTCTGTGCAATGATGATTTGTTGCTCCAAATCAGCAAGGTGCTCTAATCCTTGGTTATGCACTTGCCCTGATGGCATGGTCTCACAAATCTCAATATGAGGTACTAAAATAATATGAGATGAAAGTATATGCAAACCTTGGATAAGCTGAACCTCAAGAACATCTTACACATCTACAAGAGTTCCTCCAACCGGTGCAATGGCCTCTCCAACTACTGGTAATGATGATGGTTGCATCTCCTCTACTGTACCAGCGCTGGTATCTGCCTCCTCATGCATCTCATGAATCATGCATGGGGCTCCCAATGTCAAGAGCTCAAGACCATCTTGCAAAGATGCAAACGATCCTCCTCCTGATGTAAGTACATCTGCAGCTGATGGTGGTGGTAGAGGGTCTCCCTCCCGAGTGATAATGAGGACATATTTCTTTGGCTCTTCATGTATTATCTCCTCAAGGATGGGAGATGTCTCTGGTTTCTTTCTACCAAAATTCTTCTTCAGTCTCTGAATGAAATCTGCATAAGCAAACACTTTCATATGTGACAAATGACTGAACCACCAATCTCCTGCTTCACTTTCTAGGTGCAGCACTGCAATCTCTACGATGTCTCTCTCTGCTACAGGATATTGTAGAAAGAATGTAGCTAACTCTTCCCCCAAAGCCCTCAATGTGCTTGTGGAAGATCCATCAAATGTAGGCAAGAAGAATCTATGCCTCTTTCTTCTATTGCTGCTGCAGGATCTTCTCTCTTCTTTGAGCTGCAGAAACTATTGGAGAGATAGATTCTCCTTGAGTGCTCTAGGTTGTGCTTTGTACTCGGATAGAGATTTACTTAGGGTCTCATACCCCAAGTCTCCTTCATATTCACACCATTCCCCTCTTATCAAAGAAAGTGGATCTAGTAGAATGATGTGAAGCTCTTTGCTTCTTCGGTTGCTTCTCATGTTGATAGGAAGTGCTTGGACCTTCCTCTTTTTGAACTCTTCTTGGATCCTCCTTTTGCCTTTCTCTCTTCATTTGATTGACCTCCTTGGAGAGATCTTGCATAGATCTAAAGTTAAGAGTGGCAAAACTGCAATCCTCCTTCATGGTAGATCTCTACTATCTGCTTCTTCTTTTGATGCAAAAGATGAAGTGCCCACAAGCTGAGCCAAAGATCATGCTCTGATACCACTGTAATATCCCAAAAGGGAGAATGCAATAATACTAAAACACAATATAAGAACTGCAACAATGTAAACAAATAATCTAAAGACACCATACAAGTGTACAAAATAGCTGAGCCATTTTATTATATAGGAGGTGGATAAACCAGTACAATAGTGCTCAAAATATGAGACACTCAAGCCAAAGAGATGGCCTAGAATGACCCTGAAATGATCCCACAAGAGGGACTGCGTAATTGTTGCACTGCTGGAAGGAAACTACTGCAAATGTCGGGACTACAACTGCCGACAAAATGTAGAAGTGTGGCAGTTCCGGAGCTCCGATGATGCTGAAATTTAAGATTTGGGCTCAATGATGAATACCCAAGATAAACCAGAAAGGATTTCCAGATCTAAAAATCTTGGAAAATCACCCTCTTAGGCACTGCAACTATGACTATTGGGTATGCAGATCTGAAGCATGAACTGAAGAATAGATGGCTACAATATCCTACAATTAGCTCTATGCTTGAAGGGTTGATCCCTTCACTAGATCCCCAAGCTAGAAACTCAAGATCTAGCTCCTCCAAGCTCCTCCAAAAGATGCAGCTGCTGAATACACAACCGCTGAGTGAAATTGCACTGTCAGAGAGGGAGGCTCAATAGCCTGGTGCTAGATGTTGCAATCAAGCTCAACAATGATGGAAACAATATGCGCAAGGTGAAGGAATGGTCCCTCACAGGATTTCCAACTGAAATACTTGAAACTTCCCTCCTCCAATTGATCTACAGGACTGGACTGCGCAATCGTTGAGGGGACTGTTGCTGCATGGAGGTAAAATATGATGGCCTAAATGCCGGATATAGATATGCTGCTCCAGAAAGGCTAAACATGAAGCACAAGGTGAAAGGATGAATCCTCCACAAGTTTCCTAGCTGAAGTGCTAAAAACAACCTCCACCTCTCAAACCTTTGGGCAGGAATGTGTTATTTCTGTGACTGAATGTGCATATGAGAGTGGCTGAATATGGCACCAATGCTTGATGATGTATTGCAGCTCAAAGAAACCTTCCCAGAGTAGGCACTCAAAGTCCTCCGTGGGTAAGGGTGGGATTTCCGCTCGGAAACACCCGTGTGCTAAACAGCACTGCAGACTTAGCTAAACAGCATAAGCGTGCATAGAAATGTCACATGACAAATCTAGATCTAAACAGATCAAAAATAATAATCAAAATCCTGCCTTCTATTGTTGCCTTCATCTCCCTTATATGCTTTGTGAGCTTTCCATAGTCCTGGCCCACCTCATAACTGCGCTGCACATGTGGCCACTAGCCTCCATGAAGATTGCGTTGTCTTTCCATGTTCTCCACTATCTCTGCATTTAATTCCCACTCTCTCCATCATGTGTGCATTGGATGCACAACTTCCTCCACTATCTCATCATTAGCGCTCTATGATCTTGCTTTTAATACACCATGATCTCAGTTGACCTCCTCCAAGATCTCCATGATTTTACATTAATGATCCATGATTTCCAATCTTCCTTTATTTAAGAAGTTGCTCCATTATTCCATAATGTAGATCTAGATCTAAAATATCCACATACACATCAAAAGTGAATTTCATTCATCTATGGGGTTTGTGGGTCCCTCCACCCTCTTATTTACTTAATTAATTAAGAAAAGTAAGAACTCTAATATTCCAATTATCTGATGGAAAATTGGAAATATTACAAGTAGGGAGTGAGATGTTGATACTGGTTTTGTATGTAGATTATTTATTCTTGACAGGATCATCAAGGCTTATCATAGGCTGCAAGAAGAATTTGGCTGAAGAATTTGACATGAAGGATCTAGGACGAATGCACTATTTTCTGGGGTTGGAGGTTTGGCAGCAGAATGGGGAGATCTTCCTTGGACAAGGACTATACACTACAGAGCTTCTGAAGAGATTTCAGATGGAGGATTGTAGACCCATGACAACTCCAATGATCACTAATTGGAAGAAAACCGACACATCCGAAGATGATGAGGTTGTTCCTACGCTATATAGGCAGCTCATAGGATCGTTGATGTATCTGGTAAATACAAGGCCAGACATCTGTTATGCTATAAATACCCTTAGTCAGTTCATGGTGGAATCGAAGAGGGTACATTGGGCAGCAGCCAAGCATGTTCTCATGTACCTTCAAGAAACAGTCGAGCTTGGATTGAAGTACACCCGTAGCAATGATGTCAGGTTGAGTGGTTTCACTGACGCAGATTGCGCTGGAAGTTCAGTAGATCGGAAGAGTACCAGTGAGTACTGTTTCAGTCTAGGATCAGGAATGACTTCCTAATGCAATAGGAAACAGAAGTTCGTAGCACTGAGTTCAGCAGAAGCAGAGTATATGGCAGCCAGCATAGCTTCATGCGAGGCCATATGGCTACGAAAACTGCTAGTGAACCTACTCAAGGAGAAAATGGAAGCAACCAACATCTTATACGATAACTAGAGTTACATAAAGCTCTCTGAAAATCCTGTGTTTCATGATAGGTCAAAGCATATTGACATCAAGTGTCACTTCATTAAGGACTATGTACAACGTGGAGCTGTTCAATTGCAGTATACTCCAACAGGAGAACAGGTGGCAGACATCTTCACAAAGGCTCTAGGGAAGACAAAGTTTGACTACTTCAGAGAGAAGATGGGGATGATGAAAAATCCCTCCCAGTAGCAGGAATGGAGAGGATCAGTATTCAGAGGGAGTTGTGGTACAGATGCAGCAGTGACAGTGGCAGTGTCAAAGGCAACAGTACAGGGGACAGCATCGCAGCAGATGAGGGGCAGCGTCTAGAGATCAACAGCGCAAAGGGTGCTTCAAAAGCAGAGCAGCGTGCAGCAGGCATATTGTTGGAACACCTTCCTCGCTAAGAGGGAGTGTTGATTTTTGTAGCATCCGGAAGTGTTCCAAGTCTCAAACTTTGAAGGGAGGCTTGGACAGCAGTGTTTCAAAGAACCCAGAAACAATTTGTGGAAATTCCACTTGGTTCATGACTTAATAAAATAATTAATTATTTTAATGAAGATCCTAAGTCTAAACTTGGGGAAATGAAATAATTAAGGGGTATTAATAAGGAATGTGAATCTTCTAGAAAACATGGATCAAGTCAAGTTTTAATCTTAGCCATTGATTAATGTTCTAATTTGGGCCATTGGTTCTCCAACGAGAAGATTATAAGAGAAGGCTTGAGGGTCATTTGGAAAACAAGCCGGGCAGTACCCGAAGGAGATTGATTCTGAAGCAAAAGAATTTGATTCTAGTGGGAGAGTTGCAGGGCAAAGATTTTGCAGAAGCAGAAGGAGGAGGGAGTCAGTAGTGATCGAGATCAGGGGCAGAGGGCAGGAGGGGGCCACTGGAGGCAGCTTGAGTGTTAAAATTGGACAACTAAGTCCAAACTCCATGTTGTGATGCTCAGATGAAGATATTAATATTTGTATTGGGCTCCTCTTTCAGAGAGGTGTAAGATCGATCTAAAATTGATCTTAATCCGATGAGCAGAACATTTATTTTGAATTTATTTTTAATAATTTCAAATATGTGCAGGTCGGCCTTAAGGTTTTACACCCCCAGCAGATGTGTCACACACCTCAGTGATTGATATAAATAGAGTCAACGTTGGAGGGCTTTTTCACTCATCTCATCCTCACACATCATCTCCTCTTCTGATTTAGTACGAGCTCCTTGGAAGCAGTTTCGGTTCACACGTGGGAAGAAGGACGAATTTACTGCAGCTAGGGTTTCCATGCAAGTTTGACCAGCGTTGACTTTGGTCAACGCATGGTCCAAATACGCTGAAAATTGGTGGAGACTTCGATTTTGGAAGGTCGTACGTATTGGCACAAGAACCGAGGTCAAAAGGTTGACCAAAGACTGAGCTGCGTTGACTTTCTTGCCGCTGTCCTGCATTGACTTTTCTGCACAACATTGACTTTTTGGGGTTGACTTTGAGTTGACCGTGTGGCTGTTTTGAGGGCTGTTGTGACACATGTTGGGTTGGCTGACAAGGATACTTTGCTAGTTGAAGCATCCTGTTAACCGCCGTAACGCACCACCATATTTTTCTGTTTCTGGTTTGTCTTCTATAGATCCACTAGTATGTTCTATCAACTTTTTACTTGATTGTTTATGTGATTGTTGTAGTGAAAAGTAAAGTTGCATCAAGCATAGAACATCTACATAAAATTACATGGTATCAGAGGTGAGGTGAAGACAAGCCCTATTTGTTGCAATCACCGAAGAGGAAAATGGGTTCCACAAACTATGGCTTCAAGGAGGATGACAAATTGACTGGGAAGGATGACTTCCATGCTTGGAAGATGATATTGGATCTCAAATTGGAAAACCAAGATGTCATGGACTATGTGCAGGGTAAAATCCAAGGACCTCCATCCACTGCTACTGCTGCTGCCAAAACAAAGTACAAGAAGGGGGAGATCAAAGCAAAGTTGATGATCAGGGAATCCATTAATAAAAGTCTGGTGGCCTACATCTCTGAGTTGGGCACATCCAAAGAGATGTATGATAAGTTGGTCCTCATGTTTAAGGCCAACAATGCAAATCAAGTACTATTCTTCAAGAATCAATTGAAGAATCTGAAGAAGGGAAGGGATGAGTCTGTCCAATCATACTTTCTGAAGCTGACCGAGATCAGGAACAATCTACTGGCTATTGGGGAGACAATAGCTAATCGAGAGATGGTACTCACCGCACTTGGAGGGCTCTCATCCGAATGGTATGTGTTCAACATTACCATTCTAAATAATAATGTGATACCTGACTTTGACGAAGTACTTTCAAGATGAATTCAAGAAGAATCAAGAATGAAGGAGTATGGAAATGAAGGAAACGCTGCATACGCTGCTCATTCTAGAAAGAAGAACTTTGGTGGTCCAAAGTACAAAGGAAAAGCAAGCCCCCAAGGAAAGAAGGGCAAGTGTTTCACTTGTCATAGGCCAGGTCACTATGCTAGAGAATGCCCTTTCAAGAAGGATTCTCATGATGATGACAACAACAACCGGAGGGATGACAATCAAAGGAACAACAGGTTCCATGGAAAGACGAAGGCTCCCTCCGATGGAAATGATCAACCTTTCAAAAGGTCAAGAAATTCTAGGTATGAGGAATCAAATGTTGTTGATAAAAGAAATGAATACATTCTTGTATCTGCCCTCCCTATTGCATCTCCACCCGACACTATGGATTTCTGGTTGATAGATAGTGGTGCCTCAAGGCACATCACTGGGTTCAAGAACTCTCTGATATGGTTGAGAAAGATACTAATCTGGAAATTATCCTTGGAGATAATGCCACATATCCCATGAAAGGGACAAGGATTGTGACTTGTCTCAAGGTCAAGTCCTCCACTTGCAGGATGTACTCTATGTATCTAATTTGAAGAAGAACCTCGTGTCTATATCATCCATGGAAGACAAAGGTTTCAATGTGGCATTCACTGATGGAAAGGTGCGCATGTGGAAGAAGAGCTTCAAGGAAGCTATCACGTTTGGGTCTAGAATTGATACACTCTACCAGGTTGGAGGAAGTCCACTAGGAGCAATGACATGAGATGTTATTCGACAGATAGATAATGGCACTGAATATGAGACGAACGAGTTCAAGAACTTTTGCAGAGGAGCTAGCATCAAGAGGGAGACCACAATGTTTGTGGGCTACAGCGAAACTTCGAAGGCCTTTAGAGTCTATGTGCCTGGTCAAAGGGAAGTAAAGATATGCCACGATGTCACTTCTGATGAAGATACTTCCCTGAAGAAAGTAGTCAATCTTCTAAGATTTGAGGAAGATCATGAAGCAAGGCCTGGAAATTAAGAAGAACAGAAGGATGAGACGATGTTGAAGGACCAATGCACCCGATTGATCCACCTCCTTCACTGGGAAAGAGACCATCATGGCTCAGGGACACTCTCGAGGATGTTGAGGGACATATGGCCCCAAGGGGGACATTCTCTGAAAGCAAGAAGCCGAGTAGATACCAAGGGTATCTAGCAGCCATGAGTACTATTGTACAATCTGAGCCTGGAAATTTTTGAGGAAGCCGTAAAGCATCAAGTCTAGAAGGATGCTATGCATGAAGAGTATGAGTCCATAATGAAGAATGATGTCTGGGATGTGGTTACTAGACCGGAGGACAAAGAAGTTGTCACCTCAAAATGGCTCTACAAGATCAAGCATGGATCTAATGAAAGTGCTGAAAAGTTCAAGGCAAGATTCGTTGCCCGTGGCTTCTCTCAAAAAGAAAGCATAGACTATGATGACATATTTGCACCTGTGACCGCCATCTAATCTATCATAGCCCTTGTTGCTACGCAAGGATGGAGTCTTCATCAGATAGATGTGAAGACCACACTTCTGCATGGTACGATGAAGGAAGGGGTGTATGTGGAGCAACCTCTAGGGTTCGAAGTCCATGATCAAGACAACCATGTCTGCAGGTTGAAGAAAGCCCTCTATGGGTTGAAGGAAGCACCCAGAGCTTGGTACGAAAGGATAGATAGCTACCTGATGAAGCTGGGCTTCACTCATAGTAATGTTGATCCAAACTTTTACTTCAAGTTTCATAGAGAGAAGCCTCTCATTTTGGTGTTGTATGTGGACGACCTCTTCCTGACAGGTGCTGACCCTCTCATTCATCAATGCAAGAGGGAGCTCGTTGCTAAGTTTGAGATGAAAGACCTAGGATTGATGCACTACTTCCTAGGCCTGGAGGTCTGGCAGAGACTTGGCGAGATTTCCTTTCTCAACGAAAATACATTGTGAAGCTTCTGGAAAGATTTAGTATGGTGGACTGCAAGTCCGTGTCGACACCGATGGAGCTCAACTTCAAGAAGTTGAGTGGCAACGCTGCTGGGCCCGTATTGACAAATCCTACTGAGTATCGTCAACTCGTAGGGGCCCCGATGTTCTTAGTGAACACCCGTCTGGACGTATGTTTTGCAGTGAAAACTTTGAGTCAACACATGGTTGATCATAACATTCACTGGGTTGGTGCCAAGAAACTCTTGAGATATCTCTGGGGCACGATAAACCTTGGGTTGAGATACACTGCCAGGAGCATGACACTCCTTGGTTAATACTGATGCCAATCGGCCTGGCAGTGTGGTGGATCGCAAGAGCACATCTGAATGCTACTTCACACGTAGATCTGCTTCGGGCAGGAAACTGAAGTCGGTAGCCTTGAGCACCGCTGAGGCCGAATACATTGTAACATGTATGGCCTGTTGTGAAGTCATTTGGTTGCGAAAGCTCTTCAGTGAGTTGTTCGAGCATGTGCTAGATGCCACCGTTATCCTTTGTGATAACTAGAGGGGGATTCGTTTCTCATAGAATCCCGTGTTCTGCGATCAATCCAAGCATGTTGATGGCTGGTACCACTTTATCCGAGATATGGTACAACAAGGCGCCGTAAGGCTCGATCATAGGAATTGATGAGCTGGTCGAAGATATTCTCACTATGCCCTTAGGGAAGGTCATGTTCCTAACCTTCCATGAGAATCTTGGAATCGTGGAATGACCCTATTCTGAGGCTCCTGTTGGATGATGAGCTCTGGGAGCTTTGGGGAGCTTTGGGGATAGCTTCTCGGAGCTATAAGCAACCACAGGGCTAGGCTTTCCAAACCTTGTTGGTGTGCTTGGGCCCCACCGTGATGATTGAGTTGGTTCGCCTCTCATGATTTGTGCCCCATATGCATCCTACCCATTTGAGTTCCAGACTCATGGGAAGAACCTCTCATTTGGCCAATGAGGTGGGAAAAGCTAGAGACTAGTAGCAAAAACTAATGGACGCATCAGAGATTGCCATACTCTCTATCTAGGATGACACATGTCCAACCACTTGATCTGGGATCAATTCTAGTGAGGTTTCAAACCTCCTACTGACTTCGGGTCAGATAGACAAACTTCGGGTTGGTATGTGACTCTTTGAGTCCATGTGAGATTTCGAACCTTCAACTGACTTCAAGTCAGTGAGACTAACTTCGGATTAGTATATATATGACTCTCTTGAGTCCAAGCGAGGTTTCGGACCTCCTACTGACTTTGGGTTGGTATGAGACTCTTTGTGAGTCCGATAGAGGTTTCAGACCTCTGGGCTGAATTTGTTAGCCGGGGAATGATGTCTTTGTGACTAACCCACTTCTGTTTTGAAATAAAGAGGCCAGCAAAGCAAGTTACGGCGGGATGACACACGATGTTTGATTGCACAGGTGGATGGAGTTCTCCCTAGTTGAGAGGGAATGTTAAAATTGGACAACTAGGTCCAAACTCCATGTTGTGATGCTCAGATGAAGATACCAATATTTGTATTGGGTTCCTCTTTCAGAGAGGTGTAAGATCAATCTAAAATTGATCTTAATCTAATGAGCAGAACATTTATTTTGAATTTATTTTTAATAATTTCAAATATGTGCAGGTCGGCCTTAAGGTTTTACACCCCCAGTAGATGTGTCACACACCTCAGTGATTGATATAAATAAAGTCAATGTTGGAGGACTTTTTCACTCATCTCATCCTCACACATCATCTCCTCTTATGATTTAGTACGAGCTCCTTGGAAGCAGTTTCGGTTCACACGTGGGAAGAAGGACGAATTTACTGCAGCTAGGGTTTGGACAAATTTACTGCAGCTAGGGTTTCCATGCAAGTTTGACCAGCGTTGACTTTGGTCAAGGCATGGTCCAAATAGGTTGAAAATTGGTGGAGACTTTGATTTTGGAAGGCCGTACATATTGGCACAAGAACCGAGGTCAAAAGGTTGACCAAAGACCGAGCTGCGTTGACTTTCTTGTTGCTGTCCTTCTTTGACTTTTCTACACAACGTTGAATTTTTGGGGTTGACTTTGAGTTGCTCGTATGGCTGTTTTGAGGGCTATTGTGACACATGCTGGGTTGGTTGACCAAGGAGACTTTGCTAGTTGAAGCATCCTGTTGACCGTCGTAATGCACCACCACATTTTTCTGTTTTTGGTTTGTCTTCTATAGATCCACTGGTATGTTCTATCAGCTTTTTACTTGATTGTTTATGTGATTGTTGTAGTGAAAAGTAAAGTGGCATCACGCATAGAACATCTACATAAATTTACATTGAGGCTACAATGCAGAGAACCCATGCAGTCCCCACACAGACTTACGCAGTCTGGCGCTGGGACTGCGCAGTAAAACACGGAAATTAGCACAGGAGTCAGCAGGGGCTGATCAGGGTGTCAGAGAATTGTCAGAGGGAGCCAGAAATTCAGTCTCGGGTGTTTCAGATTTTATCTGCCATTATATTTCCCTATAAAGATATCATTTGCTGAAGGATTAATAAAACCCTCATCTGCTACACCGATTTTCCCACATTGGGTTTTTCCGGGAACAATTGTCCAAAAATAATTGTGTACATGTGACTGATTTTTGTCCTTATGTCCTTTACTAGTTATTTCTCTACATATGTATTTGTAAATGTTGCAGTAGTATTTATTTCGATATTTGCCAAAAGATTTCTAAAACATAACTTATTAAAATAATAAGTAGGAGGAGTAAATTTATCACTGCAACGTATATTTTTTAGATTGGAAATTTCACAATATTTGTGGGTCCCCCAAGCCCACATTATTTCTAGAAAAAATTTATAAAAATATAAGTTGAGCAAAAATTTAATATTCTAATTAGCAGTTAGCTAAGTAGGAATATTACAGTCCTCCCCGCCAAGATGTTGATTGTCCTCAAGCAACTACAATGATGGGTGTTGGAGGATCCTCTCCCCTTCCTAAGTGGCATCTTCATATGATAAGTTCCTCCATCGAATCAGGGATTCTTTGACCACTCGGTTCCTTAGCTTCCTTTTCCTAGTGTCCAAAATGGCCTCTGGTTGTAGTACAAAGTGCCCCTCATCATCCATCGGTGGTAACTCAGTGGTTGTTGTTACTTGTTGTCCCAAGGCCTTCTTTTGGCATGACGCATGAAAAATATTGTGCACCCAGCTCCCCGGGGGTAGCTCCAGATTGTACTACCTCCCCCACTCTCTGAGTGACTTTATATGGCCCATAGAAGTGAGGCTTAAACTTCTCTGCCCCCTTCCGCTTCAGCGTAGACTGTTTGTATCGTTGAAGGCAGAAGTACACTGTCCGCAACCTTAAATTGTCTCTCCACGCGACCTTGGTCTGCATAGATCTTCTATTGATTCTGCGTTGCCCTCAATTTGTCTTTGAAAGCCCTCAAGATGTCTTGGCTCTCTTGGATCCAATCCTTGGCCCGTGGAGCCTTGCTGTCTCCAAACATGACATCAACAAATGTCAGAGCATCATAACCATACAAAGCATGAAATGGAGACATACCTATCGACATGTGGAAGGTTGTGTTGTAGCAATACTCCCCCATGTGCAATCACCGCAACCATGCCCTCTACTGCCACGTAACATAGTTACGCAAGTAGCCCTACAGCCACTTGTTAATTATCTCTGTCTGGCAATCCTTTTGGGGATGATACCTCGTACTAGGAGTGAGCTCTGTACCCACCAACCAAAATAGCTCTTGCCAAAAACTGCCCATGAAACGGTTGTCCTGATCACTGACAATGGTCTTGGGAAGACCATGCAACCGAGATATCTCTCTAAAGAATAGCTCGGCCACATGTGAGGTCGTGTACTTGGCTGAGATCGCGGAGAAGTGAGCATACTTTGTCAAGCGATCAACAACCACATAAATACAGTCTTTGCCCTGCACCATGGGCAAACCAATGATGAAATCCATCGAGATGCTCTCCCATTTCCCCTCAAGGATGGGAAGAGGCTGCAAAAACCCCGCTAGATGCGATAACTCTCCCTTGTTCCGTTGGCACACCTCATACTCCCGGATGTGTTGCACAATATCATCCATGATGCCCTTCCATGAGAACCTCTTTCTGATGGCCCTGTAAATTTTATTGAACCCTTGATGCCCTGCCAATGGTGAGTCATGCGCTGCCTATAGAATCTTCTCCCGTAACTGGGAGTTGGCCACCAAATAGATCCGATCCCTGTAGTATATCACTCCATCCATCACCCAGTGGTGGTCATCAGTCACCTGCCCCTCCAGGACCTCACATGCAAATTGAGCCTTGGAGTACTCCACCAATAAATGAAACTTCCAATCTGGCTCAATGCTCATCAAAGAAAGAGAAGTCGGCCTCCTGGACAACGCATTAGCTACCACGGTGTTCTTCCTCTTGACATACTCAATGTCAAAATCATAAGCCTTGATCTTACTCACCCACTTTTGTTGCCTCTCTTGCAACTGCTTCTACTCCAAAAAGAACCTAAGGCTGTTGTGGTCTGTCTTCACCCTGAACATGTTCCCCACTAGGTACTACCTAAACTTGGCTAGCACATGCATGATGGCTAGCATCTCCTGTCATAGATGAGGTACAACCTCTCATGAGGCAATAGATTCTAACTCTCGAAAGCTATGGGGTGTTCTCCCTACATCGAAATTGCCCCCACTCCTTCCCCAGATGCATCGCACTCCAAGACAAAAGGTTGCATGAAGTCAAGAAGAGCGAGCATCGGACAGCTGCTCATCCGCTTGAGGCGCTCAAAAGCCTCCTACGTTGTTGTGGTACAAAGAAAAGCTCCCTTCTTGGTCAAATCCGTGAGGGGCATTGTTAGCCGTGAGAAGCCCTTCACTAATTTCTGATAGTAGGTGCATATGCCCACAATCCCCCAGAGCTCTGTCGCATTTTTGGGTTCTGGCCAATCTCAGATGGCCCTGATCTTCTCCTCATGCAACCTCACTCCATCAACGCCAATGATATGCCCCAAATAGAGCATCTCAGTCAGCCCAAACTCGCACTTGGACAGCTTTGCCTAAAATTGTTGCTCCTCTACGATACGCATCACTGCCTCCACATTATGCAAGTGCTCCTCCCAAGTTTGGTTGTAGATCAAGATATCATCGAAAAATACCAGCACGAAATTCCTCAACTAGCCACGAAATATGTTGTTCATGCAAGACTGAAATGTGGCCGGAGCATTGGTTAGCCCAAAGGGCATCACCAAAAACTCGAAGTGTTCATGGTGACACCTGAACGCAATCTTAGGGACATCCTTGTCCCTCACTAGGATCTAATGATACCCAAACATCAAATCGATCATGGAGAAGAACTTAGCTCCCCTCAGCTAATCCATCAACTCGTCAATCTGGGGAATAGGGTAGCGGTTCTTCATAGTCTTTTTTGTCAGGGCCCTGTAATCAATACACATCCTCAACGACCCATCTTTCTTCTTCACTAGGACAACTGAAGAAGCAAAAGGACTGGAACTAGGTTTGATGCACCCCAATGCTAAGAGCTCATGAATGGCTCTCTCAATCCCATCCCTGTAGGCCTTAGGATGCCTATAGGGGGTATTGATCACGGCTTGCAACCCGTGCTCCAACTCAATGGTGTGCTCAAATCCACAGTCAGATGGTTGGCCCTGTGGTATGTCCACAAATACTACTGGGTACCTGTCAAGAATATCCTGAATCTCAGGATGTGGTGGCTTAGTCACACCCCCATCCTCAGAAATCTGCAACTCAACAGCGCACTCTATATGTCCACACCTCAAGTCGGCCTCCATCCTATGAGCAGATACTGTCTATGGTGGGTATGAATACATGCCTCTCAACAACATGAGTTTGCACTCCTGATCTAGAAAATCCATCTCCAGTTTCTTCCAATCAGTGGTGGCTCTGCCAAGTGTGAAGAGCCACTGGACTCCCAACACTATGTTGGTGTCCAGAATGTCAAACACAAAGAAGTGGTTGTTCATGGAGTAATTCCCCATGGTCACAGTCAGCGCTAGGACATAACATATGCACTGCATGGTCTTGTCTCTCGGCACTAGCACTGAAAATCCCCCGAACTCCTTTGTAGCAATTCCCCTCCTCTGCACCATCTAGGCATCGATGAAGTTGTGTGTGGCTCCACTGTCCACTAGCACCGAGACATGATGCCCCCGTACTATCCCTCAAATCTTCAAGGTCAGATACTTGGGTACCCCACGCAGTGATGCGAGGCCCCTCCTAAAGGTGCAAACACAGATCCTCCTGTTGCTAGTGGGGGTGGAGGTGGAGGCCCTCCCTCCTGGGTGTTGCGTTGTCCTCTCCTCCCATCTCAAAGAATGACTCATCAGCCCCATCACTGTCTCAGAAGACCTCTATATAATGTGCCTTCCTTGCTGCACATTTGTGGCCTAATGCCCATGGCTCCTGGAAAATGAAACAAAGTTTCTTCCTCCGAAGATCTCTCCTAGTATCAGCATCTAGTTGCCCCCAGCCCTGGTTGCCTCTTGGGGGTGGAGCTCTCATGTCTCTTCCCTTCTGCTGAAACCCCAGTCTGTTGCGCAGTGGTGCTCTAGCCATGGGTAGGGCATCCTGCAAATCTCTAGCCCTCCCCACTGCGTCCTGTAGTGTAGCAAGCTTGTTGGACCTCACTAAGCCCCGTAATGGTTATGCCAGTCCCTCAACAAACACGTAGATCCTCCTAGACTCGTACAAATCTGGAACCATCATTGGTAGCCTAAAAAATGTACGTCTCTACGTTCACAGTTTGCTTGAGTTTGGTCAGCTCCACGAAGTACTCCTCCGGGTCCTTCCTCTCAAAAATCTCAAGCACTCTCCTAGTGAAATCATCATACGTTGTGACCCCTGCGTGACCCAGTGTAGTCAGTCCATGGAACCACCAACCGTGGGCTTCGCCCTCCAAATGCAACGTGGAAAACTTGATTGCCTCTGTCTCAGTCATTTGGTTCAACTGGAAGTACACATCCAGCTTCTCCACCCATGCCTTTGTTGAACTCTTGGAAGAGTCATCAAAAGTTGGGAGGAATAGCCTTCCCACAGTACGCTGTAAGTCACTTCCTTACGTGTAGCCTCCTCTAGTATGTCCCTTGGGTTTGTTGCTGCCTTCAGTTGGTAGAAGTCCTTGAAAGTGATGGCCCTCCCAAACTCTAGGCCATAAGCTTGTTTCTCAATGAAGTACTCTCCATAGGGGGTCTCCTCCCACTCCTGAGGGTAAGAATGCGGGTATAGTGGATCGTGGAGGTGTATAAGGCACTGTAGGCATAATTGGGTTTTGTGATGCGTGGTGTTGTGAGGTGCCAAACCCTTCTCCCACTTGGAACTCCGCTTGGACTGTCTTCCCCTTGCTTCCATTGTTGCTTCGGTGTCCCATCTCTTCGATATTCTTGGAGATATCTTGCACTGCCTTCAACAAAAGGTGAGCAAACTCCTCCTCCTTGCTCTGCTTCTCTACTGCATCCCCCATGCTCTTGTCTTCAACCTCTGGTTCCCTATCCACAGGGTCTGGAGTGATTTCGAGTTCCCTTTCTCTACTCTTATACCGCTGTCTTCTGTAGCTAACGTTCTTCTGGTCTTTTGGTGTCATAGACTGTGCTTATCTCCCCAGGCTGAGCCAAGTCTATGAGCTTTGATACCACTGTAATATTCCTAATAGGAAATTAACAATAATAACAATGCATCAATAGACATTAAGCAACAACAAAAACAATTGCGTCATTAAAATGCAAATTGGAGCCATAAACATCAAGTCTAAGCCATTTTATTAATCTATTGTGAATGTGTACAAAATGGGTGTTGGAATGATGGCACCTAGGCTTGCCCAAGGCAAGCTGAAGATAGCCTCGGAAGCAAGTTGAAATCACCCTCGAAGAGTACACTGTGCTGCTCTGGCTCTGCGTTGTTCTAGCCCAGAAATGTTGCTACTACTCCTGAAGATCTATTGGTTGGGCTTGGAATAATGCTCAAAAAATTTCGGCCATTTAACCCCGGACTCTACTCATGAAACCCACAAAAACCCGCGAAGGATTTGTGGAATGGCTGACCCCGGAAATTGGCCCTCCTGGGCTTGGCTCTTTGCGCTACTGGATAAATCTGTACTCCTGGAAATTCTGCTGCAGACTGCTCCCAAAATGTATGCAATATCCCTGTTAGGAAGCTCTCAGCCTCCCCACTAATTCCCAACTCAAAATTCCCTGCACTCCTCAGCACCCGAATGATCTCCCTCTCAAAACTGCATTGTTGGGGATGCTCTACGCTGTCTCTGAAGATAATTATGTTATGGGTGAATCTCACATCTCCCCACTGGATCGAAATGGTAAAATCTCCTCCCTTGGTCAGGCACTTGAAGTCCCCCGAAGCAAAGGTTGAGGTTCCCGCTCAGAAACACTTGGTTTTTGAACAACAATGGGAGACTTGGCACTTGCTCAAGCGTGCTTTGTCAAAAGACAAATTCAGAATATGATAGATGAATGCCAAAATGACGCTGCTCCATTCCTTTTTGTCCAAGGCAGCCCAACGTTCCCTTAGGCCCCACCATGAGTTGCGCTGCCTCTTCTTGAGCCAATGGATGCATTGTCCCACGTGAGCTGCGTAGTCCTCTCTCATTAAGTCGACAATTCCATTAAGGCCGCAATTTTCCTAAAGGCTAGTGTCAATTTGCCTATAGGTTCTAATGTGGTATTTGTGGGTCCCCCAAGCCCACATCATTTCCAACAAAACTTTAGCAAAATATAAGTTGACAAAAATTTAATATTCTAATTAGCAGTTAGCTAATTAGGAATATTACATGACATGGGACCCCTTTGGAGGGGATGGTACACCATTGTGCATGATGAAATCATCCCCTTCATGATTCTTGGATTGATGACATGGGAAAGTTTATGGATGACGTTTTGGATGATGGAGTTGTTACCCCTCATGTCAGCATGGGTACACATAATTTTTCAATGCATTCAACATAATCATAAACCCAAGGTCACAAGTTAAAGCCCTGTAACAACCATGTGAGACCCTATATTAGGTGTCTTCAACCTTGTGTTTGGTCGGGCCATGGCCAATCCCTTTGGGTACATCTCTGGTTCCTTTTGTCCTGGACAAGATTAGAAGTCCTTGGATGGGCTTATTTGGGACTCATGGTTTTAAAGGAACCTGCTTATGTGGGGGTGATCGCCAGTTTACAGGCTAGTCCAGCGTATGTTAGAATGCACCTATGTCTTACTACATGGTTATGTGTTTATTTTGTCTATATGTGGCCTTGGCCTTGGTGCAGTATCCCTCAGATAGCTCTCACCATGGCAGCCTCACAAAGTCAACTTTTCACATTTCTCGAGGCGATTCCCATTTCCCAATGCAAGTGGTCCTGGAAGTCAAACAGTCAAGTTGGTCCCCAAATACTTAACTTGATGAGAAGATAACATGCCACGTAGAAATTTTTCTAGACAGTAAAGGCACTACCAAATTACATGTAGTCATAGTAGATGAGTAGGTATAACATATTTCCAAATGGAAAAACAAGGGCAACATTGGGTATTTTTGGACATGCCTTACATCAAAGATGGTTTGGAGAAAAAGAGGAACAAAACCCATGTCTTAGATTCTTCAAATTCCTTAGGGCATTAGAGATTCACCATTTGGACATGAATGACATGGAAAATGCAGTGATGATGTGGAAACATATGGGAGGATATGGACAAATGAAAGGAGACCTAGGTGAAATCAGGTCAATTTACCGTAAACCCAGGTGGCACAATTTACAAATTCATCAAGGTGTTGGAGATAAGGCAAAAAGGTGGAGAAGTCAAATTTATTATCCATTAAAGGTCAAGTCAACTAGCCGTTTGGGGTCATAAATTTGTCGTTTAAAGGTCAAAGAGGAGCGTTTGAGCATCTTGGACCAAGGAATTAGCAAGCGGACATTTTACTAGCTATTGTAAAGTCAAGGTAGTTCTCATTCAACCAAATCAAGCCATTAATCAAGCAAGTCGAGTGGATCAATGACCAAGTCAGGTGGACCAAGGACCAAGTCAAGCAGATCACATTTTGCTTGGGACTTTTACACAATTGATAGTCACGGGAGGTAACAGGATCCTCACCCAAACCTATAAAGCCTCAAAATGCAAGTGCAAAATTGGAGTGTGTTCGTAAAAATTAAACTTAAAGAAGAACAATAGGTTAGAACTTCAACTAAGCAATTGCAACTATTAAAATTTATGATCCTCTAACATATTTATGATCCTCTTACAGGTTGGATTTCCCATGTCTTAATGATTTGATATATGTCAACTACAATCTCTGACTATGGGTGAGGACACTTGAGAAGATACCTGATCCGGATGTTATTTCCTTCGACAATATTAACATATTTTCTAAGTGGAGAGTGCGGTACAAGATGACTATCATAGAGGAGGCACCTATGTAGTTAGAGAAGGAGCAACAGCAACAGCAAGGATAGTGGACAGGGGCGGAGCAACAAGAGTGGGGGGAAAAGGAGTTTGACATCATCGAGGGTGATATGGCAGCATCAGCACCAGCTTCTACACAGACTGATACAGATACACCCGCTAATCAATGTTAAACAAATGTAGGACCTTTTGGTGGCGAACAAGCCATGACGTTTTCCCATCAAATGCGGAGAGGGATTTGATGCTAGATAGCTACTTGGTAGATTTGTCATTGTAGATGACTCATAATGATGAGATATATTTATTATTTGATGTCATTTTGTATTGGTTGTCCACATTTGATTCCTGATTGGACACTGATCAAGATTCAAAATTCAGTATCAACTTTGATGTTTATTTTTTATCATCATACATATTGGTGCTTTTTCCATATTTATGTGCCAATCTGTTTATTTCATGTTGTTGGTTGATATATTTAAAAATTTGAAAAAAAAAACTATATATATATATATATATATATATATTGCAGTTTTTACGCCCTGTCATGGTTTATCAATGTTTTTTTCAATGTTGCCAAGAAGTTGTATGCCATACCCTTGCCAATCTTTTGCCAATGCCAATTTTTTCAACAATGGTTTCAATGTAACCCACTTTTGTGGAATACCTGCTTAGAATCTCGAAGATTTTATTTTCACATTCTCATCATATAACTTTAAGGGAAGAAATTAGGTCATCTTCTCTGATCACAAAACTCATGAAGTTATTTCAACCCACCTTTGATGTCTCTGCACCTTGTGGAAATGACAGCTCTGCTGGATTTACTTCATATTCTGGAATCTGGAGAGGATTTGATACACTCATTGGTGTTTTCTGAAAATCCAAACATTCAAGAGAAATCAAAAACTTGTGGTGCTTAAGAATCACACCACAAATCAGCTATAAATTTTCATAAGAATGTACCAAAATAGGTTCTAGTCTAAGGCTACCCTTAAATAGGAAAGAAACGTACAGGCATTTTTGCTCCTTTTGCTTTTAAGATATTGCATATTTTGGTGTTGCCATAATGCTTTGCATCAGCTATTGGCTGCCATAATATCCACCACATTACAAAAAAACTTGGTTAGATGCAGATTTATCAAGTTCTCTTGCTATGATGGAAAACATTATAATTCATAGTGTGTGTGTGTGTGTGTGTGTGTGTTGAACACAATCCATGCTCTTCAAGCCAGATGGAGGTTAACTTGAGAGAGCTGGAAAGGAGCTAAGTAGACCCATACAGTTACCATGTTATCAATTTTGGCATTAAAAGTATGTGATTGTGAGCTAATCATTAGTGTTGTGATAGAACTGTCAAGTGACCCTCATGTTAAGACTAGGCTATGTGGAAATGGGCATCCTAATTGAAGAAAAGAATCAAATTCTAGATTCATTAAAGATGAAAGCCTGAAAGGTCACAACTATTCAATACATATGAACCAAAGTATGATACCGGAGGTCACTTTTATTCTTATAGCAATTAAAGAAATTCTTAATTGCTTTTTAACCATTACTAAATTCACTATTTCTTTCATCTCATAATTCATTATGTTTTAAGATCCAGTAAATGTAGTTAGCTTGCCCTGTGAATGCTCTTTAAAATTTGATGCAACAACCCAGCCTTTTATAACTCCATAGCCCAACGGAATTAGTCTAAATAGATCTACTAATCCAACCAAACAAACAATCAGAAGCAATCCCCACAATCATTATAACTAGCCTAATATCAGATTCATAAAACAAAGCTAAATCTAACAGAGAGATCCCTCTCTGAGTCTAGGAGGGCTAGATCCTAGGCTCCAAAGTGGTTTTGATGTTGTCCTGTATAATTATTCTTGCCAATCTTAAAATTATAGAACGATAACAGATCCTACTGTCAATTTTGTTCTATTGTTGAAGATATTATATGTAATTGCTTAATGATTAATGTGCATACCAGATAATTTAAAGTAAAAACCATTAGAAGTAATTATCAGCTAGAAGACGTATAAAAAATCAACAACAGGAGAGAGATTACATCATTGGTGGGTCTGAAACGTTATGGAGGAATTTTATGGGATCCGATGGGGTTCACTTATTGTATTTCATCATCAAGATCAGTTCCACATGGTTTGTTTTTGGCTTCGTTGCATTCCGTCGATTCCCATAAAACAAGGATATTATCAGCATATTTTAATTAAATATGCTAAAAGTGTAATTTTGGCAAGGATTATTTGGAGAAACACCTTAAGTGTAATAGCTTGTTGGAACTGGAATGAAGAGATCTATAGGATGGGATGATAAAAAATGACTTTCAATGGTCGGAGAGATCGTAGAGGTAGATTTACCATTTTCCGAGATTAAAAAGTGACTTAAAGAAAATAAAAAATTGAAGCCTCTAGAATAAAAATAAAATGAAAGTACAAAAGGAGGAGTTTCTAGAATGGAAATAAAATACTAAAATAAGTGCTTCTAGAAGATTATCAAGAGATCCATCAATTCTTTATAAGGATGGGGAGAAAGTCATTTGCGCATATTTTGTATTTTGAGTATTTTCTTTCGGAAAGGTTCTGAGAACTTGATTTTCAAGCTTATCTTAGAGAACCCTAGGACAAAATCCCTTGGGTTTCTTAGTGTGTTGGACGAAACCCCAACTCACTATTGAGGAGATTTCATTCAAAAATCTCAATGGACTTCATTGGCATCAATTGGTGAGCAGATTTGTGGATCAGAGTAGGAATCACCTAGATCTATTTGGGCATTGTTGTCACAAAATCTAGCAGGCCTTGGAGAGAGAAACACTACAAGACAAAATCTAGATAAAGTGCTAACAATGGGGTAAAGGCCCAATGTCACCTCAACCAAAACCCCCTGCTCTTTACAGACTTTCACCGATGGGAGGAGGCCCAGTAGGAAGGTGATCACTTAAAATAGATATGCCAGGTACAAGGCACAAAATGATCAAGCTAGAGCTCATTCAAGAGAGAAACTCAATAATGTTTCAAGGCTTCAAAGAAGAAAAATGCTCTCAAAGAAAAGCCCTAGAAAGGAAGGCTAAAGACCTAGGGTTTGGAGATTTTTCGATAGTGATAGGTAAGGTATTCACAAGGTCAAGGCCCAAGAGAAAAAGCTTTGTGACATATACTTCAACAAGTACCAAGCTCATATAACCTTCAAGAAAGTCCTCAAGTTGAGGGAAAACAAAGTTAGGGTTTCCCCCTTAGAGTAATAGCTAGGGCAACAGATTTTATGGATAAAATTTGAGTGGATGCCCACCAAATTTATAGGTTAGATAGCCTAGACATTTCTCTTGATTTTTAGGCTCCCAAATCCCAAAAAATCCTCCTCCCTCAAATTTCTCCCCAAGCCCTAGATTTTTGCCCGAATTTCAAGAGGAAAATTTATGGATAAAAAGTAAGAATGATCACCAAGGACTTGGACTAATGCCTTGTCCTTTAGGCATATGGAGTCGAGGATGTGATAGATGAGCCAAATTTGTTGCTAAGGAGACCGAAATCTGATGCCCTAGGAATCAAAATTCCAACATTTACCCACTCAATGATAAATGGAGTTTGATGGAGTTTTATAAAAATTTCTCCACTAGGAATATTAATTACATGTTATACAATGAGTAACATATGCAATTCTTGACCAGATAGGCTTTAGAATTTATTTTTAACGAATTAGGGCACAATCAAGCATAATCTAGAAGCAGCAATTCCATACATTAGACAAATTCAAAATGATAATCTTCAACAATAGACACTTACAAGATAAAATGTAGTATATCCATCAATTCACCAAAGAAGTAGCTCCAAATACAATCCAAAATAGCTTCCAAATATCAAATGCATCCCAAGAATCTCCAATAGCCAAGAACAAGTGTGAGTTTCTCCCAAGAGGTTGAATTATCCAAGTGATGATAATGATGAAATGGATTGGGTCACAGGGGTCTCAAGTCCAAATGCCATGGGTACAAGGATAGAAATAATGAGAAATGTCCACATATTGGATGTATAGGTGCAAGAGAGAGCAATCATGGATACATGAGTTACCTCGGCCTTTGTTTTTCCACCCCCCTTTATTTGTCTTTTTCCTTTTCTTGATTTTTCTTTTTATTACTGCTCAGGGCTCCGAGAAATTAAAGCATGTTGTGTATGATGTGAAGCAGTTATTACACCCTTAAGGTGGGGCAGTTTATCACCCACCAGGGGTTGGGATGTGCATGGGTTCCTTAATGATGTGGGGGCACTCATGGGGCCCTAGGAACCAAGGTGATTGCCATGATAAGGGGTAAAGCTCATGTTTGGCTTTTGCCCACGTGCTAATTAATGTCCCAACCATATTTTGCATTTTATAATATTCTTTTTCTTTTTTCTCTTGCTTGTGGCCATGATATGCTTTTAACTTTCTTTTAGCTGCATCAATCTTCGGGGCAACATTTCCAAGCACGACCCAAATATGTGGACAAGGGTGTTGAAATTGTGTAACTAGGTTCGGTCTTCATGAAATGTATTCTTGTAAAATGTAAATTTTAAAATGAAAAGAAAATTATTATTGAAGCATGGGTTTCATGCTCAAATTCTTTATTTTATAGGTCAAGCACAAATTAAAGTGCTTCTAGAATTTGTCTTAGGTATAAGAGTCATTGTCATATGTTGAAGATTCTATGGGCACATTATAAATTGTAAATAGATATTTATTTGGTCTGAAGAAGAAAATTATTATTGAAGCATGGGTTTCATGCTCAAATTCTTTATTTTATAGGTCAAGCACAAATTAAAGTGCTTCTAGAATTTGTCTTAAGGTATAAGAGTCATTGTCATATGTTGAAGATCCTATGGGCACATTGTAAATTGTAAATAGATATTTATTTGGTCTGTAAAGTGTCGAAATACCTCCAAGATCAAGTCGGCCTAGAGAGTCTCCAAGTCATCCTACATGAAGAGCCACATCTCCCTTGAAAGAGGCCTATATAAGGAGAAGAACTCGACCTCCTTATGGCATTCACTCACACTCACTCATATGCGAAGAAGTGGACAAGAAGAAGGTCAAAGAAGAGGACGAAGAAGGAGGTAAAGGAAAAAGGAGTTGTTTGATTGGGTCTCTCTCTCTACTACGCACAAACTGCAGCTAGGGTTTCTGCGCTAGCGCACTCTTGAGTTCGATCTCGGGGGAAAGGAAGATAAGAAGGAAAGCGAATGGCTTCTAGGATCCTCTATAGTCCTACATCTCAAGGAAAGGCAAGCGAAGGGAAGGAGGAATCTCTACTAGATCGAAATCTCCTTGTGAAGGTGCGACAGTTGCAGCAATTCAGAAATTTCGGACTTTTTGGGAGAGGTCGAAGAAGTTGGAGTTGGAGGTTGTGTTGATCTTGATCTTAGAGGGTATTTGGCTATGTCACTAGGTCATGGTATTTGTCAATTGAAGAATCTATAAGAGAAGAGATTTACAGGTTTTCCCCTCAAGAGGAGGGGTTTTGACCCTGGCTTGCAGCCTATATACTGCATCAATGTTCTTATTGTTTTGGTAGTTGTTTGATGTTTTGCACACTGTAATAATAAGGAACAAAGGTAAGAAGTAAAAGAATAGCAAAAACAGTCATCAAGAAAGAGAATTGAATTAATCACTGCCCTACTGAATTCTCAACATGGTTTCAAAGCTAAGGTTATCTAAGGGCATCATGAAGTTCTTCTCCTTAGCAAAGAGATTCATCAAGAAAGGTAACAAGGAAATATGGAACTTCTTATCTTCTTCAAAGAAGGTATTACTCAAAGACATATGATTGGTCACTCAAGCCAATTGAAGACATTATCAAAAGGAAAATCCACTTATTCAGTGGAACTTGGAGACAACAATAGCTAATCTGTGAGAGGTATTGGATCAACATCCATAAAACTCAAAGATGGAAGCAACAACCATCTCAACAAAATTTTATTTGTTCCAGGTTTGCATAAAAACTTACTCTCTATTTCAAGCTTAGAAGATAAAGGAGATAGAGTAGCCTTCATTGATAGAAAGTTTATTGTTTGGGGAAAAGACTTAAGTATAGATAAAGCTAAAGTAATTGGCATTCAAGAAGGAAGGCTCTACAGATTAATATCTCCTATAGCCCAAGCCCTAGTTCACATTCACATGTGAACTATGGCATCGAAGATTTGGTGATCTCCATTTCAAAATCATCCCATCTCTAAGTTCCATAGTAGATGGAATCCCTAATCTTAAGGAGGATCATGAAGGTATCAAGGGATATGCATTAGGTAAGAATGTCAAGAGACCATTTGGAAGTAGTGCTTCACAGCAAAAGAAAACTTGGATCTTATTCATTCTGATGTGTGTGGTCCTATGACTCCAAAATCACTTGGAGGTCATCTATATTATGTTACCTTCATAGATGATCATTCAAGAAAGACCTGGGTTTATCTATTGAAAACCAAGGATGAAGTATTCACAAAATTTCAAGAATTCAAAGCTAAAGTAGAGAACCTTACAAAAACGAAAATCAAGATTTTGAGATCTGATAATGGAGGAGAATATACATCCAAGGAGATCATAGCATTCTGTAAGGAGACAGGGATTAAGAGGGAGTTGATAGTCCCATATTATCCCAAACAAAATGGTGTTGCAGAAAGAAAGAATAGATCCATTGAACAAAATGGTCTTGCAATGCTTCATGACCATTAAACAAAACGGTGTCAGAAATTGAGGAATTTCCCTTGGTTTTGACTTGAGAACATGGTCTATCCCAGCACATGGCATGAGCTCATAGTTTTCAATGTATGGTATTGACTCTATTGAGAACACCTCCATCTATGTAAGGAGGGGGGCTCCCTCTCACTTTTCATGGTTGAAATAGAATGGAAGTCTTTCTTGCTCTTTATTTGATCTAGTTTCTTATATATTTTCTTGAGTATATTGTTCTAGGTTAATAATAGATGGGTTTGGCATGTTAAATACATTAAGGAAAGGGTGATTGCAAGGGAAACAAAAGTAAATGAGGTATGAATCTTTCTGTCATTTATTTGTTAAAATTTTAGTCTAGGTCTTAGTATTAAAGCAGTGTTCCACGGGGACGGGGACGCACCCCCCAGGGTGGGGGACGCACTTCCTCACTCCCCCATGCTCTCGGGACACCCCATTCTCTCGGAACAGGGAAACTCCTGGGGAAACGTTTCCTCACGTCCCCTTTTTTTGGGAAACTCGGAGGACACATTTTTCTGGTGACAACACACGTCTCTCTTGTGGGGGGGACAGGGGGATGCAAGGGGGCCGTTAGGGGGGATGCCTAGACGTCCCCCGAAAATTGTGCACTAATAACAATTAAAAACATTAAAAAATAAATAAAAATAAAAAATTAAATATGCCTTCATGCAGCAGATGGATGTAGAGGACCAACCATTGGAGCATCAACACACTCCTTGATGCTTATTAGTTATTTGATATGATGTTCATTTCTTTTAGATGCTTTTCATTGTTCTATTTTTGAATTTTTGACTCTAGATACAGATGACTAAGTCCTTGACTCTTTTCGTATTTATTGTTTAGTACTTTTTGAGAAATTTACTAGTATTTCACTGCTTTCTATGTTTACTTTTAGTTTACTGTTCTATGGCTACTTTAGACTTCAGCATAATGTCATTATTGTATGATGAATTTACTTTTCGATGTGCACTACATAATTTCAACTGTCAAATGATGAATTTAATTTACATGTACCTTGCATAATATTAATGTCCATTGCCAAATGATGAATTTAGATGGAATATTGCATAATGACAAATGATGAATTCAATTTATTAATTTACTTTTAGATTTTCATTGATGATTGCATAGATGTCAAATGATAATTTTGATTCATAATAGTCTAATACGAAATGATGATCATATTTAAATGTACAATTCATAATTATTAAGATTTACTATTTACTAATTTAGTTATTGACATATTGTTGGGATTTATTTTTTATTTTTACATATTAAATTTTTAATAATTTTATAATTACCATGACTCTGACGCCCCCCATTTCCCTGAAATTTCCCTAAATTTTGAGGTTGCTTATATACGTCCCCCCTATGCGTATCCCCGCTCCCGCGTTTCCCCGTCCCAGAAACTGAGTGGAACATTGAATTAAAGGTGAATATCTAGGGGTTTTACCTCTTTGCTCTGATTTATGTTTATAATTTTACAATTTGTAATACCTAGGTTGATACATTTATTTTGGATTAACCGCCTTGTAGCTCTTGCATAGATCAAATTTCAAGGTTTGATGCTCGCCAAGCGTTCTTCAAGGGATGCTTGAGCAATTCAACAATCAAGGTAAAGGTCATCTAACCCATTCTCACACTTGGACTCTATTGCGCTTAAATATGAGTCCTTCATAGATTTAATGCTGGAAAATACATGATAATTTGATGGCACTAAATATTTTTTTAGCTTGCTTTCATTCACGTTTGACAAGAAACTCGATGATTTGGCTTAAAGCTTAGTATTTATTCAACATTTGGCACCTCACTTGTTCCAAAGATCGATGCACTCATCATGGAATATTTTACTCTTAAAGTCAAACAGCTCAGCTCTTTCTTTTCATGGTTTAATTTGTTTTTAAGGGTTCACAATGCTTGACAGGTTTCACTTTGATGCAAAGATTACATATGACTGGTATTGATTCTAAATTTGCAGTGAATATGTGCAAGAAAGACACTTCTCAGTAAACTTGTTCATCTAGATGCTTCATTTAATTTCACTGCTGCTTTACACTGCTACAGTCTTTAAGCTTTTTGAACAGTCCACATAATGACTCAAATATTCAAGTGCTGCCTTGTATTTTAGTGGACCTATCCTATTTATGTCCTTGTTTATAGACTGAAATTTCACCTAGACACAGTACATTTTTCTGTTTGCAGCTGTGGGTATTTGCTAATATAAAACTGAATACACAATAGCAATGCTGCTTTGCACTTAATGGTGAATGAAACTTCTCTAAAGAATTAATGAGCGATGACATTTCCACTTAAAAACTAATCTATAGTGATGTCCCAAATTCTGGTATGTTACAGCAGTACATTTCACTTTCAAACACTCTAAATATATTATGGTGGTGACCCTTTCATGGGCTATTGGTCTATTGACGCTGCATATGACCTTTGAATGAGTAAAAACTGAATTTCACCTTGCTGAGTTTAAAGATCTGAATAATATAACAGCATTATACTGATTGGCCTTTCTCCTTGTATCATTGGCATTTAATCTTGAATGATTTAGTGGATGGTCATTTCTATTGTCATGCCCTAAGATTCATGGAGTGCCACTATAAATGGTTCATCTGGTATAACTGATTCAGATGGTTACAGTTTAACATGGTAACTAAGATGTCAAATGTTGAGCAAGCTTAATTCACTTTTATGGCATATTCTTTCTATTTTTTTCTATCATAATCACATCATTAAAGGCTTGTCAAACCTGGAAACAACTCACATGTTCTAACTTGTCTTTAACCATTTAAGATTATTTTGGTAATTCGCTAGTCAATCTAGTCGAATAACTCTCTATTGCTACAGCAGATTGGACTAGATAGACTTATAGGGTTTCCCCCTAGGCTAGGGTAGTTTAGTTTCCTTGGTCTGAAGTGTGGGGCAAGGCTACTGAGGTGACAGTGGTCAGCTTGCCTGGCGTACCTCTAGACTCTACTATTTCAAATTAGGACTTTTCCTCTTAAGGTAGAGTTTGAGAGCTAATTGGCCCAACTCTCCTAACATTCAAGGCCTGCAGGAAGAAACTCTTGATCAAAACCTGTGTACTCCACTAAACCTAGCAAGTAGTATGTTGGTCAAGGGCAGCTTGACTCTAGGATCACCTTTAACTAGTCCGTCTGCAAGTATGGTGGTGTGTGCACTATGATCTGTAATGGCATGTCCTCAAAGCTCTCAAAGAGGAAGTCAATCAACCTCCTAGGGGAGGATGCTGAGAGGAGACATGAGGTCTCACTGATCTAGGCTCTGAGGTATCCTAGATTTCTGGCAATGGTTCGTTGCTCCTCTTGGAGAGGTGAATAGGTGATGATCCTGCTAAGAACCTACAACCAATGCAAACCCATAAATGTTGAGATTTGTAACCGAAAACCTCTCTTGTTAATAGTGCAAGGAAACATTAGTTGAGGTAGCAAAAGAAGGTGGAGAGTCAGCCTCCCAAAATCCAAAATAAATAGTGGTATCTACTACTCCTGTAATAGAAGGGGGATTGAAAAATGAGATATGCCACCGTCTCTAGTTCGTGTAAGTGGCAAAGCTAGCAAGTCATGTCTGAATGTTGAAAATGGTGATTGGTCTTGACCTAGATGTTGATTTTTGTAGCATCCGGAAGTGTTCCAAGTCTCAAACTTTGCAGGGAGGCTTGGACAGCAGCGTTCCAAAGAACCCTGAAACGATTTGTGGAAATTCCACTCGGTTCAAGACTTATTAAAATAATTAATTATTTTAATGAAGACCCTAAGTCTAAACTTAGGGAAATGAAATAATTAAAGGGTATTAATAAATCAGAGTGTGAATCTTATAGAAAACATGGATCAAGTCAAGTTTTAATCTTAGCCATTGATTAATTTTTTAATCTGGGTCGTTGGTTCTCCAACAGAAAGATTATAAAAGAAGGCTTGAGGGTCACTTGGAAGATAAGTCGGGCATACACTCAGTACCCGAAGGAGATCCATTCTGATGTAGAATTAGATCTTAGTGGGAGAGTTGCAGGGCGAGAAGTTGTAGAAGCAGGAGGAGGAGATCAGGGGTGATCGAGATCAGGGTCGGAGGGCAGCAGTGGGTCACTGGAAGCAGCTTGAGGCTACAGCGCAGAGACCCCAGGCAGATTCACGCAGTCCAGCGATGGGACTGCACAATGAATCACGCAGAGTGATGCAAGGGCATGCAGGGGTTGTTTTGGGTGTCAGAGAATTGTCCGAGTAAGCCGGAAATTCAGTCTCAAGTGGTTCAGAATTTATCTGCCGTATATTTTCCCTGTAAAGATATCATTTGCTGAAGAATTAATAAAATCCTCATCTGCTGCACCGATTTTCCCACATTGGGTTTTTCCAGAGACAATTGTCCAAAAATAACTGTGTACATGTAATTGATTCTTGTGCTTATGTTCTCTACTCTTTATTTCTCTGCATATATAATTGTGAATGTTGCAGACTTGCAGTGGTATTTATTTCGATATTTGCTGGAAGATTTCTGAATAATAACTTATTGAAATAATAAGTAGGAGAAATAAATATATCACAACAACTGTCTGTAAATTTTCACGTGGTATCAAAGCCAAAGATGAATAGCAGAGAGGGGGCATCTATCAGTGAACGAAAATCTATTGTTGCAGCAACAGCGCAGAAGGGTTCATGTAGTTCTCTAGTAGGGTTAAGAAGCACAATAGAACACATGGATCATGATGTATCTGTATTGGCATCCAGACTAGAGGAAGATTTTGCTTGTGTATCGAGCACTGCGTCTTCATATGTCTGGTATATTGACAGCGGAGCCTCTGCTCACATGACAGGAGTACGGGACTGTTTTTCCAACTACCAAGAAGAGCAATAGAGTCTACGTCAAGCACCCCAGTTGGAAGAAGAAGGCACAGATCGGGGTAAGAAGCAACAAGTTGTACAGGCTACAACTTGATTCTCCAATGGCACTAGTTGGCAGCGCAGATGAAACAGACTTGAATGCTCTATGGCACAGACGAATGGGGCACTTGCATCATGGGGCATTGAGAACTCTCCAGAAGACTGTCACAAGTGTTCCAGAACTGAGCACCAAATGGGATGATGTCTGCAAGGGGTGCGTATTGGGGAAATATGCGAAGGCAGCATATCAGAGAAGCAACAATACGGCCAAGGGTGTGTTGGATCTAATACACTCAAATATCTGTGGGCCGATGTCCACTAGACCTCTTAGCAGTGCCGAATATTTCGTCACCTTCATTGATGACCATTCCAGGAAAACCTGGATCTACTTCTTGAAGACCAAGGATGAGGTCTTCAGTCGCTTTAAAGAGTTTAAGGCTCTAGTGGAATATCTGACAAGGAAGCGGATCAAGGGATTGCGATCAAATAATGGAGGTGAATACATAGATAAAGAATTCACCGGATTCTGTGCAAGGGAAGGCATCAAAAGAGAATGGACAGCCCCATACAATCCGGAACAGAATAGTGTGGCAGAAAGGAAGAACCAGACTATTGTTGAAGCAACTAGAGCTATGTTGTATGACCAAGACATGCCCAAATTTCTATGGCCTAAAGCGTGTAATACAGTTGTCTACATTCAGAACAGAACTCCTCACACTGCAATAGGAAAGATAACGCTAGAAAGTGTCTTCACTAGCAGCAATCCCGAAGTGAGTCACTTTAGGATCTTCGGCAGTACAGCTTACTGTCATGTTCCCGGTGAGAAGAGGAAGAAGTTGGAGATGACCGCTGAAAGGGCGTATTTGGTAGGATACAGCGAGAATGCAAAGGCTTATCGCATCTATTGGCGCTAGAATCAGCACTTGGACTACTTCAAGTGCCTGACCAGACACATCCTAAACTCTGAGGCAATTTAATGATTTGGTTTATGAGATTGGTAGGTGGTTTAAACTCCCATTCACTGAAAAGAGATTTCAGTCAAGTCCATTGTTCTACTAACGAGGGTATTGGGTCTGATGTGGTAGCAAAAGAGTGAGTTTGTAGCCTATGAGGGGGAGAGAAGGTGAAATGGAAGAAGAAACAGTGGGTCTGCAAGGCAGAAATCCACTTCTTTGGTAGAAAATAACACAATTAGAAATTTGTCAATATTTCAACAAAAGAAAGCTATTTCTAGATTTACAATATTCTCACTGAAACATCAAGTAAGATAATTGTTATAAGTGATTCTTTTTACACTGTCATCATGTATATTTCATCAAGAAAGCTCATTGTGTGAGACTAATAAAATTTGATAAAACACATGAACATGTCAAGAGACTGATAAAAACACATAACAGTATGAGGGATTACAAGCTACCACTGAAGATAATAAGATATGGAAACATAAGAGAAGAGTAACAATACACACACCAGATTGATAATAAGTCCTCAGAAGTTTCTTCAATTTTATTCACTGAAAAGAGTACTGATCATATGAGCCAAGATTCTAAAATCACCAAACAACCTGTTTTACATAGCAGTTTATCACATATATACAAAAATAATAAACTGTCATCTCCACAAAAGGAGTAAACTTGTTCCCAGGAGTTATTATGATCTCGTGCAAGAGATGAGGCTTATCCTAAAACTTTAATACAAAGTGCTATGACATAATGAAAATAAACAGCATCAAGGCTAACAATTCAAAGTGGTTTGTATGATGTGCCAGTCTATGGGAAGACTCCTCTTCTGTTCTGGGGGAACCAACTCCACAAAAAGTGTAAACAACAGTGAAAATGGCATGTGGCTGTTCCTTGAATGCTGCCTGGTGCCTTGTAGAAACGTGCTAGTGCTGAGAGTAGTGGTAGAAAACTGTTTCAGAGAAACCCTGTCGTTGTTCCGTTGTTCCTTTCCTTCTTTGGTGGAAAACCCTTTGTAATGGCGGAAAACCCGAAACTTTTTAGATAGAATGGTGGAGGTTCATTTTATGAGATATTACAAAAAAACCCTTTGAAAAAGGTTTAATTGATAGGGGAGACGTGGATTGTAATGAATGATAAGCAGGAGGAGAAAACCTTTTAGACATATATCGCAATCGCAAATCAGGATTGAAGCGTTTAAACTTAAGACACAAACGGGAGAAAATGTGATTTACGATGGGGTGATGACGTGGCAAGGAAGTGGGGCCGAACGCAGATCATGCATCAAAAGTTTTATTATAAAATGCAGGAGTTAAGTGTTGGAACTGGAAAAGTGCGATGTGCGATGAGACGGAGGTGACGTGGCATAACAAACAGTGGGTTCGCCCGCAGATCGTACATCGAAAGTTTTATTATGAAACACAGGAGTTAAATGCTGAAACTGGAAAAGTGCGATGTGCGATGAGACGGAGGTGACGTGGCATAACAAACAGTGGGGTCGCCCGCAGATCGCACATCGGAAGTTCTAAGAGAGCGGAAGTAATGCGGTAAGTGAAAATTGTTAAGATGCGATGCGAAAAGGTAGGTGGGGCCCTTTAAACGACTTTTCAAAGCGAAAAGTGAACATTTTCGTTTAAGTTATAGTAATATGATAAAAAGATGCCCGAAGCATAAAAAAGGCTTTATAACGTACTTGAGGCGTATCAAAGGGAAGTATGGGTCCCAGACCATACCGCAAATTGCACATCGAAAGTTTTGTAGGAGACGGCAGTTGTAATATGAACGGAAGTTAAAACTGTGAAGAGCCGATTGTGATGAAAGGTAAGGGTTCCACAATGTTTGAGTGTGAAAAGTAACATATACGATATCATATATGTAACATATGATATGTATCAAAGGCTGGATGTGGGGGTTAGAACTGTGGTAAATGACCTATGTGGTAAGTTTTAAGGGATATATGATACGGCTGTTAGTGGGTGGGAGGAGCTGCTTTTTTTTAACTATAAAACTTGAATTTTAATAGTTAAAAAGGGGTTTAAAAAGAATTGAATCATAAGGAGCTAGAGGCCAAAAAAATGATGGAGAGGGCAGCTTTGAATCAAAACTAGTGCTAACAGCATCTACATTCCTAAGAGCAGGAAAGTGGTGGTGTGAAGGGATGTGAAGTTCATGGAGGAGAAAGCCTTCAGAAGAACACGAGAACTGCCTTTTGCTACGCAGTCAGAGGAAGAGCCTCCGGTCCAGCCCCAACAACCAGCAGCAGAAAAATCAGTTGCCTCTCCAAGGCATAGTGATCCAAAGGATGTGTCTCCCGAGGATTTGCAAGAAGGAGAGTCAGTAAATCCACCCACCACCAGTGGAAGAACAAGCAGGGAACTTCGACAGATTCTGAAGGATGCAAAGGATTTTGCCGGAATCCCTCGAAATGAGAAGAGATGGCGTAAGCAGCCTGAAAGGTATCAAGCCTTGGTTGCTCAAGTCGGAGAACCTTCCAGTTTTCAGGAAGCAGCTCAGCACTAGGTATAGGTTGATGCAATGGTGGAAGAGTACAGTTCCATCATTACAAATAATGTCTGGGAAGTAATACCCAGACCGCAGGAGAGATCAGTTGTGGGATCCAAGTGGATCTACAAGATCAAGTATGCTACAGAGGGCAGCATCAAGAAATTTAAAGCCAGGTTTGTGGCTAAGGGGTATGCTCAGAAAGAAGGAATAGACTATGAAGAAACCTTCACCCCTGTAGCCAGATACACATCTATCAGGTCTGTGATATCCCTTGCTGCGCAGATGGGATGGGAAATTCACCAAATGGATGTCAAGACGACATTCTTGAATGGTGTGATAGAAGAAGAAGTGTATATAGAACAACTGGAGGGCTTTGAGACACATGATTCATGGTGGAACCAAAGAGGGCACCTTGGGCAGCAGCCAAGCATGTTCTCAAGTACCTTCGAGGGACAATTGAGCTTGGATTGAAGTACACCCGTGACAATGATGTCAGGTTGAGTGGTTTCACTGATGTGGATTGGGCTGGAAGTTCAGTTGATCGGAAGAGTACCAGTGGGTATTGTTTCAGTCTGGGATCAGGAATGACTTCCTGGGGCATTAGGAAACAAAAGTCCGTGGCACTGCCTCGTCACGAGAACTGCCTTCTGCTACGCAGTCAGAGGAAGAGCCTCTGGTCCAGCCCCAACAACTAGTAGCAGAAAATTCAGTTGCCTCTCCAAGGCATAGTGATCCAAAGGATGTGTCTTCCGAGGATTTGCAAGAAGGAGAGTCAATAAATCCACCCACCACCAGTGGAAGAACGAGTACCAATGGGTATTGCTTCAGTCTGGGATCAGGAATGACTTCCTGGTGCAGTAGGAAACAGAAGTCCATGGCACTTCCTGGTCACGAGAACTGCCTGCTGCTACGCAGTCAAAGAAAGAGCCTCTGGTCCAGCCCCAACAACCAGCAGCAGAAAATTCAGTTGCCTCTCCAAGGCATAGTGATCCAAAGGATGTGTCTCCCGAGGATTTGTAAGAAGGAGAGTCCGTAAATCCACCCACCACTAGTGGAAGAACGAGCAGGGAACTTCGACAGATTCTGAAGGATGCAGAGGATTTTGTCGAAATCCCCCGAAATGAGAAGAGATGGCATAAGCAGAATGAAAGGTATCAAGCCTTGGTTGCTCAAGTCGGAGAACCTTCCAGTTTTCGAGAAGCAGCTCAACACTAGGTATGGGTTGATGCAATGGTGGAAGAGTACAGTTACATCATGACAAATGATGTCTGGGAAGTAATACCCAGACTGCAGGAGAGATCAGTGGTGGGATCCAGGTAGATCTACAAGATCAAGCATGCTACAGACGACAGCATCAAGAAATCTAAATCCAGGTTTGTGGCTAAGGGGTATGCTCAAAAGGAAGGTATAGACTATGAAGAAACCTTCGCCCCTGTAGCTAGATACACATCTATCAGGGTTGTGATGGATGGGATGGGAAATTCACCAGATGATGGGATGGACGTCAAGACGGCATTCTTGAATGGTGTAATAGAAGAAGAAGTGTATATAGAACAACCAAAGGGCTTTGAGACACATGATCAAAAAACTCATGTGTGCATATTGAAGAAAGCATTATATGGACTGAAGCAAGCTCCTAGAGCCTGGTATGGTCGGATTGACAACTACCTGCAGAAGATGGGATTCGTCAAGGGTGATGCAGATCCCAATCTCTACTATCTAAGAGTAGGGAGTGAGCCTTTGATACTGGTATTGTAAGTGGATGATCTGTTCTTGACAGGATCATCAAGGCTCATCACAAATTTCAAGAAGAATTTGGCTGAAGAATTTGACATGAAGGATCTAGGACAGATGCACTATTTTCTGGGGTTGAAAGTTTGGCAGTAGAAGATCTTTCTTGGTCAAGGAAGATATACTACAGAGATTCTGAAGATAAGAGATTTCAGATGGAGGATTGTAGGCCCATGACCACTCCAATGATTACCAACTGGAGGAAAATCGATACATCTGAAGATGATGAAGTTGATCCTACGTTGTACAAACAACTCATAAGGTCATTGATGTATCTGGTAAATACAAGACTAGACATTTGTTATGTTGCTAATACCCTCACTCAGTTCATGGTGGAACCAAAGAGGGCACCTTGAGAAGCAACCAAGCATGTTCTCAAGTACCTTCGAGGGACAATCGAGCTTGGATTGAAGTGCACCCGTCACAATGATGTCAGGTTGAGTGGTTTCACTGATGCGGATTGGGCTGGAAGTTTAGTTGATAGGAAGAGTACCAATGGGTATTGTTTCAGTTTGGGATCAAGAATGACTTCCTGGTGCAGTAGGAAACAGAAGTCTGTGGCACTGAGTTCAGCAGAGGCAGAGTATATGGCAGCCAGCACAGCTTCATGCGAAGCCATATGGCCTAGGAAACTGCTAGTGAATCTACTCAAGGAGAAAATGGAAGCGACCAACATTTTATGTGATAATCAAAGTCGCATAAAGCTCTCTAAGAATCCTGTGTTTCATGATAGGTCGAAACATATTGACATCCGATGTCACTTCATCAGGGACTGTGTACAACGTGGAGTTGTTTGGTTGCAGTACACTCCAACGGGAGAACAGGCGGCAGACATCCTCACAAAGGCTCTAGGAAAGACAAAGTTTGTCCACTTCAGAGAGAAGATGGGGATGATGAAGAATCCCTTCCAGTAGCAAGAATGGAGGATTCAGTATTCAGAGGAAGTTGTGGTACAGAGGCAGCAAGTGACAATGGCAATGTCGAAGGCAGCAGTGCAACAGATGAGGAGAGGAGAATCGTAAGATCAACAACGCAAAGGGTGCTTCAGAATCAGAACAGCATGCAGCAGGCATATTGTTGGAACACCTTCCTCGCTAAGAGGGAGTGTTGATTTTTGTAGCATCCGAAAGTGTTCCAAGTCTCAAACTTTGCAGGGAGGCTTGGACAACAGCATTCCAAAGAACCCTAAGTCTATTCAAGACTTATTAAAATAATTAATTATTTTAATGAAGACCCTAAGTCTAAACTTAGGGAAATGAAATAATTAAAGGGTATTAGTAAGTCAGAGTGTGAATCTTCTAGAAAACATGGATCAAGTAAAGTTTTAATCTTACCATTGATTAATTTTATAATCTGGGTCGTTGGTTCTCCAACAAGAAGATTATAAAAGAAGGCTTGAGGGTCACTTTGAAGGTAAGCCCAGCATACACTCAGTACCTGAAGGAGATCCATTATGATGCAAAATTCGATCTCAGTGGGAGAGCTACAGGGCAAGAAGTTGCAGAAGCAGGAGGAGATCAGGTGTGATCGAGATCAGGGTCGGAGGGTAGCAATGGGTCACTGGAGGCAGTTTGAGGCTGCAGTGCAAAGACCACACGCAAACTCACGCAGTCCAGCGCTGGGACTGCACAGTAAATCATGCAGAATGATGCAGGTGCATGCAAGGGTTGTTCTGGGTGTCAAAGAATTGTCTAAGCCGAAAATTCAGTCTCAGGTGGTTCAGAATTTATCTGCCATATATTTTCCTTGTAAAGATATCATTTGTTGAAGAATCAATACAACCCTCATCTGTTGCACCGGTTTTCCCACATTGGGTTTTTCCGATGACAGTTGTCCAAAAATAATTGTGTACATGCGATTGATTCTTGTGCTTATGTTCTCTACTTTTTATTTCTCTGCATATATAATTGTGAATGTTGCAGTAGTATCTATTTCGATATTTGTCGGAAGATTTCTGAATAATAACTTATTGAAATAATAAGTAGGAGAAATAAATCTATCACTACAATTGTCTATAAATTTTCACACAAGAATCTATGAGACCCCACCTGAAACTACCCTAGGGGAATCCTACACGCACGCATCCAATGTCAACATGTATAAAGGTGGACAATAAACCCATCGCTCATCGCCAAAAAGTGCTTGGTAAAAATCCATCTTCAAGTCAAGACCTTTTGAAGGTGTTATCCAAGTAATATGGATTTACTATCTGTAAATATCTTCCCAAATAACCCGATTTACTATTTAGTTCTTGCTTAGCCAGCAAGAGATTTCACGACACCTCCATTGAGTACCTAAAGGGGGCTAAATGATCTACAAAAATGGGCACCCACTAAAGAAACATAGAAACCTCAAAGAACTAGAAATGAGATGGGGGATTGAAGGGGGAGTGGGGGGATGTTGGCTAAGTCGATGGCCTCGAAAGAAAAAACTGCAAGATATGTATACCTACACCCCCTCCTCCCCTTGAGAAGCTGGGTCCCCAAAGATTGGAATTCTATGAAGAAAAAGATACTAGATGGAAGATGACCTCAAGTCTGATGGGATGAGCTAATAGAATGTGAATATGCAGCCCAAGTACAGAACTAAGGGGAAAGATTCAAAGGGAAAACTAAGCTAACAGTAATAAATGTACAAGATTTGTCAACGCTCAAGTATGATGTGTGTAAGTAAATAAAATAGCATGTAACTAGTGTGACATGTTAAGTGGGTATATTGATAAGGCACTATCTACATAACATGGAATATCGATCAAAATTATATCATATACTTTACATTGTTTTTCCCTTGTGCATGCATGCAAATGCTTCTATAAAACTAATAAAAATGCAGGCAAGAGCTACAATGGTCAAATGAAGGTCCAACTTGAGGGAGATAATACTACAGATGATGAATTCAAAGTCATATTGAAATTTTCTTTCCTCACCTTCGATTAACATTGTACATATATCCCTTCTAGTGATCTTGTATTTCCTCTTTGGTTTCCATGCCAGCTTCGTTAAATGTAATCCCATGTCCTTGATCCTTAATCATAGTGCACAAAGCTGTCACCCAAGTTCTCCCTATAATTGTTGATTGCTTCCTTGCCCTTCCTAATTAATGCCTAAAGATTTTCCTTGGAATGAACAAGACAATGTGTTACCCACTCATCTTTTGCATTTATGTTGTCTCTCTTGGTATTGACAACAGTTTTAGGTTTGAAAGTGGTTTATAATGTATCTTGTAATCTGTTTTTATAAACAGGAGTTGGCTCTTATGGAAAAAAAGTGCAAATGCTTCTGCTATAAGCTTTGGGGCAACAAGGAATCTACATAAAATTATGAATGCATTCTATCAGGTGCATCAAGGTAATCTTGTTGAGTGATCCTCATGAACCCTAGCACCCACACACATGATTGATCCCCATTATAGAGGTTAATTTAAAGAGCCCATTTAAAGTGAATTATTTCTCACAGGTTGGTGACATTTTCTTGTAAGCCTCATTTGGGTATAAGACCTCTCCTGGACATAAGAGAAGAGGAAGGTGAACATCCTCTAAACAAATATGGGATGTTAAACAATAACTAATTGAACATAATCACTAATAGAATCCCTTAATATGCAAATTGAGGAAGGTGAACATACTCTAAAACACTGATGGGATGTTAACAATAACTAATTGAACATAATCACTAATAGAATCCCTTAATATACCCATTGATGAATTGAATAAGGAACCAACGTAGCTTATATGGGCCTACAAGGGTGGATCATCCTCAAAGCACACAAGTTACAGTAAAGTTATTTTACCACTCAAAGATATCCCCACCTAGATGCATGTATCTTTTATTAGTATTCCCTGAACCCCAAATCAGTCAAGCCCTAACCCTTTTGAAGAAAATTCCATGAATGAGGCTTGTCCATGTTCCTTGGACCATAAGAGCTTGGGCAAATAGAAAAGGCTAGCACATGGGTTTGAACTTTGAGACCTCAGGATTATGCAACCAGAAATGCCTGACAACTATATTATTTAGGAACTATATACTATAGTCAACTGACTTTCTCTATAAGCATAAGTATAGTCTCTTCAAACGAGTTGATAAGCCTACAATGTGATATGCAAACCAGAACTAAAATGACAATTAATACCCCTTTTAGGTCATTTCATCCAAAAGGTGCCACATATAATAACTAAACCTGTCTTACTCATAATCTAGACCAAATAATCAACTCGAAGTGCCATCAATCATAACTAAAGCCATCTTAACTATGGTATAGAATACCTAATTAACCCGTGCTGTAGATGTATCCTCCAAGTCAATTTCCATTATCCTTTTTAAAATTCAAAAAACATTTTCCAGGCACTCTTCTATGCTCTTCTTAGAATAGGTTATGTTCCAGAGTATAATAAGAATAGATCTACGGACAAAATCACCATGATAATAACAGATCTGGTTTGCTTTCTGGTTAGCACGGAGCAGCTTGTTGCAGTACATAGTGCCAGGTGTTGATCATAAATTACTCATCAGCAGGTACATAGTGCCAGGCATGGATAATAAATTCAGCTGATTTTAAAAAATCCCTAACTCATCAGCAGGTAGCAGTCTATGGAATTCTTTGGCACTGGAATCAATGCAGTTGTTTGAACAATACACAAAGCATCGCGAACCCAGTAAATAAAGTCCTGATACAGCCAATCACATGAGACAATTTCATGAAATGTCAGTCTTGATAGAGGACAAAATTTGTTTGATATTTTGGTTAAGGTGTGTGATCGTTTCTGTAACGTTTGCCCAACTGCATTAGCTCCAGTGCCAAAGAAGTCCACAGTACTTCAGATCGATAAATTCAAGAGAGCAAAGTTTCCTGACTTATCATGTGTGCACACAAACATATGCAAATTAAATTATAAATTAATGAAAATAAAAAAAAAAACAATAAATACAACTTAGCCCACCCAAAACTCTTGTCAAGTGATTGTTATCTGGTGTGTTCTTCTAGATCCTGATCAGAGATGAGTCACATAAATTGCGCTGCGTAGGAATCCAATTACAATGCAAATTCCTGAATTCCACATATACATAAATCAGCCTGGAAAAAGCTCTGGGTAGAATGATTCCTTGAATAAGATTCACAGAAGGTTGATGCTGATCCAATATTCAAGTTCACTGGCCAATCTGTGGTGCGTAGTGCCAAGTTAACTGCAGATTTGGCTCTTCAAGGAGTACCATACTACATACAGAAACATTCTAACAAAGACTTCAGTTGCAATTGCAGTGCAACACTTTACAGCACACAACATTATGCATAAATTATAACGGCAATCTAAGTGTGATCATAAATCAGATTAGAGTTGCTGACCTCACTAAATCGAGAGATTTTAGGACTTGTACAATTTTGCTCTCCGACTCCAACGAGCAAACATATCCACTTACTGATAAAAAAGCAATTATAGTGAAGATTGCGGGGATGTGATTATGATGGATAGAACCCTTGCATCTTCTTCTTTTTAAGCCAGAAAATGTGAAGGGAGCCGAAATTGGGCAGGAGAACAAGCATTTCAATCCTTCAAAGCCCTCGACTTTTTGAACAGTAAATCAAAAAGAGAGAATTAAAGCAGGCACGAGAACAATGAACGTGATGGGAATTTGTTTCGCATGATGTAGAAGAGGCATTGCCCCTGGAGAGGTGCAAAATTCAACTCTCTTTCCTTAAGAATTAGAGTTTATATTACCCCCTTGGTAATCACAGGTTCGAATCCGGATGGGTAATATATGTATATCTCCATAAACTAAACAGCCAAATTGCTGCACCATGGAGTCCCTCGTCCCAGGTCTCCTCCCTCAACTTGAAATCTAGGCTGTGACCTATTCCTATTATTTTTAAAATGGTTTTGTACCGCATTATTTCTGAGCTGATTCTGCGTTGAGGAGTTGGTATGTTGAAAGTTACTACAATTATTTCTAAAATGGATCTGTACCACATTGATTCTGAGTTCAGGAGTTGGGATCGGTAGCTTCGGACAGACCAGTCAAAATCGAAAATACTTGTAACAAGTAAAAAAGAGCATGAGCATGATGAATTGCTCACCGTGCTACCCCAGCGATCCCTGGCATTGACATTGGCTCCTCTTCTCAGCAACAGCTTAACTACATCAACATGTCCTTCGCAGGAAGCCACATGCAGAGCCGTCCTATCATCAAAATCTGCACTGTTTACGTCCACCTTGCCCTCGCTCAATAAATCCACCATGCCCTTCACATCCCCATTGCAGGCCAAAAACAGCATCTGCATGGTAGCATCCAGTTGCTCCGGAACCCACAATTTGTCAATCTTCAATTTGTCTATATCTTCGTTATCCCTCTTATTGGGATCCAAAGAAGACTGTCTCCCGAAGCTAAATCTCATGTCTGTTTTCACATACCGGCTGGGCTCAAATGAGCTCTGCCTCCCATGGCTGAACTTCTTCCCGCTCTTCCTCAACGAATCCAACGAAAATTGCCTGCTGACACTGCGCTTCAACTCCCGTACAACTTCCATCGTTGCTGAGCCCGTAGAATTCTGAGATTTTGGGCAGTTTTATGATGTGGGTATGCCCAGAATTTCACGCGGATAGGCCAGGAGTTCAGAAGATACAACGTGGTTGCGTTTATAATTCCACGCGCACAGTGTAACCTGGCAGTGCACGTTCATGCTATTCCTTTTTGCCTTTCAGCCGACCACCAGCTTACGGTTTGAATGCGTCCCGTGACCGCGGAATGGGCAACAGGGATTCATTTCATTGGCTTTGACGTCGTCTCTGGTCACCTAAATAGTGAATAGCGTCAGCAGACGTGGCCACTAGCATGGGGCCTACGTTTTCTCACTCCTTTCTTTCTAGCTTCTGTGCTGTCTTCCGGTACCCATGGCTCACTAAATCTAGGTTTGGGACCCTGGAATGGATTGATGGAGCAAAGCAAAAACCCCAGTTTGACCCCTATGATGAATTGACAGAGCAACCAAAAAACCCCAAAATGTGCTTCGGCGACCCCTTGACAGAAGCATTGATCATAATGTTTGCCAGGAGGATCATGGAGTTTGATGTGTGACTGAAAATACATTTTTTTCAACCGAATTTTGTCGAATTTTGAGAAATTGATTTAATAAAGTCTACATACAGGTTGATTTGGAAACCTCTGATATCCTTCAAGTCTGCTGCAAGCAAGCAAATAAAAATTTAAATAAGAAACATGATCCATTACCAAAGTTCCAAGGAAAACTATGAATCATCGCTAATGGCAGTTGGAATCATTCTAGAACGATGCCTGGAAATTGGTGCATATTTTTCTATCCACGTTTGTAAGGCAAATTCAATTTTACAAAGATAAAAATAATAACAACAGCATCATTCACAACCATTTCACTACAATTACTTCGAAGTTTGGATCACTGATGACAGTTCAGAGATGACTGCAAAGGAAGCAAAATTAAATAATTCTATACAGTTAATCTCACGTGCTCAGGCTGATTAGTTATGTATGGTGGAACTCCATTTTATAGGAATGGTAAACAATTACCATAAAGTCGGTTTAGAAATTGAATTTAATTATCTAAAGTACATATTGTGTAAAATGAGTAAAGTTGCTAGATTTATGAAATGGTTAATATATATATATTTTTAACGTGAAGTACATATTTGTACAAGATAGGTAAAGTCACTGCATTTTATTATATCTTAATCAAATGGTTAACATTTCTGAAAAAGTCGGAATGGTGGATGCGATTGGATTTTATATTTATTATGTATTAATTAAATGGTTAACATTTCTGAAAAAGTCGGAATGGTGGATGCGATTGGATTTTATATTGTCATTTTGTAATAATAGATTATGTCTTTATCTATGACTTGTTATCGATTTCTATGAAAATTTGAATGATAATGATAAACTGGAGACTAGATTTTTTCTCGTGTGCAAGTTGGGCTAATTTTCTTTGTAGAGAATATTTAATTTAAAGACTACGCATTCATTCATGATTTCATGGATCAAATTATACTGTGTTTTTCCATTAGTAATTTAGGTTGTGTTTTTCCATTAGTAATTTAGGTTGTATTAACAAAAGGTAAAGTGTTTTAAGGATGCGTAAGTAAGAGATTTGTGGTGTGGTAAGTGTTTGATATAAATAAATTAGAGGATTTTATTTTAAATATTAATTTTATTTTTGTAAATTTTTATTTTTATTTTTATTTTTTTAAGTGGGGTGAGGAGTGATGTGGTAATAATGGTGGGGTGTTTGTTACCTTGTTATCTCTCAGAGTATTTAAGAGGGGCGTGACAAAGCCAATCCACCCATCTCTCATAGCATTTAAGAGGTGTGTGACAAATCTAATCCACCTCTACATAACACATGTGAACTTCCTACCATAACCCTACCTCGACCCCTACCATAACCCTACCTCAACCCCCATCACCCCTACCATAACCCTACCTCAACCCCGGGCTTTAATCCCCATAGGGGTCTCAACTTTTGGTCTCAACTTTTTATACCCTAAGGGGTATATCTTTTCTTGATGTACTTTTATTTTTCAATCTTTGGAGTGATCAATCTCTTTATACCTTTTCGTCTTGTTAAGTATGACCTTACTCACGCAAAATTTATGGTACATCTGGCCTTCCTCCCTATTGTTGGCGGGATTATTGTCTCCTTTGTCTGGCAATGTTGGGCTTGTGCTTGGAGGGAGGTTTGCAAAACCATGGCATGACCCTCGGCCATTTCTTTAGATTGGGTCACTTGCCCCAACCATTGAAGTGGCAGTGCATTGGGCTAGCATGCTAGCTCATTCAACCATCACGCCCCAAAGGATCAATTGCTCATGTGGAATGTTGGATTTAGGACTAGAGTCAAAACCTGAGTACGCAAATACTTCATGCCATGAGACATTGCGGAATTCTCTAGTGTTGAAGGTAGATGTTGGTGGTGCTACCCTGCATGCAGTGTATGGGAATTTAGTGGCTTTAGCAAAGCAGGACAATGTTAGCAAGTTTTTGGCTTATCTCTATATCCTTGCTTTCTATTGTTATGGTTATGAGTTATTGTTGTTCGATTTCTTTAAAACCCAGTAATTGATTCACAATTTTAAGTGTAAAACCAAAAATACAAACAATTATTGCATTAGAAACTTAAATTGCAAATACACTGAGTTTTCTAACTTAGCATGCATAGTGGAAAACCAATAATAAATATGAAGACAAACACATTCAACACATAGAACACAAGATATACCAAGGGAACCCCAACTCCTTGGAAAACCTGCAACTATGTGTGTGTGTGTTTTTTAGCTTAGCACAATAAATTTTCCAAAGATTTGTACAATAAGGGAATGCTTCCCTTATCCAACAAAACTCCACTCAAAATATGATCTACATCAAAAGCAAGACAACCACTTCGCAATGCTTGCGTAAATTTTCTCCTCTACACACTTATACACACTATATGGTTGTGCAGGTCGATCTCTTCATGCACCTGTCATTCGATGTACAGTCGCATTTGTTCTAAGTTGGGCTAAGGCTATCTAGCCTCTTCCTTTTTGCTTCTCGATCATTGATCTTCTCGTTGATTGTTAAAACCCTTCTCTTTTTGAGTCAATCACACACTCTTTGTGCTCCTCGATCTGGCCACTCACTCGCTCTATCTCCTCTTATAATTTTGACAACAACCCTAACATCACTCTCAACGACTGAGATTAAATCGTGATGAATTGATAAGATTAAATCATAACTTAACTTAGGAATGTTTAATTTTTCCTAAGTCCAAGTTTAGGAAATAGTTAAATAAATTAATATTCTACTAAAGTGATTGTCTTGTGGGTCCCTCTACTAGCCTTAACACCTAGGCAAGCAGAACCCTTACTGCTCTACTCCAATCAAGACTCCCTCTTAAAGAGGAAGGTGTTCTGCTTTGCACCCAATTTCTCTCTAAGGTAAACAAATCTGGTCCTTGGAAAAGCATGGGTTAGAATGTTTTTTGTCTACTCCTTTGTTGGTATGTGCTAGAGTGTAAATATGCCTCTCTGAACAATATCCCTAATGTGATGATAATGTATGTCGATGTGCTTTGAGCGATCATGAAACACTAGATTCTCAGAGATCTTGATGCAGATATGATTGTCATAGTGGATCACGATGGGCTCCAACTCTATCCCAAAAAATCCCACGAGCAGTTTCCTTAACCAAATAGCTTCGCACCCTGCCAAAATAGCAACGATGTACTCGACCTTAGTTGAGCTTAATGCAACTAATATCTACTTCTGGCTAAACCAAGAAACAATTGTTGATTCAATGCTCAATGTGCATCTCGATGTGCTCTTCTTGTCTATGGAGCTCCCTACCAAATCTACATCAGTGAAGCCCTCAAGCCTCATCTCATCAACCTATCTATACCACAATCAAAATTCTATTATCCCCCTGAGATATCTCAATACGTTCTTAGCGGAAACCCAATGCTTTCTGGTAGGCTCGACCATAAATTGGTTCAAAGAATTAACTACAGAACATATGTTTCATTGCATGTTTAAAAAATAGATCAATGACCTAATCAACTATCGATAAAGTGAGGGATCCACTTACTCTGATCTGGATGTATCCACCTTCATCCAGTTTGTGAATAAAGGCATGGTCATGGGCCTACAATCTTGCATGTGAAATCTCCTCAAAATCTCTAGGGCATACTTTGCCTTCCCCAAGAAAATCTCTCCATCACCTTGCCAAACCTCCAGCCCAAGGAAATAGTGCAGCAGCCCCATATCCTTCATCTCAAACTCGCATGCAATATCTCTCTTGCATTCCTGGATGACCTTATTTGCGCCTGTCAAAATGAGATCATCCACATATAACACTAGAATAAGTGGCTCACCTACAACAACAATGTAGTAGAGGTTAGGGTTTTCTTCACTTTTGGTGAAGCCCAATCATTTAAAGGTAATTGTCTATCTGAGCATACCATGCCTGTGGAGACTATTTGAGCCAAAAGAAGGCTCTCTTGAGTCTGCAAACGTGAGTATCCATGCTGCATGTCTTAAATCCCTCGCATCGCTCATTATAAATCTCCTCCTCATCAACAATAATGAGGAACATTGTTTTAACTTCCATCTGGTGGATCCTCTGCCCCATCTATGTTGCAATAGCTATAATAGCATTCGCAGTCAAATATATGGCCACTGGGACAAAGGTCTTGTTGTAATCGATCCCCTCTACTTGCGAGAACCCCTTTGCCACAAATCTTGTCTTATATTTCTCAATGCTACCATTAGCCCCATTCTTGATATTGTAGACCCAATGAGAGCCCACTACTTATTTTTCCTTTGGCCTCAATACCACTTCCCAAACGTCATTCTTCATGGTGGAGGCATACTTCTTCACCATGGCATCTCTCCACACCTGTTGAGTGGTTTCCTCCTAGTAGCTGGAAGGTCTGGCATCCAACAAATTTTTCATAAGTGCCATATATATGATGTACCTTTGTGGTTGTGTGCTTTGTCTAACTGATGTGCTAGGAACACTAAATTTCTCTTATGCCTCCTAGATTAGCTAATCTTCCCATCTCACTCTCCTTCTCCCAATATTGGGAGTCATTTTTTGAGTAGGGTCCACTCTCTCTTCCATCTGCATGTCCCCCTCGTCTTCATGTTTCTCACCCTGACCATCAACTTGTACACAAGGTGTTGGTTGGGCATCTTGCTTGGGAGCCTCCTCCTCCTCCTCTTGTATTGTAGCCTACTCATGGTCTAAGGGCTTATTAAAATCCCTTCCCTCCTCAAACTTCACATCTGTTCTAATCATCTGTTCTAAGGAATTATTAAAATCCCTTCCCTTCCATTCCCTCTCTATTGTGGGCTCCAACTTCTTCCTTTTCTTTGTTGGTACATGGCAGTACACTAGTTTTTGAATATTCATAAATTCAATACATCTAGTTTCTTCCTTGTAAATGCCTCTTAACTCACCCCAACACTCTGTGTGGGATTCGGTTCTGCAAGAAAACTAGTGTATTGCATGCCTCAACCCAAAGAAACTTGGGCATCCCTTGGCCATGCATCATGCCTTTGTCCACTCCAACTATGGTCCAGTTCTTATGCTCTGTCACCCCATTCTGTTGAGAATTATATGGTGTAGCCAGCTCCTTCTTAATGCCCTCCTTGGCACACAACTTCTTGAATGCATACAAGGTGTAATTCCCACAAGTATCAAACATCAATGCCTTGATTTTCTTGCCAATCTAGTTCTTAACCAAGGCCTTATACTCCATAAACTTTGATAATACCTCATCCTTTTCTTTTCGTAAAAAATATCCAGGTCTTCCTCAAGTAATCATCTATAAAGGTGACATAATACTTGTACCCACTAAGGGATACTATAGAGAAAGGACCACAAACATCTGAATGAACAAGGTCCAAGATACCCTTGGCCTGCCCTCTTTGCTAGGAAAATAGATTTTGACATACTTTCCAAGTGTGGAAACCTTGCACACCTCATGTTGATCCACATTGCCTCGTGGCAGCCTTGTTGTTATCTCCCTAATAATGTTCATATAACTATGGTGTAGTTTCCCCATCTATGCAACAATTCCCCAAGCACATTTCCTTAGTCACGACCCCCTCTGTTGGTCAATGTTGTGGTTTTCTCAAACTACAATGTGTACAGGCTCTTGTGCCTAACCCCAATATGCTTAGCCACCTTGGAGTCTAAAGGTTTTATAAAAACCCTAACCTATCTAACAGTCACCTCGTACCCCTTATTCCAATGTTGAAACTGAAATGAGGTTCTTCTTGAGCCTAGGTACGCAAAGGACATCTCTAAGATATATAGGTTTCCAAACTCCCTCTCAAGTCAAATTGTGCCAGTATCCTTGACCCGATACTTCCCATCATCTCCCATCTCAATGTCGAACTACATATCCCTTTCAAACAGTTTTTTGAAATACTTCTTGCTTCCCGTCATATGACAGGGCGCATTGTTGTCCACATACCATAAACTAGTGCCCACTAAGATTTCCATGCAAGCAATGAGTGAAAAATCCTTCTCAAATGAGAATAGAACTCATCTATCTCTACATAGGCTGCTACTTGGTCCTTCTTGGACCCCTTCCTCCTGTTAGGGAATTTAGTAACATAATTCCCAAATTGGTGGCATGAAAAGCACTTGATCTTGCAGAGATCCTTTTTCTTCTTCTCACCCTTGGAGCTTGACTCTCCACCACCACTACTCTTTTTTCCCTTTGAATAGCCCACTTTCTAGATAGGGTAAAATTTTCTTCATCTTCTTCAATATTAACACGAGACCCAACTTGTCTATAAATATCCTCTTGGATGCAGTCACCCCATAATCACTCCTAATCTGAAAGCTTTTCTCTAGAAGAAATCTCGTCTATGAAGGCTTTCCAAGATTTGGTGAAACCCAACAGGGAAAAATTCACCATATATCTATCTAGAACTCTCTCACCCACACCAGCCAACTCTTCCTATACTTGGGTAAACTTGGTGAGGCAAGACACCACAGAATTTGACTTGATCATTTTAATATTCCCGAGCTTTTCCTTAAATACCAACTTTTCTAGTCTTGCTCAAACCCTGATAGAGACCAGTGATGGTTTTCCACATGACATTAGTTATACTCTTTCTAGTTATGTGAGGGATAATGTGGTCTTTGACTCCCTCCAAGGTTATTATTCTTGCCTTGGCATCCTTCTTGTTATGTTGAGGCAACTCCTGAGGGTCAGTGGGAGTAGATGAGATGTTTTCAACAAAATCCCACACCCCTTGCTCCTCTAACACCATTTTTATCCTATCAAACCATGACGGAATTTAGACACTTTGTCCAATATGTCTTCAAATCTGAGACTCTAATACACCATATTTCCAAATCGCATTGCCCAAAAACAATGCGCATTACCCAGAAACCTTAGCATCGAAATCAACTTGATAAACTCACTCCCTCTGAATAAAATCAGTCCCTTTGAATCACAACACCTACTCCTGAAGATAAAAATTGTGTTTGGTCATAAATCAAAGGCTAAACTCTGATACCATGTTTGACTTCCTTAAAACATCGTGACTAATTCACAATTTTCTAACTGTTAAACCATAAATACAAATAATTGTTGCACTGGAAACGTAAATTGCAAATACACTGAGTTTTTTAACTTACCATGCACAACGGAAAATAAATCATAAACCTAAATACAAACACATTCAACAAATAGAACACACGATATACCCATGAAACCTCAACTCTAAGGAAAACCTGCAACTTTGTGTTTTTCTATTAGCTCAACAAATAACAAATTTTCTAGATATTTATATAGAAAGGGAAGGCATATCTTCTCAAGCAAAACTCCACTCAAACTTTGTTCTATATCAAAAGCAATACAACCCCTACACAATGCTTGTGAATATTTTCTCCTCTGTGTAATAATGTGCATTGTAAAGTTGTGTAGGTTGACCTCTTTCTGCACATTATCACTCGGTGTATGACCACATTGGTTTTGAGTTGGGCTAAGGCTATTCAACCTCTTCCTTCTTGCCTCTCAATCCCTGATATGCTCATTGACTGCTAAAACCCTTCTCTTGCTAAGCCAATCACACACTCTTTGTGCTCCTCGATCTGACCACTCACTTGATTTATGTCCTCTTATAATTTCGACATCAACCCTAACATCACTCTCAAAAATTGAGATTAAATCATGATGAAGGGATAATATTAAATCATGAGTTAACTTAGGAATTTTTAATTTTTCGAAATTCCAACTATAGGAAATATTAAATAAATTAAAATTCAGCTAAATTGGTTGTCTTATGGGTCCTTCTACTAGCCCCAGCACTTAGGCAAGAAAAACCCTTATTTCTCTACTCTAATCAAAACTTATGGCTTAAGTCTGGTGGTTTGCTTTTAAAATTTTCAAGGGTTTAGGGGGGGGCCGATCTTTGGATTTTCCCGGTGCGAGGGTGCCCCTGCTTAGAGGTGTTTGATTGAATCTTTAGTGTTTTGGATTTTCTTTTCTTTCTAACTTGGGTTGTCCCAAAATTTGTGCTTCTCTTGGTTTTTCTTCTGGTTTGGTTTGTTTAGTTTCATTCTCCTCAATCCAGGTCTATTGTGTTGAAATATGAAACTAGGTTCAGTATTCATAATGACATGTGCATTCACGATTTTATGTAATTCATGTAAAAATGAAAAATAAAATTAACTTATGATTGAATCATGGGTTTCGTGATCAAGGAATTTTATTATAGATTAAGCTCCCATTGTGAGATATTAGGATTGGTCATTAAGTCATAAATTCAATTGAGTCTTTGTCATGTATAATAAGACCCTTCTTGGGCATGTTATGTATGTATTTGAATCATTTTAGAGAGTCAAAGGACCCTCCGAGACCAAGTCCAAGCACCTATAACAAGTCAGCCTTCCAATGAAGCAATAAGTCTACAACAAGATAACATGTCAGCTTAGGATCCAGCCAAGTCGACTTATTTACATGGATAGGTCACTATATAAAGGAGCACTTAGCCTCATTCAAGGGACATCATCGATCTCACAACAAGTTCGAGCAGAAGGAAAAAATAAAATCCTTACATCTAAGTGAGGAAGAGAAGATCAAGGTCGAAGGAAGAGCGAAGCTATTGCAGGTCTGTTTTGGGCATTTTTTTTCACACGTGCAAGGGAATCTAAGGTTTCCTACCTACGAAAAGTTCAGATCATAGTCATCTCAAGAGGGCTAAATCAAGGCAAGAAGAAGAGTTATATTGAAAGCCTAAGTCATAAAGAATCCAACCCTAGTCAAGCAAAGGAGAAGGAGGACTTAGTAGCCCCAATTTGGTCACACATGGGAAATTGTAGTCACCTAGAGGTAGCTGAAAATTGCACAGATAGAGGCCGATAATTTCATACTTGAGTTTCGGGATTGAGGGTGAAGAAAGAAGGAGAAGTTGCTACATCTTCAAGCAAGGGTTGAATTAATATTGGAGGGGTTGTTATTCAAGGGTATTGGTCTTGTAATTCATCAATTGACTATTCCATAAGAAGAAGCATTCAGTGGGTTTTCCTCTCAATATTGGATAGGTTTTGGCCTTGGCTGATAGCCTACATCTGGTGTCATTTGTCTCATTGTTCTTTATAGTTTTGTAAATGTTTGATGAATAATAACACATAATCATAATTAAGTAAAGAATATTCTAATTAATAAAGAGTAACAAGTCGTCAGAAGTATATATCATTGCTAGATAAATAATCTCATCTCTCTGGCCTACATTTATCAACGTGGTATCAAAGCTAAGGTGACAAATCAAATAAGGGCAACTCAATAAGGGACACTCAATGATTCAAGGATCAAAGTTCTAGAAATAGTATCAAGGGCATCAAAGAATCAATAATTTCCTCTCATCTCCAAGGCATCTTGAAGACAAGTACCACATCATTATCTTGAAGGAAGTATCAAAACCCTAGATCGATCAAATAATAATTCCACATTTAAAGCATTCTTAGAATCCTTGCTCAAATCATCATAAAAAGGAAGGAGACCTCAAAACACCCTACCTCTACTCAAATTGAAGAAATATTCAAATCAAATCATCCTTAAGTATACTCATCCAAGGGAAGAAAAAAGAATGGAGTTGTTGGCATCATCAAAGGATTCAAGGTGATCTCCATCTCTTAGAAGTCAAAGAATCAATTTTGAAGGAATAAATCTTCTAAAAAACATATCATCATCAAATTCAAGAAGGAAACATGTTGAAATGAGCATATTCTCAAGTAAGTATATTTATTTCTACATTTGAATCTGTTAAAATGTATTTTTGCAAAGAAAGCATCAGACTGATTGGGACTTCAAACTTTCTAGCATGGAAGAAAATGACAGATCAAAACCTCATAGAAAATGAGGTCGTGGAACATGTTAAGGGCTCAATCACCAAACCTACAAAAGAATATGCTCAAGGTCTTGCAAGGTACATGAAAGGGGAATTAAGGGCTCAAAGTATTCTCTTATAATCCATCAAGGATCCCCTCATTCCCTATGTATCTAAATTAGAAACATCAAAACAAATATATGACAAACTTGTAGAATTTTTCTCCATAATCACTGTAGGAGAAGTGATATCGTTAAGGCAAGAACTCTACAAGATTAACATATCAAAAGAAGAAGAAATGTCCTCATACTTTATGACAGTATCATAAATAAGAGATCAACTACAAGAGTTGGGAGAGACAATGTCTGACAAATAAATGACTATTATAGTACTAAATTCACTACCAAAGGAATTGGGTAACTTTACATCAAGCATTTATGGAAAGAAGGAAGTTACTCCATTCAATGATCTATGGTCACTATGCAAAATTGAAGAAAACAAGTTGAAGGAAAAATCTGATGTAGGATCCAATGAGCAAACTCAAGCATATGCTCCCATGGCAAAGAGAAAAGGGAAGTTTGGGAAATTTGGTCATCAAAAAAGAAAAAATAATATGGAAAAGGTTCAATACTATGGATGTCAAGAATATGGGCACTACAATAGAGATTGTCCTAAAATAAAGAAGGAAAACAACAAAAAGGAAGAGAATAATCCCATATCACTGAAGAAGTAGAGGAAGCTTATAGGAAGAAATTCAAGAAGGAGGAAGTAAAAAATCTCTACTATGATTGAGATAGTCTTCCTCACCTAGTTCTTTTTAAGTTTCTATTTTCAAGTTTTTTGTTGTATATATATCATGATATGAATCACTAAGAACCATGATAGGATGCATCATGGCATCATAGAAGCATACAATTGAAAGCAAAGAGCTCGTGACATCATAAAGAAGCATGAAAGAGAGCTGAAATAAAAGTCAATGTAAATCACCTATAGAAGGATGAAGCTCTTAGTAACCTCATTAGAAGTGTAAGTAGCACTTATGGAAGAATAAATTCATCTAGTGTAGATTTCACCCTACATCATTCAAAAGGGAGCATTTACTTAGGATGAGGATGATCAATATCACCCATTGGAATCTTCATTGGAAGGTTCACCAACTGGAAGAAGCAAGTGTCTCGCCTGGAATTCAAACTTGTATAGGATTCATGGGATGATGGTATGATGACATAAGATGTGGTTCAGGTCAAGGTGATTGAATTTATTTCGATCAAGGAAGCTGTTGAAGAAAGTATAGATGACCAAAAGGAAGAAAAATGAGGTATGTATGCTTGTATTTGGTAAAATTAAGTCATACCATATAGTTGCAGATAACATGGATGAATGCTCTACCTCAAGAGCATGATCGAAAGAAAAGATCTCCTCCTTTGGAATAATGCATGAAGGAATGGTTCACACATTTACTAAATCAACATAATATGTCCTCATAGGAAGTATGAGTTTTTTGACAAAGTTAAAGGAACTATGTTTGGCATTTCCTGGGAAGAGATATGTGAATAAAGAAAGGAAGAGATCATGAAAAATGCAACTATGGAGAAGGAAATCAACATCCAAGGTCTAAGAGATTTGACTATGATATCTCCATGGGAAAGATATGAAGATCCTAGTGAAGTCTGAAAAAGAAAGAGACCCTTGATATGGTATAACTTTTTGGAGATGTGTCAATATGTATGCAGGATGTTGATGTAAACAAGGAGATGTCATAACAAAAGACCATCACAAAGGTAATTTTTATTTAATTGTCATTTTTGGAGCAACAAAAAATGGAGCAACAAAGCTGTAGGCTTGTTGACTTAATTGTGAAATACACAAGAGGTATTCGTAATAATAATGTATTATATATAAAATGTATAAGAGATAATAAAATGTTACAATGAGGCCCTGCTTATATACCTACGCAGGTGGCCTTTCATGAATGGGCATGTCTTTTAGACATGCCCTTTTACTAACTTAATGACTACTTACATAATCCTTATTTGACTATTAGTAACTATATTTATTCTATTTGTTATGAATTATATTCATAACATTGCTTTCCTCTCGAAAAGATTTGTCCTCAAAGCTTACTTGCTGAAAATTTCATCATCTTGAGTTTGTCAAATTGATATGTATAACTCGTAAATCATCTCATTACAATAGCTCCTGAGTAATATATATATATATATATATATATATATATATATATATATATATATATATATATATATATATATATATATATATATATATATATATATATATATAAATCACATTAATAAAATTAATTAATTATGATTATATAAATTTACTAATTATGATTATTGGTTTGATTAATTGTTTTATCTATCACATGGTATCACTTAAACATCGATTCAAACGCTGCATAAATGGGTTACCACCTTTATTTATTTATTTATTTTTTAAAGATGGGTTACGACTGTTGATACTGGATGGAGACCATGCAAACGACAGAGAGAAAAAAAAAATGCAGAAAGCACTGCGGGGTAGCGACAGGGGCGGGGAACCCGTGGGTTGACCAGCGGAATGTTATGCCGACTCCGCAGTAGAGAGGACCAGTCGGGGAGCCAACCCACAACACGACAGTCATCACACCGTTTGACCAGACATACATCGCTTGACTGCGAGGCGTTTGAGCTTCAATAAGTTGTCCCCCTGTGAGGTCACACTTTCATTCGACCTCTCCTTTTCAGAAAAATAGAAGCAATCTTCAGTAACTAAGGTTTGAATGGAGCTCAGCCCTTTGGTAGGAGCAAAATTGAGCAAACAAATATCGTTGTTGGTGATGTTGAAGATCAAACCACTGTCACCATCATCAACTGCAACAACTTCATTCAGATCTTGCAAATGGGCAATGCAAATTACAACAACATTCACCAGAACGTCCACATAGTATTCAAAACTTAATATATAGAACTGGAGCTTGATCCAGGCGAGGGAGAGTATTTTCAGTCCATTGTAAAGGTCTTCATTCGTTATATCTGTGGAATTCTCGTGTCATAAGAGATACAGAGCAACTTTGACCACATAACGTAAAACGTTGTTGTCACCTAGGTCATACAATATATAGGCGTAAAACAGTCGAAGGCAGATTATTAAAACCATGCTCTGTATTTTCAAATATTATGAATCTGTAAGATCATAGAGAATGCGTGCAAAGGCACGCATAGAATCGTCGGGTATGGAAATTAGATCATGTCTTCTGAAACCGATGAGATCTACAATTTTGTAAATTTCTGTGCACAATTCCTTTGCATACTCACATGAAGAGTAATAGTAATTCCATAGACAATGTAGGTGTTCCTCGACTACCTGGAACAAGTATTCATATCCCTTGATTGACAAAAAATTTTCCTTGTTTTCTTCACTGTACTGGAAATAAAGACGGACCAGATTCAATCCTTGCCACATATTCTTCCAACGCTCATTCCCAGCATCATCCTCGTAATTTAAAATCGAAATTGGAGTATAATAATCTACAAGGTTTTCGTAATGCAAACCCAATTCAATTAGGAGAATATTCATATATTTGGTGCTCAACACTTTAGTGTAGTTGGGAATAACCTCGAGACCTAACTTTAGACTTAATGTTGGGTTGTTAAGGATGTAATGGCGCATCTGTCGCCTCAGCTTGGAATGAGGGACAACATTGTTAATGTCGAAAAGCTGACGGGTGTATGGGTTCACAACGTCGTGGCTCATGTCCCAAATTCTCTCGAGTATCCTGTGGTTATAAAGAACCTGAGCTGGGTCTTCTTTAACATCTAGTTGAATTGGATCATAAGCAAATTGTTGAATCAAATTATCAATATATTCATCGGGAATATCATCATCTTTATCGTCATAATCCTCTTCAACATCAGGACCAGTTTCATCTGGATCCTCATCTTGATCTATATTAGCTTCATCTTGTTTTGTTTCTTCAACAGTTTCCTGACTTGCAGGCTCATCTTTATTTTTATGATCACCTTCATTCTCATAAGTTGGAATTTCCATAACTTGATCTTCTTCAGAATGTAGTGATTCTTCATGATTATCATTTGAATTCTCTGAATCAGCTGAATTTTCTGTTGACTATGTCCAATATTCGGGAATATTGGTTCTTGCGTCAGATTTATCTTGTCCCAAATGGCGTTTATCTTCTGCATTGCTTTGTTATGATTGTCTGTGGACTTGCTATGGTTTTGCCAAATTTGTCTTTCTATCTGATTTATCGTGTCTTAAAGTTTTTTGATGTCATCAGAATTTACTATAACCTTATCCTCAAGATCGATTAGTATTTTAGTGAATTCATCAGAATTATTATTGATCTTACTCTCAAGATTGATCAACCTTTTGTTGAAATCAGACATCGACATTGATGAAGACATTGAGCGGCAGCAATTTCAAGGAATGCTGAATGCGACAACAATACCGCTTGTAACAACTGAAGGCAGCCAGCAACAATGGCGTAGGTGTTTTCTTCCAGGTGGGAAGATCGCCACTCTGATACCAAATGGAGCAACAAAGTTGTAGGCTTGTTGATTTAATTGTGAAATACACAAGAGTTATTCGTAATAATATTATATTATATATATAATTTATAAGAGATGATAAAATGTTACAATGAGGCCCTGCTTCTATACCTACGCAGGTGGCCTTTCATGAATGGGCATGTCTTTTAGACATGCCCTTTTACTAACTTAATGAATACTTACGTAATCCTTATTTTAATATTAATAACTATATTTATTCTATTTGTTATGAATTATATTCGTAACAATTTTTTTAACAATATTTGGATGGGCTAATGCAGGGATACCAAGGGAAAGAGTTGTATATGTCATCTACAACTGATACTCATGTGGTAGGATGAAAAATCCTGAAGAAAACATGACGTGAAGAAGGTAGAAAGGTAGATATCAACTAATGGATCACTTTCCTATGAAATGAAGGATGACATGACTAACATGATTCATGAATGAAAGTGATGTATGGTTTGTGCCCTACAAGAAGTCCCAAAATAATGCAGGCTTGATATCAAAGAAGAAACTCATGACATCGAAGGAAGGAGTCCTACAAGCAATTGTTTGTCCCATGATCTTCACCTAAAGTGTTGCTGGAAGTAATTCCCTGGTCAAGAGGGAGCGTGGTTAAGTCCCTGGTTAAGAGGGAGCGTGGGTACATTCCTTTTTATAGGAATGGGTACATTCCTTCATTGGAATGGATACATTCCTTTATTGGAATGGGTATATCCTCCCTAGTTAAGAGGGAGAGATAGACATATCATTCTTGTCTTCACTTGGGAAAATAGAATGGAGGATTGGGTAAGCATATGACATCTGATACTCTTTGAGGATGTCATAGGGAATCCAAGATAAGAAAATTCTTGGTGGAACATACTTTGAGAGAACTCGGGTGGGGTATGTTCTGAGAGAGACAATGATGAGGGTGTTTATAAATCATTGGTCTCACTGGCATTGTGCTCTGATCTTGTGGAGAGATAAAGCTATTAGTCAAGGCCTTGCTATGTGAAAATGTTGGATGATATGATACTAAATAGATGGGTTACCAATCCGACTCTCCTTATGAGAATCCTTCATATTAAGAATGTCGAAGTACCTTTTATATATTATGAATACCTCCATAGTTAAGAGGGAGTGTTTAAATATGTAATTAGGTTCGGTCTTGTTAAACACCATGTTAAACACACACATGGTGTATGAGAAATATAAACACACACAACAAGAGACTCAACACACAATGAAGGATAAGCATGCAGCTCTCATATTTTTCCATTATACATGATGTACATTTATAGTACAATGGTGTGACTCTTGGTTTCACATTCCAAGGTCATTTGGACTCCATTGTGACTTTTCGCATTCCACACCTACCAATGGAGGATTAAGTGTTCCAACATTCCCCCCTTAATCTGAAGGGGTATGTGTGAGTCCAATAAGAGAGTTGTAATACAAATCTGCAAAGTATACATGGCAGCACTTGGGTTGAATCAACTCTCTGAAATGTTGGCAAAAAGAGGTGGTTTAAGGATGACCACCAACACTGGAACACAATACTTGTTGCAGTTCCTGGAACTCTTCCAAAACTGGCAAGAAGCTGAAAGCTTCTGCTAGAGGAATTGTCCCTCATAAAAAAGGGAGACCTTCAACCTAAAATAAGGGAGGTCTACAACCTGTGATGGTTTAAGGATGACCAACAACACTGGAATTCTTGAAGCATTTCCTGGAACTCAACCAAAGCTGGCAAGAAGCTGAAGGATTTTTCTAGAGGAAGTGTTCCTCATATATGAAAGGGAGACCTTCAACCTAAAAGAAGGGAGGTCTACAACCTGTGATGGTTTAAGGTTGTCCACCAACCAATGGCATGCTCATGGGCATCCATGTCTCTGGCTACAACTCTGAATCTGGAATGACGAATTGTGGCTCAGGCTCGCTTGATCTGGCGTCGAAGCTTGTAGATGACCACCATTTTCCCCCCTTTCAGGGACAAGGTCAGATGATGGCGAAAACTCAACTGCAAGTTTGCTCAATATTCGTGAACATGTTCTGACATGCGACTTAAACATATTCTTGGTTGTTGATGCCCATTGCCAAGAAGCGATCCATCCAAGTTGAATCTTTATTCTTGTAGGAGGGTTGTTTCTAAAGCATCTGTCTGAAGAATGGTTGTGCCGACCACAGTGCTTGCATGGATGAAGATCAAAACAGTGATATTTCATATGGCCAACTCGATAATAGTGTTGGCATTTTACAATCTGTTGTTGTTATTGTGGAGCAGGATCTGGAACAGCTGCAGGTGAACGGTCATACAGGAATCCGGCACTCTAAAATATGATGGGCTTGGTGTAGTCTGGAATATGAAATGACACATCCTGGTCATATCGAAGGCCAATTCGGTGCTTGTTGTGGACAAGCTCTTCCCAAGGTCTGATGATGGGCTTGAGAAGTGCAGGATGAATTGCTGCATCTGCATGTAAATCTGCTCTTCTACAAGGAACTGAATGTGAATCGACTTCAACTTTATTGACTTGCTGCTGATGGGAGTCCTTCTCAATCTTCTGAACATAAACAGGTTCAAAATGGTGACTATTTTGCTAAAGTTCATCTTGTTGAAGCGGAGATTCCAACTGCAAAAACTCAATCTTTTCTTGTGCATCTTGCAAACAACTTTGAATGTTACAAAGAGCATTCTTGCTCATTTTTACCATATCATGAACACTGGAATGAATGAGGTTATTCAACAATTCTAATGCCTCATTGATTTTAGCCATTTTTCTCAATAACTTAGGCTCAAAAAATAAAGGGTGTCGGCTTCGACCGATAATGCACCCGTTTACAATGTGATTCAACTTCCTTTCAAGAAATAAAGAAGTTCCAACTATGGAATTCTCAAAGTACAAAATCTGCTCCTCAAATGATGGAGGACAATCAACAATTTTTCCAACAACTCAAATTTACTGATTGCAACTATGAAGAAGAAATATTCACTCATAATACAATGTCAGTTCAATACAATATTTCTGCAAAATATTTGTATGAATGTGCAGCAAAAACACTTGTGCAAGAAGCCTTTGAGGTAGCTGATTTTTCTTCTTTAAAAGAGCTGTTTGACACCAAAAACAACTCAACTCAACAAAAGGAGGAGGTTCAAACACTTTGATGTTTGACCTTGAGGTACTGCTTCACAATAGATATTAAGAGAAACTCAAAAGTTCAGAAATTCTGTGTGGCCAAACTATGAATGCCACTGCTATTTTGAAACTGAGGACCAATTTGTCTTCACATGTAAATTTCTTCAGAAAATCACCCTTATGTCAATGCCACAAATTATAATGCAAATTTCACTTTTCTTCTCTATGTAAGCAATTTTCCATTTTCTCATTATGCCATTTCCTCTTTCTATGCTGTTCATTTCCTCTTCCTCTCTCTCTGCTTTCTTTTTTTATATTATTATTAAATTTAAAATGGGGAGGGAAATTTATTTAAAAAAGAGGGGGTGGGGGGGAATTTTAAAAAAATTTTAAAATAAAAAACGAATTTGAAGGTGAAAATAAAAAACGCAGAATGTAGATGATGGGGAGGGCTCGTAAAGCTGGGGTTGCTGTGTGGGTTGGGGAATGGCCGCTAGGGGGATGGGCGTAAAAGGCGAGGGGGAGGGACGTCCGAGTGCCGTGGATAGGGGAGGGAGTAGGGGGTGAGGGGGAGCGTATAGGGGGAGGGAAGGGGGAGCGCTCGAGTGGGAGGGGAGAGCTGATAGAAAGGGGGCGGGGTTGAGTTGTAAGGGGGATGGGGAGGTTGGGCGGAGAGCTGGGTAACGAGGGCGTGTGGAAGGGGGCCTGGGGGTGAACGGTGTAGATGGGAAGTGAGGGGGTAGGGAGTCGGGGGGAGGGGGGTAGAGCGTAGGGAGTGATGTGGGTAACGGAGGTTGGGTAGAGTGTGAGGTGGGATGGGGAGTGCGTATTGCAGAGGTGAGGGGGGCCGGTTTAGGGGAGAGGTGTAGGGAGCGATGGTAGGCCGAGAGTATGGGAGAGGTGTGGGCCGAGAGCAGTATGGGAGAGGGGGTTTGGGTAGGGAAGGGAAAGATAGTAAGCAAGGGGGCCATGGGTTGAGCGGAGATGTAGTGAGATGGGTAGATGCTATGTAGGGTGTAGGCGGGGGGGGGCGAGTTCATCAAGATATATATATATATATATATATATATATATATATATATATATATATATATATATATATATATATATATATATATATATATATATATATATATATATATATATATATATAAAATTTATTTTTTAAAAACAGCAGAGAGGAGTAAAATAGAGACTTTAAAACAGGTATACTGTAGGTAAAAGAATCAGAAATTTTCCAGAAAATTGCAGAGGGCGATATAGCAGCAGATAATTGGAGAATTTGCAAAAAAAAAAAAAAATCTGTCAGTAGCAGAAAATGTATTTTTTCCAGTAGCAGAGAATTGCAGAATTTTCACGAAATTTAGCAGAATTTGCAGAATAATGTGCAGAAATTGCAGAAAAATTTCTAGAAAAAAACTCAGAAATCTGTTTAGAAAATTCTTCAGAAACCCTCTTTAAATTAATTTTCCAGCAGCTCTCCAAACTTGTGCAGAAATTAAAAGTAGGCAGCAAAAATTGCATGGAAATTGTAGAATGAAAACCTGCAGAAATCTCTGAGTGCTGCAGAATGAATAGTGCTGCTCTTCTTCAAAACCAATGCTGCTCTTCTTCAAAACACCTTTCTAAATGCTGCCAAGAATTTTCAAATGCTGCAAAAAAGATTGATGAATGTGGAAAAAAGGACTGTTGCAGAGAATCTCTGAGTGCTGCAAAAATTATCAGAATTTTTGCAATATGCACAAGCCATAAACACAAATGGCTTACTCAAGGTTGAGTTGGTTATGAACTTATCAGCTCTGATACCATGTTAAACACACACATGGTGTATGAGAAAGATAAACACACACAACAAGAGACTCAAAACACAATGAAGGATAAGCGTGCAGCTCTCATATGTTTCCATTATACATGATGTACATTTATAGTACAATGGTGTGACTCTTGGTTTCACATTCCAAGGTCACTTGGACTCCATTGTGACTTTTTGCATTCCACACCTACCCATGGAGGATTAGGTGTTCCAACAGGTCTTCATAATGACATGTGTAATCATGATTTTATGTAATTAATGTAAAGAAGAAAAATTAAATTATTTTATGCTTGAGTCATGGGTTTCATGGTCAAGGAATTTTATTATAGATCAACCTCCCATTGTGAGCTATTAGGATTGGTCATTAAGTCGTAAATTCAATTGAGTCTTTGTGATGTATAAGAATACCCTTATTGGGCATGTTACATATGTATTTGAGTCATTGTAAAGAGTCAAAGAACCCTCCAAGACCAATTCCAAGCACCTCTACCAATTCGGCCTTCAAATGAAGCAATAAGTCTATAAAAAGATAACATGTCGACCTAGGATCCAACCAAGTTGGCTTATTTACATGGAAATATCACTATATAAAGGAGCACTCGACCTAATTCAATGAACACCATCAATCTCACAAGTTAGAGAAGAAAGACGAAATAGAAGCCTTACATCCAAGAGAAGAAGAGAAGATCAATGTCGAAGGAAGAGCGAAGGATTGCAAGTCTATTTTGGGTATTTTTGTTCACACATGTGAGGGATCCACATTATTTTAGAATGCCTCGAAAACACATGTCCAGTTGCGGAGGATATGGGGGTAGAGGCTTACAATATTGTTTGTGCGCCAAAGCCCGGGCCCAAAAATACACAACCATCTTCCACTTTATTATTCCTCTTGACATCTGCGAAGAAATTCATTAGCTTGAAACCCTCAACACTAATGACCATCGGGCATACTTTGATTGTGAAATTATGGAGGAAGTATTCAATTAGGTTGCTAACCCTGGTCATACTAGGGGAAGAAGGAGCCAGTATTTGAACTCCATCACCCTCCATTGGCAGATGAAAACTCTTTTGGGCAAAGTCTTGAAAGAGAAGCACAAAGATATTAATGACATCATCTCTTGCTTGAATGAGATCAAGTGTGTGCATCTATATTAGTGTTCATGTTTGGTTAGCTTGGATGCTTGATTGGATCACTTGGAAAGTCATCTTCAATGTGAACTCGTGCCTTTTTCTCCAGCTGGTACAAGTGCCTAGGACATTGCTCCAGTGACCTCTTTATACTCTTAATCACATGATTTTCTATGATTTAGATATTTTGTTTCTTTATGTAACTTTTTCTATCATAGTACTTGTTGTTTTTAGCAATATACATTTAATTTTGATATTTGCTATTGATTTATCAGTCAACATATTTGTTTTCCCTCGTGTGAAATTTATATTGCAGTTAATTTGGCAATGATTCACCTATCTTTTAGATTATTTGTCCCAGTAAATTAATTACTGCAAACACTGAATAAAAAAACAACTATAAATTTCACCAAATAGTAAATCACATGAACTGAGGAAACATCGCACATAAAGTCGACACCAATATTTTTGGGCAAATTGTCCCTTGAAAAACCACAAGGCGACGAAAAATGGTTCTACAGATGAGGGTTTTATTAATATTCAAAAAATCTATAATTGAAATAATACATAAATTACTTTCCATAAAATGACAAAGCTTCGAAAAATTATTTCCTTCACTTCTGCAAGTAAATTCGACCTCCTAGAAGCTATTTTACCCTCTTATATAACCTTGAATTAATCCACACATGATGTACCGGAGATGAACTCGAACTCCATTGGGAACTCACACCACCTAGAAAAATAATTCGGCCACCATAGGAAAATCGATCTTCAGTGGTAGACTCAAATTTCCTCCTCCAAATTGATCACCCTTGAAAATTCAGTATTCTTTCAGAAACTCAACCTCTCTCTATAAAAATGACCTTTCTATGTCAATTCGCACCACCTAGAGAAACTTGGCCTCTACAGAATAATTTGATCTCCCTTTGTCACTGAGAAACTAGAAATAAATATCAATAAATTATCTTCGACAAATTGATCTCAATCACTATTGAACCCTATTGTTGGTGCCTTCCACGCTATTACTGCACCCTTGCTTACTCGAATTTTGTGTGTCTCCAATATGCCCATCGACTTCCTCTTATAATCTCTCATTGATCAATCCATAGCCACGATCTAATAAGAATCAATGGGTAAGATCATCTTGACCTCATCAAGTCACTTTTCTATAAGTTAATAGAGAAAAATTGACTTGTATATATTAATACTGATTAATTAAACAATTTCCCTAAGTTAGAATTAGGGAAAAAAATAAATTTGGTTAATGATCTAATTAAGAAATTTTACCTTTATAAATTAAACTGGGCTTGGAGATAATTAATCCAATTGTGTTCTTAGCCTTATTGGCACCACCTGAGACTAAAACGCTTGTCTGAGCTACATAAACTAACACTCCCTCTTAGAGAGGAAGGTGTTCTACGCAACACCCATCTTGTCTCTAAAGAAGATGAATCTTTCCTTCCCCAAAGCCTTTTTTATAATGTATTCTACCTGCTAATTTGTAGGTATATATTGTAACTTAACTGCTCCAGATTATATACAATCCCTGATGTCTATATGTTTGAAACTGTCACGAAACAACATATTCTGAGATAGCCTGATGCAACTTTGATTATCGCAATGTATCAATGTCATCTCCACCCTTTGACCAAACAAGGATACTAACAGTTTTCAAAGCTAAATGGCCTCACATGTCGCCATGAGAGTTGTTATGTACTCTACTTTTGCATATCTTAGTGCCACAAACTTCTGCTTCCTATTGTACCAAGAGACAACTCTCGATCCCAAGATAAAGCAACACCCTGAAGTTATTTTCTTGTCCATTGTACTGCATGCCCAATCTTCATTAGTATAGCCCATTGATATGATATAATCACCTCGAGTATTCTTATCACATACTCGATTGTACCTCGCAAATATCGCAACACATGCTTCGTTGCTGTCTAATGCACCCTCTTCAGTTCAACCATGAATTGATTAAGAGAGTTTACCGCAAAATATATATTTTTCCTAGCGTTGAAAAAATACATAAGAGATCCAGTCAATTGTATATGGAGAATTGAGTCCACGTCCTTCTCCTTGGATGTATCTACCTTCCTCCAATTGGTGATCATGGGTGTAGACATGGATTTGCAGTCTTCCATCCCAAATATCCTCATAATCTCAATGTAATATTTCCCTTTCTTGAGGAAAATATCCCGATCTCCATCAATATTCTACACCTCCATGCCTAGAAAGCAGTGCATCTGCCCCAATTATTTAATCTCAAACTCCCCTTCTAGGTCCTCTTGAACTCCTCTATGAGCCCCATTGAACCTATCAAAAACAAGTCAACCACATATAGGAAAATAATGAGTACCTCACCCCCAACCATCAAATAATAGAGGTTTTCATCCACCACACTCTTCACAAAGCCCATCCCCTACAAGTATATATATATATATATATATATATGCGCTCATACCATTCATTGGGATACTTCTTGAATGAGTACAATGTTCTCTTCAATATGCACTCATTGATCTCAATGTTATGTGCTAAAAATACCTCCAATTATTCAATGTACACTTCCTCCTCCAACTCTCCTTTGAGTAATGCCATCTTGATATCCATCTGATGGATCTACAATCTCATTTGATCTGCTAGTGAGATCACAACCTTGATAGAAGTATAACTAGCCACATGAGAGAATGTCTTTTCATAGTCTATCTACTCATTTTGAGATAATCCCTTGGAAATAAACCTTTCCTTGTATTTATCAATGTTTCCATCTCCACCATGTGTGATCTTATAAATCTAGTGTGATCCAACCACCACCCTATTTTTCAGTGTAAATCACCTCCCAAAATTTGTTTTGCATGATTGAGGTATACTCCTCAACCATCGCGTCCCACCACACCTACTGTTATGTGGCCTCCTGATAGTTGGAAGGATTGCTATCCATGATTTGACTCACCAATGCCATGTAGCTAGTGTAAATGTGTGGCTGTCTTCACTCTCTTCTATCCTTCCTAGGAGTCCCCACAAACTCCTAAGCATCACAAAGTGTTTGTTGAACCTCTCGGTTCCTCCTACCAACTATAGAGTGTGGAATTTGGAATTCCACATCCTCCTAATGCATCTAAAAAATATGATGAATATGTTGCTCCATACTCTATGAGCTCTCAAGAATACCTATACTTGAGCATGTGCTTGTACTGACTTGTCCCTATACTTTTTGTTCTACCATAAGAGCTTTTGCGGGTTGCTCACTTTGATCAATTACTGTTGGAAAATATTTGAACCTCCTATATTCCTTATCCTCCATAAATTAGACATCTTTCTTGACAATAATCCTCCTGACCATGAAATGAAATTTTGATATGCCTTAGAAGTCTCATTGTACCCAAAAAAGTATACCTTCTCTGCAATATGATCTAGCTTATAACATGTATCCCTTGGAAAATTACAATAGGTCAAGCTAACGAATATCCTGAAGTGACTGACATTTGGCCTCTTCCCTGTAAATGCTTTCTCCAGCGTCATATTTCCCAACAACTTATGTGGAGCCATGTTCTAAATATATATCTCATTTTTGCTTGCCTCTACCCATAAGTATCCTGACATATACTGGTCAGACAACATGGCCCTCGATGCCTACGATATTGAACAATTATTCCTCTCAGCAACCCCATTCTTCTATGAGTTGTAAGGAATTGTCCACTCTCTCTTGATCCCCTCCCTAATATAGAATTCTTGGAATTATTTCCTTATGTACTTGCCTCCATTATCTAATGAAAAAACCTTCACCTTCTCACTTGTCGAATCCTCCACAAGAGCTTTAAAGTCTTGGAAGTGAATGAAGACCTCATCCTTGTCTTTCAAGAAGTATATCCAGGTCTTCTTGGAGAAATCATCAATAAAGGTGACAAAGTATTTGCACCCTTTGAGATACTGTCAACATCAGACCACATATATTAGAATGCACTAAATCAAGAACACCTTTGGATCTGGCATCACTCCTTGGAAAAGTTACCATAGCAAACTTCCCTACACACAAATCTATTGCACACATCATCGTGCTCCATGCTCACCTCTAGAACACCCGTCGCTGTCTCCCAGAGCAATATAAGTGCCCCATGATGAGTATGGCACATCATCCTATGCCAAATATCTTCCCAATCTCTCAAATCATTGTTGCTTACAAGTGCCTTTGGAGTATCTAATTGCAACCTATAAGGTTTGTCACTCCTGACCCCAATAAATATGGGTGAATTCCACTCCTGATGTTTTATCAATACGTGCACCCCTCTAAAGAGTACATTGTACCTTTGTCCTAAATAATAGACATGGAAATCAAGTTCATCCCCATTCCTGACACATGCAACACGTCATGAATGGGAATCAACTTTCCAGATTCCCTCTGAAATAAAATAATCCCTCTCCCAACTGGATTTCACTTGGACTTGTTCCCTATCTCGATTTGGAATATGATGTCCTCCTTATAGCTCGAGAAGTAATCCCTAAATTTTGTCATATTAAATGATTTCCCATTGTATATATACCAAACATCCTATGAGGTTGAGCTAGTTAGGCAAGCCATGAGTGTGAACTCTTGTTCCATCAAACTAGAAAAATCATATGCAATTGTTGAAGTTGCCACCTGAGTCTTTCCCTTCTTTTCAGTTTCTTCCTCTACGGGTAATTGATGACATAATGGCAAAAATCATAACAACCATAACACTTGAACTTTTTAAGGTCCTTCTTCTTATTCTCTCCTTTGGGTTAGGTCCTTTACTAGAACCCTTCTTTGATTTTCCCTTTCCCACCAGAGCCATATTTTCCCATTCTCCCTCACCCTTATGTCAATTTTTGCTGCCATTAAGAGGACTCAAACTAAGCTCCTCCCGACTAAAATCGCTCCTAGTAAGGTAGTCATGTTATCCATTTATCAATTGGACAAACATGTCCCATTGCTTTGAGAACCCGTTCAAGGAAGTTCTCACAAGCTCATCATATTTTATCTTTCTCTGTACAACTACTAACTCATCTTTGATAAGTTTGAATCTAATAAGGTAACTGACTATGCCTTCACCCTTGTACATCCTGGTGTTTCTTAGTTTCTCTTTTAGGATCAACTTGTTGTTTACAGTAGCATTCTGGAAAAACTTTAGGATGGCATCCCACATATTCTTGGTTGTATCGGATTGTGTGATATGGGGAATGATGTGATCTTTTACCCAGTCCTGTATAATACACCTAAACTTGGAATCTTCCTTTGTATATGCAAGAAATTGTGTTAAATTTGCTAGCATAGCTACAACGTTGGTCGCATATTCCCTAAGACCACTCTCTTCCAAAAATAATAAAATCCTGGATTTCCAGACACTAAAGTTAGATGCATCATCCAATCTATCCTAATCCCTCAATATGGATGAATCCATACTTGAAACCCTTAGAAAATATAAAAAAACCCAAAATAAATCTAAAGCAATCAATATGGGTTTTTTAAACCCTCAATATCTCTTCCTATACCTTGCATTGAGCTCCTTCTTCCCTCATATGAGCTTTGATACCATGTGAAAATTTGGTTGTATTTAATCAAGTAATTATTCACCTATCTTTTAGATTATTTGTCCCAGTAAACTATTTACTACAAATACTGAAACAAAGCTACTAATTTCACCAAATAATAAATCGCAGGAACTGAGAAAACATCACACATAAAATCAACACCAATATTTTTGGATAAATTATCCCTGGAAAAACCCCAAGGTGGGGAAAACTAGCTCTGTAGATGAGAGTTTTATTAATCTTTGGCAAATTTGTAATTGAAATAAAACATAAGGTGCTTGCCTTAAAATGGAAAAGCTTTGGAAAATTATTTCCTTCACTTCTGCAAGCAACTTCGACCTCCTAAAAGCCATTCTACCCTTCAAAGTCAAATTTTCCCTCCTGTATGACCCTGGATTTATCCACATGTGCATCCCTAGAGATGAACTCAAGCTCGACTGGGAACTCACACCACCTAAAAAATTAATTTGGCCACCATTGGAAAATTTATCTTCACTAGTAGACTCGACTTTTCTCCTCCAAATCGATCACTCTGGAAAATTCACTCTTCTTCTAGCAACTCAACCTCTCTAGAGCAAATCAAACTCTCTTTGTCAATTCACACCACATGGAGAAACTCAACCTCTGTAGAATAATTTGATATCCCTCTATCACTATGAAACTAGAAATTACTGTGAAGAAATTCTCTCCATCAAATTGATCTCAATCATTGTTAAGCCCTATTGCTGGTGTCTTCCATGCTATCATTGTGCCTTTGCTTACTCGAATTGTGTGTGTCTCCAAGAATCCCATCAACTTCCTCTTATATTCTCTCGTTGATTAATCAATGACCATGATCTGATCATAATCGATGGCTAATATCATCTTGACCTCATCAAGTCACTCTTCTTGAATTCACTAGAGAAAAATCGACTTGCCTTAATCAATATTGATTAATTATCCCATTTCCCTACGTTAGACTTAGGAAATTAATTAAAACTGGTTAATAAATTCATGGAATCTTCCATTTATAAAATAAATTGGGCCCTGAGATAATTAATCCAATATATATATATATATATATATATATATATATATATATATATATATATATATATATATATATATATATATGTATGTATGTATGTATGTATGTATGTAATGAGTTTATGTGATAGGAAGAAATGATGATGATTAGAGAGTTTTGTCCTTTTCATGAGTATAAGTCATCCCTCGATCTCAATTTGGCTTATTATGATTATTTTAACCCATTCAAGCTTTGATTCCAGACATTCCTCCTTGGCAACAATTGATCTAAATGGCTCTCCCATGTTCAATGATTGATATTTTCATAGAGGTGGAACATTCTACTCTAGTTTTGTCTCCCTCCTGTGGTGCACTTGTTACTTAAATGGAAGCTAATCTTAGCCAATTTGTGGGAGTCGGTATGGATAGTGGATGAAGTTTGCTCCTCTTCTTTCTAATGATAATCTGAGTAAGGTTTCTTTCAATGATTTTTGAAGAACATCTTGTGTTCTCCTTATATTTTCATTCAGTGAGCTCTAACCATAAGTATTACCATAGTGAAAGATGTAGTCAAAGTGACCTTTTACAATACTAATGGTCTTATGTGTCATTTCAACGGTCTTTGGCTTCATTTAATTAATCTAAAATGATGGATTTTTAATTTTGAGAAACCTAAGTTAAAAGATATGGATTTTGTTTATCCATATTGTTGGAGAGGTAAATCCCCTCTGTGGACAGAGGCGATCCCTACTAGCCCAGATCGGGTCTAGCAACAACCGAGTCACGCTAAGACGCAAGTTCCTAATTGCAAAAGACCATGATGCGACAAGAGGCCTACCTTAAGTCCTACATTGATGTTGTTTGTGGAGAAGATGGCGCTTCCGTCCCTTGCTTTGGCAGATCACAATTCTCCCGCTCGACGTGATTGAACACCTGCACATACAAGAAGAAACAACAAACAAACAATCGTAAAACCTAATACATGCAATTATGTATCAGTCAGAGAAGATACAACTCATAACATAAAACATAAACATCTGAGTGGAACCATAATCGAAGTCGTTTATTAAATATCAGAACAAAGAAAGATACAACCTGAGCTCTGACACTGGATCTTCCTTCGGCGGTTCGACAGAGGAGTACGTCTCGGTAAAGCTAGTCGGGAAAAGGACGAGTCTCTCTCTCTTCGGTTGTCTGACGATAATCTCCTTACAATTGATTCAGCTCTATTTAGGCTAGCTTGCAAAGGAAAATTACAAGCTTATATAGATGGTGGAAGGGGAGTTGGGATCCCTACAATGGTGGGATTGGCCCTATCCTCAAGGAAGCTTCCATGATAGGTGGAAAACCACTTCCCCTACATGGATATCCGGAGCCAAACCTCCCAACTCATTTTAGAGACTCGTTCAGGAGTTGGTTGGAATCAAACTTCCGCCATTTATTTTTAAAAAGCACTCCTTATTAAGCTTGGCGCGGGTGATACACTGGGACAGAGCACCAGTTGGCGCGCCCTCTTTGGTGGATTTCCCCCATTGGCACAAGGGCTGAACTGGCTAGTTGCGCCAAGGCTAAAAAGGCTATTTTTAGGGCTTTTCACAAGAAATTGTCTTTAGGGGAATGATTGTCCTTGCCAAGGGGGATGGCATGAAAGTGGTTTCAAGTCATGTCACTGCTCACAGGTCACGTAATAAGCCCTCCAATGCACGGGACAGGGGATTGCAGGGATGGTGACAAATTACTGTGTAAGAGATGCCCCCTAAAGCATGAGGCCCGAAAGAGAGAGAGGGGTGAAATGCTTTACGAGAACACGCCCAACTAAAAACACTGCCGTCAGAAAACCTGCGTAGACAAGTACAACTGATATCTGAAATACATGATATATACGTGGTATGGGCACAGCCATCCGTAACAGAGTATATAATAATCAAGATCCAAGGCATGGACGCAACCATCCAGTAAGGATCGATAAATAGACTCAGGTATGGTCGCAGCCATCCAATGAACGAGTCATATAACCAATCATAATAATCCACAAAATCGCAGCCTGGATTCTAACAGACAAAATCCAGGGTCTTGCGCTCCATCTCAACCTGAAAAAAGTACAAGTTCAAGCATGTGAATAAGTGAGCTGAAGTCGAACATGCAAGAACATTGCCTGATTACCAGCCAATGATGAAAGCTGTTAATAGACGCAAGAGGAACCACCAATAATGACAATGGCCCTCAAGGTACTATAGGTACAATCCATAGAGTGTGAATAGTGAATTGGCGTCGAAAACCCGCAGAATCATCCGATCGAAGGTCAATGATGAAAACCTTGGTCGAATGCGAAGAACCTGCCATTGAGGCATGCAGGGTCCAAGGTACCGGAAGGGAGTCTCTAGATCAACTTCCTGGATAATGAGCTGAAGTCGACAGGAAGTGACCTTGACCGAAGGTGGGCCATAGTGTTTCCCACATCATCAACGCGAGACAGAGGAACATAATGTTGTGAATCAGGATCGGATGAGAATCAGAGGAAGGTTGAAACTGCAGAGGTCAACTTCTCTTGAACATATCGGCGGCACGACAGTGGATTTGGCAGTATTTGACATCAAAAGATCAGAGGTCATGATGACGAGGCAAAGAGCAGATGAGAGGTCAAAAAGGATTACCTAAACCCACGGAGGCAAACAGAGACTGAGACGAGATATCCCCAACCCAACACGAATGCAGACAAGTGCCATGTTCAAGAGTGACATACTGCCGACACGACAACGATACTGGTTCCATTTTTCCCCACCATTTCTGGCGAGTACCCCAATTATTTTTGAGAACAAGCTTGAAGGGGATAGAATATGCTTGTAATATAAGTTCTTCCTTCGGATGAATCCATCCTAGTACATTTAACGAGCCCTAGGAAGGAGAAACTTGAATATCGTCATTACGATTGAATCCGATGTCATTAGGGTTTAACAAGTCTAACAAAGGAAGAACTCAATGTCTTTTCATGTTTAGAGAGTTTGAAAAGACAGCAGAAAAGTAAAATCCAGCAGTCCCTTTTCATAAATAGTTCCTCAGATCCGAAAAGGTAGAAAACTATGTTTGAGAAAACCTCCTAGTCGCGATAGGCTAGGGTATTCCTTTTTCGTAAATAATCTATCCCAGCCCAAAAAAGGGGTAAAAGTATACTGGGTAGATGTCGTTTCGCAGCCACTTTAACGAGATCAAAACAACAAGCGACTCAGCAATCTTTTCATGTTTAGAGAGTCAGAAAAGAGCTGAAAGTTGACTCCTCCTGGAGGAACGAGTGGTATAAAGGGCAACAACGAGTTCTGGTGATGGTGGAACTACTCAGAACAAGATGAAGGTCAAGAGGCTGGCTAACAAGACCACTCATTGCGGCGGTTCCTCAGGAATGGGTAAAACAACCAAGTGGAGGCATATGATCGACCAAGCAGATAGTGACGATGGGGTGAGAAAACCAAGGCTCATTTGACAAAACAGGCTGATAAAATGGCAATCACAAGAGGTAAAATGATAATGGTTTCATTTTTACACAAGCTTGACATCAGGAAACTCTGCTTGAAGTTGGTTTCATTTTTACACAAGCTTGAAACAAAGATAAACTATGCTTGAAACCGGTTTTATTTTTACACAAGCTTGAAACGGAAACAAACTATGCTTGAAAAAGTAAGCATGCCCCCAGCATGGTGACTCAATTCGAGGTACATGCCCCCCAAGCTTCAATCCATATGAAAGATAGATGGAGTGAAGGTTCAAAATACGAGATCAATAGAGAGACTTGACTGGGATTTTACGAGATCTAAATAAAGACTCGAATTGAACAGGAAAGTGTTTCATTGTTTTAACGAGGTTGACACATTAAAAGAACTATCCTCAGATGACCTTGTTTCATTTTTTAACGAGGTTGATACAGAAGATAAACTATCCTCGAAAGACAACTCATCATGATGAATAGGAAGTCATCGCTTCCAAGAGTTGCCTGTCCGATGGAAGGAAAACATCTTGGAAGTCTGGACCCAATGCCCCCAGCACACTATGCATGATGGCATCATCACTAAGTACAGGCACGAGGTAGGTAGCCACATAGTTGACCGGTGGGGCAGATACAATGGGTGGATAAAAAACAGGAAGGGATGATGGCGGGCCAGCTGCCACATCAGGACCAAAGAACGAAAGCTGATCAATGGTCAAGATCCATCCTTCATGTGGAAAACAGACCACACGAAAAGGGGAGGAGACAAGCGCTCCCATGGCATAGGTGTAATCGCGCCCCAAGAGCAGATTGAAATCCAAGGGGCCTGGAACAACCATCACGTCCATATGGATGGTTTTACCTCCCAAAGTAACAGGTGACCTTGGAAGGATCCCTAATGGTTGACTAGTTCTTCTGTTGAAAGTCAACAGATTCTGCGTAACAGGCGCAAGTGGGGGTGAACAGAAAGCTTGCCAAGTAGTTGAGGATAAAATACTAATAGACGCGCCTTCATCTATAATGGTGCTGGGTACGACCAAACCAAAGGCCTGTACTGTTATCTCGAAAGGCACATAAGATGGAAGGCGGTATCCCGCAAATCGACTCCAGTCAAAGGAAGCGACCAAACTACTCAGAGGGGCTACCATCGAACTGAGATGGTCTTCTCCTGGTGTTACAGAAGAAGAAGGATCATCCTCCACGACCTCCATCTCGAAGGCGGGAGGAGTATCCTCTAGGACCTCCATCATGGGAGGCGGAGGAGTAGCTTCTTGAGATACGGGGACAGGAGAATCTTTCTGCAAATCCAAGGAATCTGAAGAAACAAGAAGAACCTGAGGGGTATGAGATCCACTCTCAATGGAAAAGACTTGGTGCACCACAGACGGGGCCAGTTCAACCGATCCCACGACCAATGGTTGGTCAGGGATGGATTCATGAATTTGAATCTCCGTGGGAGCGGGATTGACCAAGGATGACTCTTGACCAATCGTAGGATCAGGTGGTAGAGGACTCAAAGACAGTTGCTTATAACCAACTGGGAGGCATGGTGTAGAAATAGCTGAGTTGTCCAAAACTCGCTTGGCTTCATCCATATACGGACAAAGGTGAATGGCATGGTGCCCTTCACACAACTTACAGGGATTGGTGAGCTTACCCTGCTTCTTAGGAGCCTTACCAGCACCAGTTGAAGATGTGCCCCCAACTTGACTCCCGGAAGCCAAAGGCAACGACGGACGACCGTTAGACCATGCTTCAAGCACCTTGGGAATGCCAGGGCAATCTCTAAGAAGATTGTCTCCCGTGCACAACATGCAGGGGAACTTAACTTTCCACGGAGGGTTGGAAGGTTTATCAAGAGGAGGTGCTTTAGAAGTGACAACTATAGATTTAGCCTCTCTCTTATCAGACTTCTTCTTCTTCTTCTTAGTCACTTGGTTACTCGAATCCAGACTTTCACCAGGCAAAGTAGAAGAGGAGGACGCAGAAACAGGCGAAGAAGGGGAAAGGTCCACCTTGGAATCAACATGATGTTGTTCAGGTGGAGGAACTGATTGAACAGTAGTCGAGACATTCGGGACCACAGAGGTTGAAAACAACCAAACAGGCAACCCAACAGTTAACCTAGGAAGGGACAACATTGCCATAGAAGGAGCGCCAACATTTCCAAAAGGAGGAAAAGGACCAGGATTCCCTTCAGAGGGGATTCCTTGGTTGGTGAACTCCGAAAAAGTTGCCATCAGAAACCATCTAACACAACACCCTAAGGAAACTAACTTTAACCAGGAATATTTCGTGGGAAGTTAATTTTTTTTTTTTTAAATATTGAAAAAAAACTCTGTTGTTTCATCTTTTAAGAGTCGAGAAACAAACAAAAGGTGACTCTATCGATTTTAGATTGGAAACAAGCGTGAAAGGACAAGCACTTGATGATCTTTTCAAATTTAATGAGTCAGAAAAGATCAAAATGACTACCCTGGTAATCTAGGCAAAGGGTGTACCAGATATTCGTGAACTGCAATATACACCTTGGTTTCAAAATGAAAGAGAAATCAACCAAGGACTTGACGTACGTGCAGGCAATCTCCCCGAATGCTGTGTCTAGTGTATCACGGGTATAAGGCGGCAGACTCGGCTTCCTACAGATAAAGGATAGCAACCTAGTGGGGTCTCCCTTTATATACAAGACAGTATGGGGAGCACAAGTTCGTACTAGTGTTGTCTTAAGCCAAGAGGCAAAATACAGCTACTAGGTTTAACGACGCCGGAACATGTCACTAGCCGAGACCTCTAAATATTTCGTTAATTTTTCAATGCTGCCTTAAGGTAAATTGAATAAATTTTAATGTTGATCTTCAATTATGTTCCAATTTCCAGGCCCTACCAAATGTTATGTCTCAAAATCTCCTAAATGCACACTACATGCCACAATGTATCATTTCGTTCGATGAATAGCTAACTATGGGAAGGTTGAGAGCTTTCACACGATAACAAAATGATCACAAAACAACCACTAGTGTCTCTAATGCATGCTAATAAAAACTAAAAGATTTTCTTTCAGAGTTACAAATCACTAATAACACAGAAAAGATTCAATTTACATTAACTAATCAAAAGCAAAAGAGACTTTTTGTATTTTCAATGTTTAAGAGCAAAATGCACTAAACAAAATGAAAAAATAATGAAAGGAACAATTTGAGAAGTGATAGCAAAAGATAAAAGACAAGCAAGTTTCACTAAATATGAGACACACAATCAAATCTCAAATTGACAAAGAAGTCCCTCAAAAAAAAGAGGAATCCCAAAGACTCAAATGAACCATGTAATCTAGGCTCAAAACGAGACAAAGCGGAATTCGAATGAAGAAGAAGCCAATCACTCAAATAACGCAATAAAATAATGGAAAACCACTAAATGAATGCAAAGAAGCAATAATGAAATTGACTGATCAAACGAGGACCAAAAACTCCCATGGGAGGCTCGACACACTATAGCACCTAGATGCCCTAGGGCTAGAATGTAAAATCGATAGAAGAGGGCAAACAACCGGAGGATGAAGGTCGCACTCAGTCAAACAAGACGCTAGAACACTCAAGCAGTCTAAAAAATGGCACCAAAACCACAGAATAAGCTCAGAAATCTCAAAAAGAAGAAAACCCTAGCACCTTACAGGATTGGCGCGACTATCAGGTTGCAACTAGCGCCCGAACATGATTGGCACGGGTGATAAACTGGAAACATGCGCCAGCTGGCGTGACTGTGAGGGAAAAAACCGCTCCAGTCGAGTTTACTAATGGAAAAGTTGAAAAATAGCAATCAAGAAGCAGACCAGGGAAGGTGAGGCTAAACAAAAGTTTAACACTAGAAAAGAACGAACCAAAAGAGTTGATCAAGCAGGCAAAGACCAAAATCAACTGAAAAGACAAGACAAACTCCAATCAATGTCTCCCCAGTGGAGTCGCCAGTTTGTTGGAGAGTTAAATCCCCTCTGCGGACAGAGGCGATCCCTACTAGCCCAGATTAGGTCTAGCAACAACCGAGTCACGCTAAGACGCAAGTTCCTAATTGCAAAATACCAGGATGCGACAAGAGGACTACCTTAAGTCCTACGCTGCTGTTGTTTGTAGAGAAGATGGCACTTCCGTCCCTTGCTTTGGCAGATCACAATTCTCCCGCTCGACGTGATTGAACACCTGCACATACAAGAAGAAACAACAAACACACAAGCGTAAAACCTAATACATGCAATTATGTGTCAGTCAGAGAAGATACAACTCATAACATAAAACATAAACATCTGAGTGGAGCCATAATCTAAGTTGTTTATTATTAATCAGAACAAAGAAAGATACAGCCTGAGCTCTGACATTAGATCTTCCTTCAGCGGGTCGACAGAGGAGTACGTCTCGGTAAAGCTCGTCGGGAAAAGGACAAGTCTCTCTCTCTTCGGTTGTCTGACGATAATCTCCTTACAATTGATTCAGCTCTATCCAGGCTAGTTTGCAAAGGAAAATGACAAGCTTATATAGATGGTGGAAGGGGAGTTGGGATCCCTACAATGGTGGGATTGGACCTATCCTTAAGGAAGCTTCCATGATAGGTGGAAAACCACTTCCCCTACATGGAGATCCAGAGCCAAACCTCCCAACTCATTTTAGAGACTCGTTCAAGAGTTGGTTGGAATCAAACTTCCGCCATTTATTTTTAAAAAACACTCCTTATTAAGCCTGGCGCGGGTGATACACTGGGACAGAGCGCCATTTGGCGCGCCCTCTTTGGTGGATTTCCCCCATTGGCACGAGGGCTGAACTGGCTAGTCGCGCCAAGGCTAAAAAGGCTATTTTTAGGGCTTTTCACAGGACATTGTCTTTAGGGGAATGATTGTCCTTGTCAAGGGGGATGTCATGAAAGTGGTTTCAAGTCATGTCACTGCTCACAGGTCACAGAATAAGCCCTTCAATGTGCGGGACGGGGGATTGCAGGGACGGTGACAAATTACTGTGTAACACATATGCAGAGAAATCATGCATTGTTGAGTTTGATATTGTAGAATATGTATTGATATTAAACTTTGGACCTTAATTATGGGGAAACTCATGATTATGTATGAAACCCTAGACCCCATCCTTCAACCGAATGATAGATGCCCTTTCCTCAGGTCTTGTATGGATTTAAATTTCAAATCTACCTTTGCATTCTTGGCAATCAAACTCTCTTTAAGCCATTTGCAAATCCCTTGGAAGATATTGTTCTAGAAGTTTTTACTCAAATAATTGAAGAATTGTTACATACACCTGAATATGTGTGGAAATGGACTTGAACTAACTGTTTGTAACATAAATAATTTTGACATGCGAAAACTACTCTTGGAAATAAAAGCTTGATTGTGAACATTATTATTTTATTTTATTTTCACTATAGCGCTTGCTTTAAAACATGGCATTTAGCAGCAAACTAGCCAAAAATACAAAGGAAATTTAGGAAGCATCAATGAAAACCAACTTGGTGGGTTAGAGCCAAGGAAGAATAGTGATTAATTATCATGGAAAATCCACCTTAATTGGACCCTCCCATGGAATAGCCAAAAGTGGATCTAGAGGAAATTAGAGACAAATTAATGGATTTAGAGAAAACTGGGGATAATCCATCCAAAGAGGACCCTCCATCTTAACAAGGATCAACATAAAAAGGTTCAATGGTAGTGGAACCTAGTTTTACCTATGAGCGGGATTAGGATGCACAATCCCCACTTGGAACACGGCTAAGGTTCATGATGAATAAGATGAGACACATAAACAATTAGAATCCACAGATTAATACAAATCATGATTGATAGGAAGAGGAAGGAATTCATCAAATACAAAGGATGCTTGGACAATAGTCATAAAGAAGAACAAATCTCCTTTAATAACACAACCAATGGAGGCAAGAAGTTGGGGCCATAATCTAGTTTAGTCATAAATATTTATATCCATTACTCTGTTAGCAATTTGTCAAAATTTACTCATGCAAGAAATGTTAGGATAAATTTTTTTTGGACATAAATATTTTCTGTACTGAACAAACAAAGAACTAATAATTTCGCTTAAAATCCAAGACAAATTTTGTAATCTCGTTGTGAACCTAAATTGTAACTTTTTATAGTATAAATATATTCCAATAATAATCACCTCACCCGCCCTCGATATGAGAGTAGTTGCAGACACAAGGGAGGGAAGGATTCCTTCCACCTAGCCATTTGCATGGATAATAAGTCACTGCGGGAGGAGACGATTTTGTTTTAAGTTAGTATTTTTTGCAGAGATGTAGAGCTAGTTCATGTGGAGTTTAGGGAAGTTACACTCACACGGGTTTTCGTACAACAAAGGAAGGTGGTTGCTCATTATGGGAGGTCATGGGCAGAGCCAGAAAAATAATTTTGAAAGGTGGTTAGAAGGAGATTAGGTTTTAAGGAGAGAGTGGCTATGCATGTTTTTAAGCAACCAACCATAGTAGGAGGCAAACAAAATTGGAGCTCTCGGATTAGTAGAGTTAATCCATGGAACAACAGAGGTTAGAGGGTCTGATCTTGATGCAGTAACTGTTTCAAAATCGCCACTCCATATATGATCCCTCCTGTAGAGAAACCAATACTTAAAGGTTCAAATTTTTTGTCTTGCTCCCTTGGAATTATGTTTTGATCTTGAAATCTCTTGTTATCAGTTTTCATTCATTCTTAGGTTTTATGGGCTTCTAATGTTTTCTTCCCTCACTGGGTTTAATTGTATTGGGGGGGTCTATTTTTGTCTTAATTTTCTCTCCTTTCCCCTCTTAATGTTCTCCTCTCCCACTCCCTCTCTAGTCCCTCTCCCTACCAAAGATCACTGGTTGAATTTTTTTTCACCCCTCTCATCCCCACATCCTTATCCTCCCCTATTATTCATTCCCCATTATATTTCTATAATTCTTTTCCATTCCTTGTATTATGCTTCTTTGCTCCCCTCTTTCCCTCCTCTTCTCCATCCCCTTTTCGTATTTGTCCTCCCAAGTCGCTCTCCCATTCTACCGAGGCCCTTATTTTCCACCTCTACTGCATAGTTAGATACAAAATATTCATGATGCCTTGTAGAGGCAGGTGTGGTCGATTCAACTCTTTCTCGCTTATGGAATTCATTCCTCCTTCCATTCATGACACTCGTTCTCAATTAGCTATTAGAGAAACAATGGAAAAATACAGGGATATCATCCCTCCAACTATTCAAAGAGCTATCTCTGACGTGGAAGAATAAGTCAGGCAATCCCATAGTTTCCTTCCTAACATGCACATGGAACCAGAAACTAGAGACTGGATCCCAAACATTGGGAACTATATCAGAGCCATAGCCTCCTCCTACATGCAGATTGATAATTTATATTGGCACATAAAAACTCTAATGGGAAGAGTCCTCACAGACAGGGTAGATAAACAGCAAGAAATCATCATATGCATGACAAAGCTTATGGAGAAAGTGAACAAAATCAATAGAAAGGTCACAATGTTAACTAAGAGTATTAAAAACATGGACCCTTCTACATTAGACTCTAATAGAGATCCATATTCGTCTGGCTCATAGGGCACCCCTGTAGAATGAATATCAACAAGGCACTACCGTGCAACATAAGTTTAATTTCCAATAGTATTTTTATGTTTTCCAATTTATCTTTGTTTTCTTGTATAACACTATGTGTAGTTTTTTTGTTAGTGGACTTTCAAGTAAAAAAAAAACATGAACAATCAAAAAATTTTGTGCCTATGCTATTGGTCTAGTTTCCCAAGTGGCAGACCAATAATGACAATCATCGATGTATGTTAATATTTTTGACAACAATATAATTATTCTGATCTTACATAATATATATAATTTTCGACCACTGATTTCTATTAGTTTCCAAAAAAAGTTTACATGCCAAATTTTTTTACATTGGTATATCCTTCAAGCTCAGTTCTATCCTGGAGAAATGACGAGTAACTTCTAGGAAACAATACAAAAATCCAACCCAACTATCAAGACTAAACTTTGTGGGTACTCCTGGTAACAACATGGATAATACTTGACATAGTGGTTTTTCTAATAAAAAAAAACAACCATAGTTATTGACATATCAAAGTTAACTATCTAAAAACAACTAACATACTTAAAACTAGACAATAATATCTATATAAAAAACTAGCACATACTGCGAACCGAGAAATATAAGAGCCAATTCAGAGATGGAATTATTCATCCAATATGATCACCAAGTTCTTTGGAGAGGAGTTTTCATTAACCATGTTGAGGGGAGGTACGTTGATGACAACTTCCTCATTTTGATGAGCATTGGAGTCAGTATCTGAGTCTGAGACCACAAAGTGCTCCACTATATTCAGTCTAACCACTATATTTTTTAGATTGTACATGATGTCCATCAATGTCCTCTTCAACTCCTCCTAACCAAAAACGAGTTTGTAACTGTTAACTTGTTTGTCTCGAAGCACCATATTAAGAAGAGTCTCCATCTGTCGATGTGTTGATATAGAATGCAAGAAATACAATCTTCTCTTTCTCAACTTTTCTAGGTCTGGAACCCATTTGAAATTGCCACTACAAATTTATGAGTCTGAATGATACATCTAGTCCCCAAACTCCTTTGCTTCTAGGGTGAGTATCTCCTTTCTCATCTCCATGGGAGTGAAATCACAGAAGTTTGCAACCGAATCCCATTCGAACACCCTAAGGTGCTTGGATGAAGATACTCCCAAATCCCCTCCCCTGCGATTGGGCATTATGTTTCGAGGGGCCATATGAACTTGAAACCTATATTCAACACAAATGAAAACCATTTGGATTGACAAACTTAACCAAATACAACAACTGGCTAGAGAATATAACACTTGTGAAACAAAAAAGGCCGATGTGTGGTTGAATGACGGAGTGTAATTCCCCACTACTACCACAAACCATATGTCATCAAGAAATCTTCGAAGGAGTATTTTCTGAACAAAAAAAGAAACAAAGACCATTACCCTACCGAAAACATGGATTGACACACTTCACTAGAAACAGTTAGTACAAGAGGAGCAGACTGAATGACACCTTGGAATATGAAAAATGACCCAGGGATGATGGGACGATAGACAGATTTAGAACCAGATGGAGAAGGATCCACTATACCATACTCCACACACTAGTATAGAAAAATTAACGAAATCCCAAAGGGGTCGAGGGACTAAGGTGTCGAAGATGGAAGGACAACGAACAACTCAAAGGAGGGTCCAGACCCCATATTGTGAAGAAATAACACAAAAAACATTTTCCAACTATATGAAACCAAATAAGTTGCGTAGATAAACCTATGAACTTATAATGAATGAATATGGAATACAATGACGACCAACATTTAAACATAAATTGACCAAACCCTCTCAAAATCTTGCGTAAGAAAAACAATTTAAACAACCATCCCTTAATAGTGAAATGCCCAACTAAGAAATAAATACGTAAACCAAAGTGTTGCACCAACAAGTTTCCAAATACATTAACCAATCTTGTTCACCACCTTGAAACGCTAGTAGGAGTAGTATATATAGTTGCGTGCTGAATAAAATTTTTACCTTGTAAGAGCCAAAAAGTCAACAATTTCTAGAAAGGCCGCCATGTGTGTTTCTTCCCCCAGGGCTCCACCATCCCAAGACAATATATCATGGTGATATCATTTATGAACCTGCTCCCCATGTCAGGGAAATTCCTTACAACATCCAATCCGTCATAAGGGAGATGAACCATACTTGAATCGACGGAGCAAAATGATGTTCGAAATCCTTGGCAAACTCAAAACCCCGAACTCCCATTCTTGTGAATTTTATTTGAAGGGACCTTAATGTTAAACTTTCGTAACTTGAGGTGAGGTCAAGTCATGCGTGTCCCATGCGAGGCCAAGTGGAGGGCGTGGCTCTTCCTCCAAAGGCCACCTCCACCTTCACCAAACAAGAAATATACATGCCAATCATTACTTCGTCCAAAACGGTTGCCAAAAAACTGTTTCATGTTCCTTTCTAGTGATATGTTGCTGGTAAGATACCCCCATTAGGTTGATTATGTGAAAAATGAGTTGAATAAATTGACAAGTACAACATGGTGTAATAGATTCCATGAAATTTTTACTTCTCTGTTTATGTGAAATAATGATTCCATCAAAAATCAGGCAAAGGAGAGTAATAAAGTGATACTATATGCTTAAATTTTATCTTTTACTTACCCATGAGGTGTATACTAGTGGGTATGACGGGGGTTTAGTCCCCATCATGTCTTAGATTCAAACCTCATGGGGAGAGACTGAGGATAAAGGTTGCTTTCGAGGAATTAAACTATCCCAAGGGATGTTCGGGCTTAATTGAGCCTCACACAATCTTGGTGATATCATCCCATTGTGGGTTGATCATTCTTCTTCCATCCATTAAACGAGATGGCCTTAGCGTAATCACCAAAATAAAAATAAATAAATAAATAATTATCTTTTACTTTAATAAATTTCATGGCATTTAAACTCTATTCTTTAAATAATGATTTAATTTAATATTAATAAGAAAAGGATATTCATTTTATTAAATCCATAAAAAATTATATTGGTTTAAAAAAAATTTTGTTAATTTTTTTTTAATATAATATACAATTTTAGGGAAAATTAAGTAATTTTTAATTTTCTTAAAATCTAATATTATTTTGATTTTAATGAATATCAATTATCATTATTACTACCAACTTAGATCCATCTTAATTCTGGATCTACCAAGTGTCAAGAGGGATCAAATCTCTTTTCATTCTAAAAAATGTTTACACCTCAAGAGACTTGATCCCTCTTCGCACTTGCTAGATTCGAATTAAAATGGATCTAAGCTAGTTTAATTATTAATTATAATTTTAAAAAATAAAAATTATTTTTATGTAATTTGATTGAGTCAAAATGTTTTAATTAATATGATAACGTTTCATTTTATTTTTTACTTTACTTCTTTATATATATATATATATATTTTTTTTATTTTTATTTTTTAAATTTAATTAAATTTTTGTTTTTACTTTTGTGTAATTTTTACTTAGTCAAAATGTTTATATAACTTGACATGTCATTACAATAATTCTTCGATATTGGAGCTCTAGACACAACCACATTTCTTATTTATTTATTAGTAAATTTTAAATTATATATATATATATATATATATATATATATATATATATATATATTTCTAAAATATATAAAAAAATTAAACAAGAGCCATGTGGTGGAAATGTCAATGCCTTTGCCCACGTGGCTTTTGTTTTTGTGTATAGGATTGCATTGAAGAAAATTTGTGATAGACTTTGAAACTAGTTCTAACAAAAAATTCTAGCTATATTTTTTGATCTTATTTTCTTTATTTGTCATTTACATATTTTGTAAAGAATGTTTTATTTTTTGTAATCATAATAGAATTATATAATTTTATACGTACATTTTATAGAAAGAAATGATTTTTACTTTTTGGAATTGAAACTAGGTTGGAAGGAGAGCAAACTATATCCAACCAAACAATTATTATAAATTCAAACAACTACTATATCCAATTTGCATGTAAAAATTAATTTATAAATTCAAACAATTATCCATACAAATATCCAACCATGCATTCAAGTGCTTTTTACAGTGATCTAATGAAGTAATTTTTGGATTTTTGCAGATAAAATTTTTTGGTTGACTTTCCCAGAAAAGAAATCGGGGAAATTGTAAGTTTAAAGTATTTTAATTTGCAGAACTAAAATGTCCAAGAGGATACCCATGGCACCAAATCTATTTCTAGACTTAAAGATGGGAGTTAAAAAAAGAAGAAGCATTTCTTAGAGTTTTAATAAAGAATATGTCAATTCAATATTTTAAAAAGAATGATTAAGAGGTTATTAAATTTGTTTGCTTGTGTTTTGATAATTAGATAATTAGTTTTAAAATAAATCAAATTTTATGGTTCATTAAATAAACACACAGTTAAAACATTTTTGTCATTTCATACACTAACATTGACTCTCTTTTGCTTTAGGAATGAACTATCATTTGTTTTAGATTTTCATACTATGAAGTCAACACATTTCACTTCTGATATTAGCACATACCATATCTAAAGCAAGTAAAGAGGTCTATCGTTTTCATGGTCCTAATTTAATGAAGGGAAAGTGAAGCTATTTAAGGTATGACCCCACGCATGCGTCTCTAAAAGTTGTGCAGCCCTGAGCGATACTTAAGTAATAATGGAACAAGGTGATTTTTGATTTTCTTTTGACACATATATTACCTTTCGAACAATGTGTAAACCTACCTGTAGGTAGGTTGTCTCGTGATTGTACAAATGAGCCTTTGAATCTACAAGAAGAGAGTATACCTGAGCGGTATATTCTTTGGGGGTTGGTGGTATGAGCAAGCAACCTAAACCAAGGTTTTGAGTACCTACTACATGCTTGGTTGTAAAGTGGCGAAGTATAGCACCAAAATGGGCTTGCCCGTTTTGATTGTGTTCAAGGGGTCAACCAACCAATGCTCTGGGGAGGTTTAGTACTGCAACTGATTGTAAAATTAATCACTGGTGTGTACAGGATGAATTGCGATCACGATTTTCAACTGTTAGGTTGTCTCATGATTGTAAAATCGACCAATGGATCTACGAGAATAGAGAAAGCCTTAGCTATATATTCTTTGTGGGTTGGTTGATCTGCATTTATGCAGGAACACTATGAAATACATAAATACACATAAAGGAAGGCTCTCATCCCATGTAAGTGGATGCTTTGAATTGTACATGTGTAGAATGTGTACGATCATCCTGTTGATGACCTCTGTCTAGCCATTAATTTGGGGATGGAAAGTTGTGGACTTGGTGAGCTTGGTGTACAACATTGACCAGAGGTTGGACCAAAAAGTGGTGAGAAACCTACTGTCCCGATTTGAGATGATACACTGTGGGATCCCAAAGTGCACCCACACTCGTTCAAAGAAGAGTTTAGCAATGAATTATATTGTGATATTCTTCTTGCAGGCCGCCATAATGGCCATCTTCAAGAATCTGTCGACGACCACGAAAACACAGTCATTTCCATGCTTAGTAGAAGGAGGCCCGACATGTAATCCGTGGAGATGGATTCCCAAGGTCAACTAGGGGTAGGTAGCAGAGTATAAAGGCCTTGCTTCTTGATGGTCGGTTTGGAAATAATGGAAGCAGTGCAGGATTTGATGTACTTCCCAACATCCCGTCGAAGGTTCGGCCAATAGAAATACTTCTACAGTACTACCACTATTTTGCCGACCTCGAAATGCCCAATGACCTGATTGTAGTGCACTGCCCAAATCATCTTGGCACACTCGCTTGAAGGAACATAAAGGTGTCCTAGGTGACTTAGTAGTGCACCTTGGAGGTGAAAACTTGGAACTTGCGTACCCTCCAAGAGTGTCTTGTATGTGTGGCCTAAGACTGGATCGCTCTTATAGAGGAGCGGCCAATCAGAAGTCTCGTGCCCACAAGAGTTGAGAATGGTGGTTAGCGCCACGATCGGTGGTCGGCTGAGGCGGCCTGCAACATTATTGGTGTTGCCCTTCTTGTCCTTGATTTTCAAATGAAACTGTTGCAGATATGTGGACCACTTATGATGGTGATCATTCTACAACTTCCCTTGCATTTGTATGAACTACAGGGGTCGGTGGTCTGTATGGATGACCGTTTCCTTCCCCAAATTGTAAAGCTTCCATTGTCAACAAGCCTGCACAATGGAATAAATTTCTTTGTCATAAGTGGGATACTTGCAGATTTTGTTGGACATTGTCTCACTATGATATGCCGCTGGATGCCCCTGTTGAGTAAGAACTGCCCCAATAGCATAGTCAAAGGCATCAGTCTTGATCTCAAATGGTTGTTGCAAGTCTGGTAATGTGAGCACTGGGGTAGAGTAGAGGCGATGTTTCAATTCTACGAATGCCTTCTATTGAGATTCTGACCAAAATAATTTTTCTTTCGCTCCTCCTTTGGTGACTTGACTCAAGGGCCAAGTGATATGAGAGAATCCCAACACGAACCTGCGATAGAAATTAGAAAGACCCAGAAAGTTGCGAAGCTCTGTTAGAGTGGTTGGGGCTAGCCAATCCCAAATGATTTGGATATTGGTTGGATCCACATGCACCCCCCGTTCATCAATAATGTATCCCAGATACTGAACCTGGGTCATGCCAAAAGTGAACTTCTCCAAATTGGCACACAACTTGTGTTTCCGCAGCGTTTGGAGGACCTGTCGGATGTGGTGGAGGTGCTCTTCCCAAGTCTAGCTGAAGATCAGGATGTCATCCAAGTACACTACTAGAAATGAGTTGGTGAATGGCTGCAACATGTCGTCCATCAGCCTCATGAAGGTTGCGAATGAGAGCATTAGTTAACCTGAAAGGCATCACCAACCATTCGAGAAGGCCCTCCTTGGCTTTGAAAGCAATCTTCTGCACATAAGAGGGTTCGATTGGTACCTCATGATACTCGAAATTAAAGTCGATCTTGCTGAAATATTTCACCCCTTTGAGTTTTTCCAAAAGGTCATCAATCTGTGGGATCAGGTACCTATTCTGGACATTGATCTTGTTCAGCGTCCGATAGTCAATACGTAGTCTCCAAGTCCCATCCTTATTCTGCACCAACACGATTGGGTTCCCACAAGGTGATGAACTTGGCCGGATATGACCTTTCTGCAAAAAGTCCTGAATCCGCCTCTTGATTTCATCGTTCTCCAGAACATAGCACCGATAGATCGGTCCATTGGGAAGTGATGCAACTGGGGTCAGATCGATGGGGTGCTTGACCTGACAGTGTAGAGGTACCCCCTGCGCGTGAGGTGAATATATCCCCATACTCCTCCACAACCTTGTTCATTTTTTGTTGTCGCGTGGAGGAGCCTTGTCTGGAGGTCATGGCCATAGTCTTCCTCTTTCCCTGAGGGCAAATCATCAGGAAAAAAAAATTCTTGGTTTTGGAAATGAGCTTACTAATTTTTTTTGTAGTAACCAAAGAGATAGCGGCAGGGGGTGGTACCTATAGTATCTTGTACAACTTATTGTCCAAAGTAATAATAACAACAGGAGGCCGAGACTCATACACATCATGTCACTTCCACAAGTATGGTTGGCCTAATAATACATCACAAACATTAAGAGGAGAAATATCACATAATACGTCATCCGTGAAGGGCTTGATGATGTAGGGAAGGTGGCACAGTTGGCTGATGCGGAGATCCCGTCCTTGGTGAAGCCACCAGATGGTGTACGAATGTGGGTGTGTTGTGGTAAGAAAGCCCAACTGCTTCATGACCTCTGCTGAAATGAGGTTCTTTTGGCTCCCATTGTCGACAATGAACTGTAGCGGGGAACCCTTTACCCACATTTGGGAGTGGAAGAGATGCTCCTCCTCCTTTGGATCTTTTGGTTCCTCCTTTTGGATCTTTGTGGTGGAAACAGTGGCGTTGGGCTCCACATCGATAATCTGCTTCACTTTGTCATTCCCCTTGTCAGGTTCCGATTCAGAGTCAGTGCATGAATATGATTGAGAAGCCTTCATCTCGGCCACCAGTGATTTCTTGGACTGATACTCACTTGTTTTGTGAGTGGAGCTCTTATGGAACTCACACCACTTTCTCATGTCCTTCTTCGACTTCACGATGTTTTTCTTTTCTTGCAGCTTTTCCAGGTGGTCTTGGGCCACCATGCCTTGTCTTTGTCCTTTGTTCTGCATTTTGGGGGCACCTTTCCCTTACTTTTTATTCATAGGTCCAAAGGCTCGCTTCTTTTGTTTGAATTTCTGCTCAATCTCGACAACATACTGGTATGTCGTACTAAGCGAGGAGATGTCGAGGAACTCCATTTACTCCTGAATGTATTTGTGTAGAAAACTGAGGTACTTCAGCACCAAATGTTTCTCCGAATATTTGATACCCAACTTTGTGCGCAGGGTATGGAACATATTCGTCAGTTCATGCACATGTTTATCCCTTTGCTATCGCAGCGTAGTCCATTATATGTACTTTTCCTCATAGCTCCCCATAGGATAATATTGTTCCTTGATGGCATCTCAGAATGAATTCCAAGTGGGTACAACCGAGAACTGAGAGGGTTCCCCCTCGTCCTTTTTCTCATAGTAGGTTTCCCACCAGTCCTTGATATGGGGGGTGGCTTTGAGGAGTGCAAAATAATATTCTCCTAGTTGGAAAAGTCATGAACCAAGAAATATCCTTCTAATAGATTCAACCATCTATCTACGACGTCTACATCTATTTGGCCCTCAAATATGGGAATGTCAAAGTTTACTTGTACCTTAAAAGGAGTGGTGCCTCCAGAGTAGCTGCTGGATGTAGATGCGTTGTCGGTGGGCAAATGTTGAAGGATATGGGTAAAGTTATCCATCATCACGTTCCTTTGTTTCTCAAGGGCCTCCTCGAGCAATATTTTGATAGGATCTCCTGCTCCCACATCTTTCTTTTCTTCCCCCATGGGCGATCGTCAAGGTTTGTGAGACTAACCTTGCAAAGGTTCAACCAGATCGAGCCCTAACTCCTTATACCCCGACCTCGTTGGAGACATGCAAAGAAGGATCGAGAAAGAGAAGACTGCTCTGATACCACTGATCCAGATTTATGCAGGACACAATGAAATACAGAAATACAAATAAATGCAGAGATGCAGCAGAAATAAAAATTCATTTCATTAATAACAAATAACTGAAATATGCTTACAGACACAACATATATAAACTAGCTAGGGCACTGGTAGCTTATCTCTGAGAAGAGATGTGGTGGCTACTGGCCTTTGAATGTGTTACAATGAGGCTCGAGGGCCTATGTATTATTAAGAAACAATGGACAACCCTAAACATCCAAAAACCTAACCCTAGGAGATGAAGTGCCAAAACTATAGGCCCCGTTTGGGTAAATTGGTACATCAACTTCCCGGGGACATAACTTTGGCATACAATATCTGTTTTACGTGCACAATACCTCGTTATAAATATCTATCTGAGGACTACAACTTTTGATGTGAGAAACATTGCTGGAACTTTCATGTTGCTCCCGATTTTCCCAAATAACATCGTTTTGGGCTTCAAAATGGCTCAGGAAGTTCAGGACCTGAAAAAAACTGCTTAAAATAGTAAATTGTGCTACAATTAAGGAAACTGAAAAAATTGAAAGAAACAATGGTGGGGCCCCAAGTGGAATAGGCGGGTGGCGACCATTATCTGCCTGGATCATTGGTGCTCTGAGCAAGCAACCTAAATAAAGGTTTTGAGCACCTACTATGTGCTTGGTTCTAATGTGACTGAGTATATCACCAAAATGAGGTTTCTCGTTTTGATTGTGTTCAAGGGGTCAAGCAACCAATTCCCCGAGGAGTTTTAATACTGAAACTGTCTGCAAAATTAATTACTGGCATGTACAGGATGAACTGTGATCACGATTCTCAACTTTCCAAATTTCCATCTTCAAGCCTTCAACTTCTCTTTCATTGTGTGCAATATAAAGCAAGCAATGTGTTATCCTGACTTTTCTTGAAGAAATTGCCCCCAGATTGAGACATTTAACATTGGAGATTTCTATTTTTCCCATACGTTGTGTTGGATGTACATGAATATTTGCAGATTTCACATGTGCACATGTTATATAGTGACATGTAATTAAACTACACAAAATTAGGGTTTGCATTGAATGCTTACAAGACAACGTGACGACCAACTTGTAGGCTCAATAAGTTATTTTTCAGAAGGATTATACATTAGACCATTGTGTAAGCAACAACTAAACATGATACAAAGCTTAGAAGTGTATTACTGGGCAATTAGATAGGAAATAAGAGATGAACCAAGTGTTTGTAACTAGAGGATAACTAGTAGCATTGTTGCTAGAGAAATCAACAATTCAAATTCATAAGTTGCTTTTCCAGAAGTCTATTGTCTACAAATTGTCTATTTTGTTAACAAGGAATAAATGCTAAAGTCTAACTTTCCATGAATTCCCTAGCATGAAACAATACATTTCAAGCAACTTCAATAAGTTAGAATTAAGTGGGCCTTCCTTTATTGCAGCTAAACAAAGCTGATAAGCACATATATGTGCCAATTTCAATTCTTATGAAGTATAAAGGAGAAACAAATATAGATATCACCTAAAAAAGAAAAGAAATAAATACCTAGCCTAACTCAATTCAACATATATTTGATAGAAGCAACTCTTGTAATAAGAAAAATGATTTCTCACAATGCAATCATTGCAAAAGACCAGAACGAAGCAGAAACTTTAAAAAATTGACAAATTTCAATTTCCATTTTCTGAGCAATATGAAGAATGAAAATTGGAAAACAAGAAGATGCATATATACACAATATTTCATGTTACGGGCCCAATTTTAACAATAGCATACTGAATTTTTCTATAAGCAAAAAAAAATACTACTCAAGTTATAACATTGTGTTCTTTAGCACATAGAAAGAGGGAAGAAAAAAAGCAGTTCATATTTCGAGAGTTGGAAATTTTTGTCCAGGTTTTATGTAAGGAAAAACATAGTTGGTGCAAAATTTTACAAGAACATGTCTGTGAAATGAATGTGCATGTGATTGGCAGTGGTACTCATAGAGTTCTTTTGGAACTGACAACCTTTGTACAAGTGGGATCAAAATGAAATCTGCAACAATGTGCAACAAAAAAAATACTCTTACAAGAATTATAATTTGAATATATTCAAGAAGTAAATGAAGTTGTCAAAGGTGCATTGTTCTATGAATACACATACACTGAGACTAGTGAAACTCAAGGAACCGGTGTTGCAATAAAACTTGTTCAGAGTTGTTTAATGTCAACAATTACGTTATTGATTGTCAAAGTGAAGATGCCATGAACAGAGAGCTTTCGCAAATTGAACATTGTGGATGATATGTTCTTTATGTATTGTTGGAAACTTGTTTCAAAATTTTTTGGGTAGAGTTGGAGTTGTCGCATATGCAGTTGCAATCTATTTTGTTGTCATGTGTTTCGATTGCACAATTGACATTAGGATGATATGAAATCTCTGTACTTTCTTTGCACAATGTGCAATATGTTGAATTTGGAAGTATGGGACATTTTTCACATATTTGTTCATAAGGTGGGGAGAAAAAAAAAATTGTTTTAGTGTTCCTTGTACCTGTTCCAAAGGCGAGCCTTAACGATCAGATTTTGATTTGATTTGAGAGACAAAATATAAATGTTTTGAACATAAAATTAGGTGTATATAAAGTGAAAAAAGAAAATGTAAATAAATACCCGTGTTGTTGACTTGATGAAAGACATCAAGTGTGCCTTTGCACAACTGTCATTGAGAATATAAATGAAATTTGTTGCTGCAGATCGTAACATATGACATCCTCTTGGACCATTTCTGACTATATTCTTGAATAAATAAAGTTCTTTGTTTTTGCACACAAGCTCATGCTTTATTTCCATAAAGTCTTCTTTCACTACAAGGAAAATACCCTCTAGTGGATGTTTTTGAGAAATCCCTTATAAAAATAGCCTAGATATCTGTTTGTAGCGGAGGTCACTTGAGGAAGTTGGCGGATGGAGGTTTTTGCGGATGTTTTTTTGAATTGAGTTTATAATCATAACACGCACAGGTGCACTTGATATATATATGTAACACACCGGTGCATAGTAGAGGCTAAAGAAGTGTTGCAAAGTTTTTTTTAAGTACTACAAAAACAAAAGTGCACTTCATACATACAATGCACCAGTGCATACTATCAAATGGAACCCTGAGACACTATGCTCTCTGTACAAACTGACCCGGTGCATCTTAGTAATCTAGCGCACCGTAAAGAAGTGCGGTGTGCCATTGATAAAATCGCCCGATTCGTCTCATAATTCAGTGCGCTGAAAAAGGGTTAACTTGAAAAAAAATTATAGGCTGTAAAAAATCATTTTTACTTGTTACAATGTTGTAGAGCTCTCAAGCACCGGTGTGAGTTTTCCTTCTTTGAGATGCCCTGCCATTGGTGCTCCCATTTCCTGCATTACTTCCGTCCATTGTTCACTGTGTGGACTTCAAATTTTTCAAAACGGTGGGCAATTTTTTTTTTTAGTATTATGTTGCAAAGATGCCTCCTCGATGCGCAAATGTGCAGGTAATCTACTTGTTTTTCACCAACTTAATATTTTAGCGGATTAATTTCTTAGAGTTAAAATTCACCATTTTTTTGAATTTTTTTTTCCTGCGTGGTGCGTTCAAGTAGTTCGGCTCGCACTGTTTTCAATGCTCCCTGTATATTTATAGGCCACACCACGAACGATGTTAATGGAAACCGCACAGGGCGGTAAACGTGACAACCCGGTGTGGTACTAAGAAAAATTGCATTGCTTTAACAATAAAATAGTGTGGTGCATGTCGGTTGCCAGCCGCACTGACAATTTAAATTTTAAAAATAACACTTTATTTGCGGTGGTGCGGTCATTTATCGGAACACACCGAGAATTACGTAAAAGTAGACATAACGACCTAGTGCGTCCATATTACGAGAACGCACCGCCACAGGCAGTGGTAAAATATTGCCAGTTGGTGGTGCATTGCGCTATAAAAACCACCCCAAGGCAGATATTTTGGTCAATGCACCGCACAAAAATATTTATTAAAGTGAGATTTGTTGTTTTCATGGCGCGTGAAGTTTTTTATGCGCACCATGGGTGGTGCGTGATAGACAGGTACACACCGATGGTGGTGCTTGACGGTTTTTTGGGTGCACCGAATGTTTTTTGTTTTTGTTTTTTTCGGTAAAAGTTATATTTATATATTTGTAAATACATTTGTCATTTAATAAAAAAAATTAGGTTTTATGTATGAGGGTGGATGATGTATTTAATATGTGAATCAGTTAGCAACTTCAACGGAGAGAAGAAAGGAAACAACAAGAGCAGAGGGAGGACAATTTTAACATGATACAACAGTGGGAGGCACGAGAGAGGGAGAGACTTTTGGACCCTCGCCTTATTACGTCACCCACCCAGTTGCTCTTAAGGGAGGTAGGCCTCCTTAAGTTCAATGAGGAGGCTACATCCCTAAAGGGGCATAGTGGGTTATTAGGAAAATTGATCTATAGGTGGGATGCCCACCGACATACATTACGTGTTGATCCTAACCAATGGTACCAACCCACTAAGGAGGACATTTATTTTATTACTGGCCTATCTAGGAGAGGGAAGGATTTGACCCAGTTCCCTGATGTCCTTGTTGGTTATGCAGCAGGGATTCATTTGGTGTACTCCCAGAGATACATTAGGGATGATATACTTTCTCCTGCATATTTTCAGGTGTCTGGTGCACAACTACACATTGCTTCTTTTGGTCTAGAGGAGGTTAGGTGACTCTCACTATTACTGATTACCATTGCACATTATACCAGTGACAAGAAACACATTAGTTTCCCTCTTTTATTTCATGTTGACCCTTTATTCCAGACGCCATGACTTGTTATATGGTATGCCATTTTTTTGCGACAGTTTTGTATAGCCTTGGATAGATGTCGTTCTCAGGAAAGTGAGAGGTTGACCTTCCCTTTTTCTTCAGAGTTGTTTTTATTTTTATTTTTTGAGAGGTTTCTGGAGATAAGGCCTACTTTTGTGCGTCCGCATCGTAGGCCGATGTTACAGGTAATGATGCACATGTGGGCCGAGATGATGCCCAAGAGGGGCATGTCCGAGTATCCGACCAAGATTTCTAGCGATGCACTGGAGCTGCTAGCCAGTGTTGATGATCACATGTTCGTGATGGTTCTGTGTCCTTATGCGGGTTTGGATTAGCGAGGGTGTACCAACATCCTCTTCACACAGGATGTGCCACCAGATGCTGAGGTAATATTAGTGTTTTCTTTAATTTAATATAGAATTTTAATTTTATTGTCTTAATTAATTAGAATAAAATTTATTCTAACAAGTTCTTTAACTTGTTTTATTAAATTGTTTAATGAAATTGTCTAATTATTGTTGTGTACTATATATTTTGTAGATATTGTCACATTCATTGGAGACATGCTTCCACCCCCACCGAATGATCCTGTAGATGTCGAGGAGATGGCAGATGCTGCAGATCAGGGTGACAGACTTCCTCGGGTGCAAATACTCGCAGGCATGCGGTGTAGGGTGGAAATTCGGTTCAGAATGGAGCTGGGCAACCGACTATGTAGACTCATGGTTGATGAGGGAGTCCGCCCTATGATGATCAGAAATATCCAATATGGTCATGTTGGCTCCCCGTGATTTGCAAGATTGGCAAGAACAAACGCTGCATGGAACCACATCAGAACCACTTGGGAATCCTAAGACCTAGCCTTCTTGGACCTAGAGAGGGATCTCCCTATGTAATTGTTTATAGATGATATGTCTTTGTGCTTTGGTTTAAGATGTTAGGATAGTGATGACGTTCTAAGAACTTTGTTTGTTTTGATTGATTGATTGATAGGTTGATGGGTTAATGGTGTGATTAGTTGAGAGAGTGTTTAAACTGAATAGATAGATCATGAGAAACATTAATCCATTGGGCTATGGAGTCATAAAAGGATTTAATTGTTCATCAACTCTACAAGGGTTTTCATAGGGAAAGATAACTATATCAAGTGGATCTCTTAGATTAGATGTGATATGAAATAACACTAAGTTGTGAATGTAGCAAAACTAAAAGTCAGTTAAGAATCTTTTAATTCTACTTCAACAAGAAAAGCCTTTTAGGTAATTGTTTGAGGCAAACCAAAGGACATGGCATACCATAGACTTCTTTGGCTAGACTTTAATAAGCAAAACTTTAAGACAACAATCCAACAATCCTATAATTACTTTCAGACAAAGAAAAAATTTAAGATAACAATGAGTGCAGCTAAAGAGCAAGCTAACCCTATCTTCTTTAACTAAACACTCTAAAGACCTTCAAAGCAAAAATTTGAGGTAGACCAGAGGACAGGGCATACCATAGACTTCCCTGGTTTAGACTCTACTATGTATACTTCAAATAAAGGCCTTAAAAAATATATTTCAAGCTACACCAAAGGGCAGGGCTTACCATAGACTTCTTTGGCTTGACTCTATTACATCATTTCCAAGACAATAAGCTAGGTGGAACTAGAGAGCAACTAAGAATTCTCCAATTAGACCTTGCATAGGAAAACATTAAGATAAAGAATGCAAACAAAAATAGGGTGCCAAGACAACATATTTTACTCTAAAATTTGTGTTCTTTTATCAGAGAAATAATGGACAGAATGGAAAACAGAAGGAAACATTGACAAAGAAGGAAAAATTCACCATTAATATAGCTCAAGAATCTTGTTAACGTGCTTGTATTACTGATGTTCAAAACAGTTACATTACTCCAGTATAATAGATTTCTGCAACTCACAACTTTCTTAAATCCAGCCTAACAGTCCTCAACTAGCTCAACAATAGAAAATCAGTTAACTCACCAACCAACCAACACTAAAAATGATTAATACATGCAGTATTTATCTGAAAAATGAGGAGGTGATACTAAGCTAGGGTTTTAGATTTCATTTATTACAGAGTTAATGAGTTTTTGACCTTTGAGACCATGCAAGGCCCAAGGCAAAATATCTAAGACATACTCACTGCAATATTAACTCCTAACTTAACTGTTTGAGCTAACTTTCAGAAATATTTGACTTTAAGGCTTTTTCAATAACTGTTGGTGGCAAAATGTGTTTCTGGAGGTGTAAATGCCTTGGGTTGAGTCATTCGGATCTATCTCTGTGTAGATTTGCCTTTGTTTAACTTTTAAACTTTGTTTTAGGCTTTAAAATTGGTTTTATCTTTTAATTGTCTGCCTCACTGTCTTTTCTTTAATTCTGCCTTTATCTCTATTTTGTGACTAATCCTTTTAATTTTTCCTTTGATCTATGATTAGCCCTTTAATCTTCACTGTTGTGGTCTTCTGATTGTTTTGCCTTCTCACCGTGTCTCTGTTTGTGTGGATTGTGCAGGGTGGGCATCTTCTGTTGCCTGAGGGTTTTAATAACCATTGATAATAATGTTTTATTGATGATTAAGCTTGATATTTTGCCTCTAGTCATTTTATTATAGAACGAATCTCTGGATCGTCACCCAGAACATTCATCAAAAACATTTTTTGGACCTTCAGAATGCATTTTCCGCATTCCTGACATTAAACTTGCACGTAAAAATAAACCGTAAGTTCAAAACCTGCGTGGGAGGCTTTTCTGCATTTATTTGGGGTTTCGTGGGCTTTCAGAGCACTTGTGGAGGCGAAAATGGTGGTCTATGCGTTGTCGCAGAGCCACAAGGCTCTGGAACGTTTAAATTGGAGGGCGGTATTAGATTTTGGCGGGAAATGGTTGGGTGGTTTTCTGGAGCAGAGAAGGTGGTTTTCACGTAGATGGAGGGGCGATAATGGTTTTGGGGAATCGCGTGTGATTCCATACAGAAGACGACACGCGACAGAGGGTACAAGCGGTGAAATTGCTTATGTCGCGCGTTTTGAAAATGTTAACACTGACGCACATAATATTGCGATATGCGATGAGAGCCGTTAGATATCGGGGGAGACAGATCTACGGCCGTCGGGAGTTTTTATAAGCGGCGGCAGATGAAGCGGTGGGGCCCGGTTTCTTAAATAAGAGGAGGCACTTATTCTTGGGACAAGGTCAAAGTTTTATGGCCGTGGGTTAAGTATACGCGGGTAGGAGCTTAAGAAGAAGGAGCTTGGGATAAAAAAAGAGCGAAGGGATTTATCTTTTATAAAGGGGCTGGGTTACAAACATAAAGGTTAGGTCTTTATATTAAAAACACAAATATATATATATATATATATATATATATATATATATATATATATATATATATATATATATATATATAAGAGAAATATATATATATATATATATATATATGTGTGTGTGTTTTTTTTTAATATAAAACGAAAGGTCCCGATAGGTTAATATTTTGACTAAAAACAATGTAAAAGTGGATCTTTTACATTGTTTTGATGGGATAAGGGAAAAAGATGAAGGAAAGGGGTTTTCGTGGGGGGGAAAAGAGGAAATGAGGCTTTTTTGGTAGGGAAGAGAGTGAAAATGAGGGAAATAAGCCCGAAATTATTTCTTTAAGAGCAACAAGGTGATTTTGAAAAGGTAAATTGAGAGATAGTGAAAAAGTATTTATAAGGATAATGAAGGCAATGAGATTTCTAAAGATAGCTGATAGGCAAGGAATGCTATCTTTAGCTGCTTGTGGAAAATCCATAGTCATCTAGAGAATCTGTAGAATACAGGAGGATAACAGTGGCTCCAGCTGGGGAGGGCAGCTCCTTTAGGAGGTGTCAAGAACCTCAGAGATCAAATCTCTGGAATTAGTAGACCAATGCCTTGATTGTACTTGGAAGATTCGTCCTCTTCAATTTGTTGTTTTGCTGCCATTCTTTTGAAGCTGTGATCTTTAAAATCTAAAAAACATGATTGCTTCAAATTAACTCTACCTACCCATCATACCTTCCCTAGCATTTTCCTTCATTTGGGTGCTTTTAGATTGGCCAACCCTTGTCATCATTTTTCTTTTGAAAACAGGAAACTATCTACTTCTACACTTATATCATCCAAAGGCTTAGATTAGACTAATGAGCTCTTTTATTCTCTACCTAATCTACTTATCTGCCAAGATTAAATAGTTTGACAGATTTTTCATTCTCTAATCTATTAACATAAGATTGAAAACATGGTCAAATCAAGATTAAGCATTTTGATTTGTCATGAGTTGTGGCATTTTAGACAAGCTGCACACAGAATTTATTTTTTGCAAAAAGTAAAACTAAACTGAGGGCTAAAATTTGGAATTTGTTATTCATCACTCTCTTTCTTTCTTGGTTCAAATTTGAGCATTGAAACCAATATCTTTTTCTAATCTAATCTACTAATATAAACAGTTTGGCAAATCTTCATTCACTAGCCTATCAATAGAAATTTAGAACTTGTTCAATCATGATTAGGCTGTATGACTAAACATGACTTCCTCTTCAAAAGTAGTGGCATTTGGACTTGCACAGTTTCAGAACTATATTTTTTTGGTATGGGGCTTGACCTTTTCTTTTTATCTGCCCTCTTTTCTTCTTTTCTTTGTTTTTGTGTTTATTTTTCTGATCTTTCATTCAAGCAGTGTTATATATAATGAATAAAGCTTTAAACTGAGTTTTTTTCAACAAAAATAATGCTTGAGCATCCTGCCATTGACAAGACCTTCAAATAATTCTGTTCCATCCATTTCTTATAGGAAAAATGCATTGTTACCTCTTGCAGAATGGATGATGTATGGGATTTTCCATAGATTTTCAAATTTTCCATGCTTGCCTTTGTCTTCCCTTCTTGAGTCCCATTTCAGCACTTTGTCACCAATGTTGCAATCATTTGCCTTGGTTCTTTTACCAAACAACTTCTTTATGTTTTCCTGCACTTGTTGTGTTCTATTGTATACTTCCTCTCTAGTTTGTTGTAGTTGGACAGTCTGGTTTATTCTTCTTAGCATGCCATTTTCTTTAGATTGTGATTCTTGGATGAGCTTCATCATTGGCACCCCTAAACTTGTTGGAAAAATTGTCTCTGCTCCATACACTAGTTGATAGGGAGACATTACAATTGATTTTTTAGTTGTTAGTTGGTCTGCCCATAGTGCATGTACTAGTTTTTTGTGCCATGATTTCTTGTTCTCTTCCGACAAATTTTTGATAATGTTCACCAAACTTTTGTTTGAGGATTCTGCCAACCCATTACCTTGAGGGTAATAAGCTGTAGAATGGCCCAATGTTATCTGATATTTGTGGCAAAAGTCCACCATTTTATTGGATCTAAAAGCAACAGAATTGTCAGCGATAATATTTCTAGGACAGCCAAATCTAGACAAAATGTGGTTTTCAAGGAATTTGATGATTACTGAGTCTGTGGCAGTTCTAGAAGGGATGGCCTCTATCCATTTTGTAAAGTAGTCAGTTGCAGTGAGGATCCATTTGTGTTGGGTAGAGGAGGTACGATGAATTTCTCCAATAAAATCTAGGCGCCATTGTTGAAAAGGAGCTTCAACAGAGATAGGACGCAAAGGTAATGGCAACAGTTTTCTTTTGGCTTCAAAGATTTGACACTTATGACAGGCAATCACCATTTTATGGACGTCTTGAAAGAGGGTGGGCCAATAGTAACCAGCTCTAAGGATTTTGTTGACAATAGTTTTCCAATAGAGGTGGCCTCCACATTCTCCTTCATGAAACTCATGCTTGATCTTATCTGCATCATTCTTAGGCAAACATTTAAGCAATATACCGCTAGCATTTTTACAACATAAAATTTTATCTACAATGTAGTAGTTTACAACCTTGAACTTTAAGAATCTAGCCTTTGTTTTGGACAAACCAGGAGGAACATTAAGATTAAAAAGAACATATAAAATATCATCATACCAAGATGAATTCAGAAATGATCATTCAATAAGTTGAGTTTCCAACTCCTCTTGTTCATCTAATGCATTAATCATATTCATGTCCAGTGCTTGAAATTCTGTTTCAGCCATGAGTTTAGCCAACCCTTGTGCTTTGATTAGTTTAGTGGAATTGATTTCTAAATCATATTTTAATATAACAACAATCCACTTACCCCTTTTACCATCAGGATCTTGTGTTAAGATGTATTTTACCACTGTGTGAGGCACAAATGCAATGATGTGCGAGTGCAGAATATAAACTCTGAAATATTTCAATGCCTTGATTAAGGGAAAAGCTTGTTTCTCCATTATGTTGTATTTCAGAGGTGCATCTCTTAATGCCTTGCTGAAAAATGCAATAGGCTGTTCCTGCCCTTTTATGTTTTTCTATAGTAGAATAGCAGCAACTGTATGTTCTGATGCAAAGGAGAAGATGAAGAAATATTTGGTAAAATTAGGGCTGATTAGAACTGGTGTTTGGGTAAGTGCTTGTTTTACCAGTTCAAAGGATTGCTTTGCTTCTAAGGTCCATTTGACTCATATTCCTCTTTTCAGCATGTTTGTTATGTTTATTAGGAGTTCTACAAGGTTTGGTATGAACCTTCTTAAGAAATTTATCTTTCCGATGAAAGATTGCAGCTCTTTGATATTCCTAGGATGACTGATTTACAATATTCCCTCAATCTTTTTTGGGTCAATCTTGATCCTTTCTTCAGATATGATGTGGCCTAAAAGTTTTCCTTCTTGAAGGCCAAACAAAGTTTTCTTGGGATTCAAAGACAAACCATACTTTCTACATTTCTCAAATACCTCTCTTAAGTGAGCTAGGTGTTCTTCATCTGTTTTTTAGTAGACTGTGATGTCATCAAGGTATATCACAATGAAGTAACCTATCTCTTATGAGAAAGCAATGTCCATGGATCTTTGAAAGGTCGCACCAACATTCATTAACCCAAAAGGTATTTTAACATACATGAAGGTGCCCCAGGTTGTAGTGAAAGTTGCCTTGTGTTGATCATCTGGGTGTACCAGCACCTAATTGTATCCTAAAAATCCATCTATCAAAGAAATTATTTTAGACCCTACTTACCTTTGTAATATGTGATCCAATTTTGGTAAAGGGTAGTTGTCATTTAAGGAGGCTTTGTTTAGATTTCTAATCTGTATGCATAGCCTAATTTCTCCTGTTTTCTTTCTCACTGATACAAGATTTGAAACCCATTCTAACTATCTCAGAGGGACTATTATTCCAGCATCATACGTTTTCTTAATTTCTTTCTCAACTAGGGGTAGCTGCATAGGGTTTATTCTGCACAGTTTCTGTTTAACAGGCTTCTGGTTTTCTTTGAGAGGTATCTTATGCTGGATTATCTCTGCATCATATGACTTTAAATCTTCATAACTCTAAGCAAAAACATTAGTGAATTCTTTAAAGAGATCAAGATATTTCTGTTTTATATGAGCTAGCAGTGTTTTAGACAGTTTTATCATTTTGGGTTTTTGTTCACTGCCTATATTGCACTCTTCTATTTCAGCTTCAATGGGTTCCATCTCTGGCTTCCTGGAAACATCATTAAAGTCAAACAGTTCTTCTATAGGAACCAATCCCTTTGGAAAATTATCATTATTGGACTGCAACTCTTCAAAGTATTCTTTCTCTAAATTAGTGCATAACTCTGTTTTTTGTGTGTGTTCTTTTGTTAACATATTTACATCAGCTATATCAGGAGGTTCTTCTTTGTAAGTATGTTCCTTAGTAGGGCGGTTTTCTTCATACTCTGAGTCTGAACTTGGCACTTCAAACTCATTTTTGGACTGCAGGAAATCTTCTATTTTTTTATCTCCTTCAAACACATGCCAATACTTTATGTTATCAGGAACTGCTGGTCTATATTTGAATTGAACAATATATTGTTTGCTATGATAAGGTTTTTGACATGTGCTGGCTACAAATGCTAGACCATTGGCAAGGATGTTTTGATTTCTAGGGACAAAGGTGAGATCATATTCTGTGAATGTTTTCAAGAGGTCAAGGTCATCATCGCTATACGCTTTTAATCTAGGATGCTTAGCTATGTATTCTCCATTAATCTGCCTAATGACTAACTATGAATTGCCATGGATAATTATCCTCTTGGCTCCTAATTTCTTAAGTAATTGTAGTCCTAGGAGGAGTGCCTCATATTCAGCTATGTTATTTGTGCATTGAAAATTTAGCTTGTATGAGTGACCTTCTTCATGATTTTTCTCTGTGTTATGCACCCATATTCTTGCTCCTGAACCAGTTTTGCTACAAGACCCATCAAAACTCATATTCCAAAGAGGTTCAATTTCAGATTTATCATTGGGTTGGTCATTGTGCCTGCCACTATGTTGTTTATTATGCTGTTCTTTAAGGTTTGCACTATGTTTGTCATTATTTTGCCTTTTATGGTCAGCACTATGTTGAATGTTTTCTATTTGGGCAGATTGTTTTGGTTGTTCCTCCTCCTTTTCCTCTCCTTCTTCAATGGTTTTCTCATTCTCTGCTACTTGTTCATTAACATTTTCATCATTATAAAGGATAAATGAATCAAGATCAGTGTGAATAGAAAAAAGAGGGGAGTTATTTGGCTTTTCTTGACTGCTAACCATGTATTTCATGTGAGTTTCCCTATATAGTCTTTTTGGTTGACTAAAAACATGGATGGTAGCATAGGTCATGTCCATTTGGAGGGTGCCTTGGAGTTTAGCACCCCATGATCTTGAAAGGAGCATGCCATATTTAGGGGGAATATCAGCCACTACAATATCCATTACTAATCTCTTGGCTGGTATTTGTTCTAAGTTGACATATAGATCTTTTATTAGGCCTAGACATTTAACTCTACTGGAATCAAAAGAGTATAAATCCTTGTATGGTCTAGTTATTTCAAGGCCTAGTCTTTCCATTACTACCTTTGGCATAAGGTTGTGTGAAGCACCGGAGTCTAACATGGCATTATAAAAAATTTTGTCATGGATATTTAAACTGACATAAAATGGAGGAACACCTCCCTCTTGAAATTTCCCTTCTACTTCAGGTCCAAATAGAAGCTCAGGTTTGTCATCATTTAAATTAACAGAATTAGCATTTTCTCCTATGTTTAAAGATTTCAAAAGTTCGGATCTATATAAATCTTGAGTGACTAATTCAGTAAGAGGAATAGATATTTTAATCTTAGCAATTTTATTCTTTATACTGAAAGGTGCTTGAGCTTTTGAAATGTTCAAATCAACCTTTTCAGACACTGTTTTCACAACAATTTTAGCTTGCTGGTTTTTATTATGAAACTCAGTTAAAACAATTTTGTTAGGGGAACTAGCTGTGTTGCTAGTGATGCTTGGTCACCACTGTGTTTGTTATTAGGTTGGATTTTTTATTTTTATTTTATTTATTTATTTTATTTTATTTATTTATTTATTTTTTATATATATTTCTATCAGAACTTTCAGCCACTGTGTTCAGATTTTTTGCTGTCTTTTTAGAAATGTTTTCAGGATTCTTCTTAGTAGAACTTTCAGAGGTCTTTCTTTTGGGAGTATCTTGGTTTTTTTTTCTCCTGAGGTCATACTGTCTATGCACTTCCATAATTGAATTTTATAGTCTTAAGATTCTAGGCTTTCTTTCTTATATTGAGTTGGGGAAAACATGCCTTGTTCTTCCTTAGTGAGAAAAACAGTATCCTCATTATTTACTACCATTAAATTTATGTGGTTTTCCTCTGTTTCTTCAATCACTTCCTCATCCTCATCAACATCATTTTCTTGGAAAGGAGGTCTGATTTGCTGATTAGGACCTCTTTATCTAATTTGAGGGGGGTTTCTCCTAAAGTTTTGGTTTTGGTTTTGGTTTTGATTTCTTTTTTGAGGAGCTGTTTGGTTTTCTCTAGGATAAACTCTCTCATTTACATTCATCCTCTCCATCATCCTCTCCATGGTTTTTATTAAGTTATGAATCTTTGTATCAGATTTGGAGGGTAAAACTTCTTCCCTATATGTGATTCTTTTTTCATTTTTCATTCTAGCTCTCTTAGCAATCAGATTGGCTTCTACACTTACTGCTCCCCTTTGCATGTCTTCTAATGTGAGGGGTTCTCTTTCTCTTAATTGATAAGCCATCTCTCGGTCAAAACCATTAGGGAATTTCATTAGGGCTAGACCTTGTGGAGGTTTCATATGTATAGGGAGGGAATTATATACACTATTGAACCTAGTGCAGTATTCTTGGACACCCTCTCCAACATTTCTCTTAATGTTTTCATACTCTGATAAGATTTGGAGAGGGTTCTTCTTGACTTCCCATTTGTTTAAGAATAGTTGATGAAAAACAGGGAGGTCATTAATACTATTAGGGGTTAATCCTTTAAACCATTTTCTTACCTCTCCCCCTAATCTTTGAGAAAACATTCTAAGTTTAACAGTTTCATCATCTATTTCTTATCTGTCAAAGTAGTTATTCATTTTTTCCACATGTTGATGAGCAGTAGTAGAACTACTAGCATCATGTAAAGGGATATTGGACTGGTAGTCCTGTGGTATAACAATTAAAGGCTGTGGTAGAAATAGGGGAGAATAACATGTATCCATGATCTGTGGTTGTGGAAACAATGGAGGGTTAACAAGTGGAGGGTTTACAAAAGGAGGTACAGGGTTAAATGGAGGAAGGTGAACAATGGGGGATGAAGTTAGTACAACAAAATTCTGTTGCAGGGTAGATGGGTCTAAAACTATCTGGGTTATCCAACTCTAAGATCTAGTCCTAGACAACCTTTGTTTTAGGGGTGAGTCAGATAGGATATTTTGCAAGTCTTTAAGGTTTTCAGGTAGGGAACTTGCTTCGTGGATTGGTCTGCTAACAGTTGGATTTTAGATCTAGGGGACTTCCTAATGATGCTTTCAGGATTGTCAACTATTGCAGGAGGATTTGGGTCAGGATGGGATATGGTACAGATTCTTCTAGAAGCCAGACTTGGACCCAAGAATCAGAAAGGTTAAGAGTTTATAACACTCTTGAAGGACAAACTAATCTGTGAAAGAAACACTTAATCCACAAAGTATTCTTGACTGGGTTTTGTTTATGTTTTGATGGTGAAATAAGTTTTCCCAGTGAAATCTATGGAAAACCAGTGGAATCAACAGGCCTACTGAAAACCAGTGGAGTCACCAGGTGGAAGATTTTTACTTGTTTTTATGGCTGGCTATTGTCCACCATTAGCAACCAGGTACCATTCTTGGCTAACACTTGATTCATCTAAGTTAAAAAATGAGGTTTTCTGAGTTTTTGAGTTTATATTTTGCTGTTTATTACTCAATAATCCCAAGTATGGTCGCCACTATGTTGGCTCCCCGTGATTTGCAAGATTGGCAAGAAAAAACGTTGCAGTGAACCACATCAGAACCACTTTGGAATCCTAGGACCTAGCCTTCCTGGGCTTAGAGAGGGATCTCTCTATGTAATTGTTTATAGATAATATGATTTTTTTCTTTGGTTTAAGATGTTAGGCTAGTTATGAAGTTATAAGAACTTTGTTTGTTTTGATTGATTGATTGATAGGTTGATGGGTTAATGGTGTGATTAATGAATAGATAGATCATGAGAAACTAAAATCCATTGGGCTATGGAGTCATAAAAGGATTGAATTGTTCATCAAATCTACAAGGGTTTTCATAGGGCAAGCTAACTATATCAAGTGGATCTCTTAGATTAGATGTGATATGAAATAACACTAAGTTGTGAAGGCAACAAAACTAAAAGTCAGTTAAGAATATTTTAATTCTACTTCAATAAGAAAAGCCTTTTAGGTAAATGTTTGAGGCAAAGCAAAGGAAAGGGCATACCATAGACTTCTTTGGCTAGAATTTAACAAGAAAACCTTTAAGACAACAATCCAACAATCCTAGAATTACATTCAGACAAAGAAAACATTTAAGATAATAGTGAGTGCAACTAAAGAGCAAGATAAACCTATATTCTTTAACTAAACACTCTAAAGACCAAAGGACAGGGCATACCATAGACTTCCCTGGTTTAGACTCTACTAAGTATACTTCAAAGAAAGGCCTTAAAAACAATATTTCAAGCTACACCAAAGGACAAGGCTTACCATAGACTTCTTTGGCTTGACTCTATTAAATCATTTCCAAGACAACAAGCTATGTGGAACCAGAGAGCAACTAAGAATTCTCTAATCAGACCTTGCAGAGGAAAAAATTAAGATAAGAATGAAGACAGAAATAGGGTGCCAAGACAACATATCCTACTCTAAATTTTTTGTTCTTTTATCATAGAAATAATGGACATAATGGAAAACAAAAGGAAAACAGTGACAAATAAGAGAAACTTCACCATTAACATAGCTCAAGAATCCTGTGAACGTGCTTGTATTACTGGTGTTCTCAACTAGCTTAGCAACAGAAAATCAGTCAACTCACCAACCAACCAACCAACACTAAAAATGACTAATACATGTAGTATTTATCTGCAAAATGAGGAGGTGATCCTAAGCTAGGGTTTCAGATGTCATTTATTACAGATTTAATGAGTTTTTGACCTTTGATACCATGCAAGGCTCAAGGCAAAATATCTAAGACATACTCACTGCTATATTAACTCCTAACTTAACTGTTAGAGCTAAGTTTCGGAAATATTTGACTTTAAGGCTTTTTTAATAATTTTTTCAATAAATGTTGGTGGAAAATTGTGTTTCTGGAGGGGTAAATGCCTTGGGTTGAGTCATTCGGATCTGTCTCTATGCAGATCTAGCTTTGTTTAACTTTTAAACTCTGTTTTAGGCTTTAAAATTGGTTTTATCTTTTAATTGCCTGCCTCACTGTCTTTTCTTTAATTCTGAATTTTTCTCTATTTTGTGACTAATCCTTTTAATTTGTCCTTTGATTTATGATTAGCCCTTTAATATTCACTGCTGCGGTCTTCTGACTGTTCTGCCTTCTCACCGTGTCTCTGTTTGTGTGTATTGTGTAGGGTGGGAATCTTGTGCTGCCTGAGGGTTTTAATAACCACCGAGAATAATGTTTTATTGATGATTAAGCTTGATCTTTCACCTTTGTTCCTTTTATTATAAAACGAATCTCTGGATCGTCACCCAGAACATTCATCAAAAACGTTTTTTGGACCTTCAGAATTCATTTTCCGCATTCCTGACATTAAACCTGCACATAAAAACAAACTGTAAGTTCAAAAACTACGTGGGAGGCTTTTCTGTATTTATTTGGGGTTTTGTGGGCTTTCAGAGCACTTGTGGAGACGAAAATGGCGGTCTATGCGTTGTCGCAGAGCCACAGGGCTCTGGAGCGTTTAAATTGGAGGGCGATATTAGATTTTGGCGGGAAATGGTTGGGCAGTTTTCTAGAGCGGAGAAGGTGGTTTTCGCGTAGGAGGGGCGGTAATGGTTTTGGGGAATCGGGTGCGATTCTATATAGAAGACGACACGCGTCGAAGGGTACAAGTGGCGAAACCGCTTATATCGCGCGTTTTGAAAACGTTAACCACTACACAAATAATATTGTGATATTTGATGGGAGTTGTCAGATCTCGAGGGAGACATATCTACTATGGTCGGGATTTTTTAGAAGCGGTAGGCAGGTGAAGCAGTGGGGCCTGGTTTCTTAAATAAGCGGAGGCACTTATTCTTGGGAAAGGGTCAAGGTTTTATGGGTGTGGGTCAAGTATACACGAGTGGGGGCTTAAGAAGAAGGAGCCTGGGCTAACAAAAGAGCGGAGGGCTTTATCTTTTATAAAGGGTTCTTGTTACAAACATAAAGGTCGGGTCTTTATATTAAAATAGATTTTTTAAATATAAAACAAAAGGTCCTGATAGGTTAATATTTTGACTAAAAACAATGTAAAATAGGATCTTTTACATTGTTTTGATGGGATAAGGGAAAAATATGAAGGAAAGGGGTTTTATGGGGTTTTAGTGGGGGGGGGGGGGAAGAGGAAATGAGGCTTTTTTGGTAGGAAAGAGGGTGAAAATGAGGGAAATAAGCCCAAAATGATTTCTTTAAGAGCAGTAGGGTGATTTTGAAAAGGTAAACTGAGAGATAGTGAAAAAGGGTTTATAAGGATAATGAAGGCAGTGCGATTTCTAGGAATGGGCGATATACGAGAATGCTATCTTTAGGCGCGTGGAAAATCATGGTCTCACTGGGAATATGTAGAATATAGGAGGATAACGGTCATACACTCACGAGCTGCGGGGGGACATGCCGCGCGATATGATGAGCCTTATGTGTCATATCGTCGGAGCATCCTGACTACTAACGGCTAGGAGGTATAGGCGCCATGGAGATGCGTGACAAAGCAACTCATCAGATGATCATGATCACAAGGGGAGTGATCATCATTCTAGTACTCCACCTCCTCCTCCTTCACCTCGTGTCGGAGATTAGCAACCAGCATCTAGTCCTGAGCAGACGTCTTCTGAGCAGGCACCATCTTAGCAGGCACCTCCTGAGCGGACACCATCTGAGCAAGCACCTCCCTATTAGGCACGTGCATCTGAGAAGGCACCATCCACTGAGCAGACACTATCTGTTAGGCACCTCCTAAGGATACACCATCTGATCAACATCCACCTCTTGAGTAAGCACGCCCATCTGAGCGGGCACCATCGACTGAGAAAGCTTCGACTAGTTATAGTATTGATGTAGTACCACCCGATATTTGACACACACACACACACACACACATATATATAAATACATACTCTTAGAAGATTCAAATGGTCATGCGATTTCAACCCCGAAAAATGGTCTTCCACAGTGAAGCAACGCTGTAGTGAAGACCCATATGAAGATGACACCCTCACACCTATTATAACTTCCTTTTCCAAAGAAATATCATCTTTTTTTTAAATCCATGGGACATCACCTTCTTTGAAATACCAATTAAGAGAGGGACCAACCTCTGATCCTGTACTTTTTAATTATCTTGTTCAATGTTTATTTTTAGTTTTTGAAGTAATAATATCTTTCCTAATAGCCAATGTGTCACTTTATTTCGATCAAATGTGCCTCCATAAAGAAGATGAAACATTCTTAAATATATGCATGAGATCTAATAAGTGGGTAATCTTAAGATGCTCCTAATATGGGAGGTTATAAAAGATAGATTTCCTTTTCATCCCAATGGGCAATTTCTCAACATAGGCGTCGAAGAATTCTGGATCATCGAACATAGGCTCCCCATTGGAATTGAACACTTCTATGAAATCCTTCTCCTTATCTCTCTCATATGCTCTAAGACATTTAGTTGGTGTCGTTATTACAGGCCTTTGGGTTCTCTCTCGTTTACCATTGAAAGTGGATACTGCTCTTTTGTAAGGGTGTTCTTCTAGGAGGAATACCCCGGAGTAGTCATACACTGGCTTTCGTAGGTCATTGGACCATCTAGCTTTTAGAGAAGGTCCACAACATTTACATGCATAATATCGTTTTGTTACAAGACCTGCGAAATTATTGTAAACAATATGCATGGCATGTTAAAGAATATCATGAAGATCATAACAATTACAACTAATAATTAAATAGTTAATATGCGAAATAATATTGTTATGTATATAAAAAATCAATAAACATGTAATTTACCAGAGCAAACTCCTAAGCCTGGATAATCATGTGTCGTGTAAGAAAATATGCCATGTAGCGTAAAACTCCTCTTTGCTTTGATGGGTATTGATACATCGTATACATTTATCCCATCCCGTAATTCCTTCAGATCATCTACCAATGGTTGTAAGTAGACATCCATATTCTTCACTTGTCTTCTACCAGGGGCTATGAGAGCCAACATAAGATGTTCATTCTTCATGGACAACCATGGGGGGATATTTTTATTGATCACTACTACAGCCCAAACATAATAGTTGGTGTTCTAGAGGGAATATGGGTTGACACCATCCATGGCTATGTTGAGTCGTAGACTTCATACTTCATCCTTGAATTTTTCGGGTCATATATCATCTATATGCTTCATGGCTATTGAATCTATTGGGATTCACATAACTCCCAAATCACTTCTGTGTGAGGCATGCCATCCCTACAACATAGCTAATTCTTTGCAACGAAAGAACCTTAGAATCCTTGGGATTATAGACATGTGCCTCAATATCTTAAAAGGAGGACCACATGATTTACCCTTATTTTTCGATTTATCATACGTTTCATGCCCACATTTAGGACATATATATTTGTCTACATATTCTCCTCTATATAGAATACAATCATGTGGACATGCATGATATGATATGTACTCAACACCCAACATTTTCAACAATTTCTTTGCCTCTTCGCAGCTACCGGGCAAGACATTATCACTTGGAAGAACCTTATCTTTGAATAAGTTGTATTTGGTGGACAATATTAAATGTACAATGCTAATAATTATTAACGTTCATAAAATTGACCATTTTTTAAGTGGATTATGTGACAATATTTCTCAAAATATAAGGGACTTGATGGTCAATTACCTCAAAATTTCCGAGAAAAATGCATTCTATAAGCCAAAATTTAATTTCAAGTTGTACAGTAACATCTTTGTCCCCAACTGGGTAGAATTTGACTGACCTCCAGGTCCAAAGAGAGGGGTGGTGGAAGCAAATTTAAGGCTTTCGAAAAAGGTATCAGCAATATGAGCATCATCCCCTAGCTGATCATCATTCTGGGATGCATCTAACAACAATGTCTCCATGGTAGTTGTATCCCTTATGTAATCATCCATACCAACCTCTATTTGATTGCCTCCATTACCAGCTTGTGAAGAACTACTATTGTTGTAATCATTCCTAATTGGTGAATCTGGACGTAGTGGGAATTGAATAGCTGGTTGATTCAACCATTCTTGGTATTGTTCCTCTCTGAGTTTTTCTCTTAATTCAACCTTCTCTCAATTTGACATTATCGTGTGGTGCAACGAAAGATGTTAGGTAGGTCACTCATCATCACTAGAGTCCTAATAATTTCAAAATATATATTTGAATATGATTAGTACAAAATCGATGATATCAATTAGTAAGCACGTCAATGCATGATTAATTGGTTTGAAGTTGAAATGATTACATTATAACAAACAATTATTACCATAATTGTCCCAGGATTGTGGCTAGAAGATGGCATGTTACAATTGGCAAGGTGAAGTGGCTATCCATTTTCATCTACCAACCACACCTTGATGTATGCTGCTCCTGATAAGAGCTTCCGACGTTTTGGAACTGTTTGAATATTTTGTGCATCTGAACTCGATTATGAATTTGCATGAACATGAAAATTTGTATACATTAATTTTATTCAGCTAATTGACATGGATAAAATAAATAAATTCAATTAGATAATGAAAATATAAATAAAATCTAAAGTAATTATGTCTGGAGATGGATAGGGAGAACTCCGTGATGGACTTCGAGAAATATTATGGAACAAGATGGATTTTGAAGAATTGCCCATTTGATATAATTATGAGATTTTCTCCATGCATTTGAGAAAAATCAGCAATAAATTTTGGTGTACATACATAAAAGCAATTTCGGTGCCTTAAAAAAAGAGTTATTGTTATCGGTGCTAATGCACTGTTAACCACACTGGTGCGGTTTTATTACCAGACGCACCGATGGCGTTAGTTAACAAGCGCACGGAATATTAGGAAAAAAAACACAACTTTATTTTTTTGAAGTGAAAAAAGTGGTAAACAGAAAAAATGGGCGGCAAATGATTTTTGGAAATCTAATTTCATAAAAGTTCTTTAAATAGTAAAATTAATTCATTATTTCATTATTTTTGCAAAATTTTCAGGGAGGGATTTGCACGAGACACATACCTGGAGAAATAGAGCACTGTGGAGCAACAAAATACTTTCGAACAACAACACTATTTAGAGAATCAGAATTTGAAATATCTGGTGATTCACATAAAAACCCTATAGTAGAGTAAAATGTTAAATTTTACTGTAATAACTTTTTTTTTACAATTTTTGTTAGATTTAATACACGCATAGTAAAAATTTTAAATTTTATTGTGCATTTTACTAAGAAAATCATTTACAATATTTATTCCTATTTACATTTAATTAAAATTCAGAAGAAAAAAAAATCCATTCTTACGTTAAACATTTGCTTCTTCTTGTTTATGTAATTGCAAAAATTCACAATTAGGGCTTTTTCATTTTAGATTTATAGGATTTGTATTACTATATATATATAGGCGTATGACATCTAACCTGCGGGACCACTTGCAGAGTCGGATCCCAAATCCCTGTCGGCCCTTGCACAATTTTTTAAAAAACAAATTTTGTTAATCGGTCCGCATTGTTTAAAATAGCGCACCGGTGCGCTATTTTAGTATAATGCATTGGGCGCCTATTGAAAAAAAACACTGTTTGATATATATATATATTTTTTAATCGGTGCTTCAGGATTAATACACTGGGTCTCCTATTGACAAAGAGGACCATATAGTGTTTTCACTGTATTGGCGGTGCGTTTATAAGACTGCACCGTTTTTGGTGCTTAAGTGTTGAAAGTCGCACCAAATGTTTAATTTAGATAGACACGCCATTTTCTTGATTTTTTTTACTTGAAAAGTATGTGATTTATTTATAAATATATTAATGAATGATACGGGTTTTATATTGATAAAGAAATGGCTGATAATAGTTCAAGTAACAAAAATATTGATAGGACAACCATAATAGCAAAAAAGACAAGTTATTTGTAAATTCTTTACAAAAATTATTATTTTTGAACTATATGTAAGTTTAACTAATATGTATTGTTTAGTGTGTATCATGCAGAGCCACAAAATGATGAAGCTAGATAAGATTCTTTCTGATCTAAGACCAGAAGAGTGTAAAATCAAGATGGAAAAATTGCAGAAAGGGGAATCAGGTGAATGAAAAAATATTATTGATCCAATATGAGTTTCTTTTTTGAATTTTCATTAATAATATACATACAAATATTATATAACGTGTTTCAAACAATCTGTTAATTCATATATGTTTAATGTTCTACAGGGACCAACAACGAAGAAAAGGAATTTTGCTCTAAGAAAAGAAAAAAAAATAGAACATGCAAATGAAAATGAATTGCTCCTTAGCTCATCTGGAGTGGTGCTGGAGGTTAACGAAATGGGGAAAAACTTTTACAAAAATTTGAGGGATCTAGTGGAACGAATGCATGGATTTTCTTTCCACTTACAATACAAAAATCAATCCAACGATTCCGAGAACCAAATTTTATTTAAAATCTATGAAGAGTTTCCAGAGAATTGGTCAATGAGACATGTCAAACTTTTAATAGCAAAAACGTACAAGAACAAAAAATAAGGATTGAAAAAGTAATATTCCTTTAAATGTTTTTCTAGAATTATATGTATATATTACTACAAAGCAATCATTTATAAATTTCACTTTTGTTATCATTTAGTTTTCATATATCAATATAAAAATCAAATAGTTTATTGTCATGTTACTTTTTCAAGAAGATTATGAAAATCTCAAAGGATGAACGAGTTGATATCATAAATATAACAGTATGAATGTCCAAAAAGGTGTACAAGGAGATGGTCAAAGAAATGGACATAATTGCATCGCACAAGGAGCCATCTCAACAACAACGTGCTTCAAATGTAATATGTAATCATTGATTTTTTTTAATTAGGTATAATAAATAAAAAATTTAGCATTAAATATTAATTTTCAAGTATTTTCTTGCAGAAAATAAAATAAAATGGAACCCATTCAACACATAAAACAGGACGACAAGGAAGAAAAGGGTTGATATCTAAGTTGTGAGTAATCGTTACTTCCTTATATCAAATTAACTAGATTTCATTTTTGTATATTTTAAGTTATTTTACATCAATCATCATTGAATGCCTTCAAACATATGCTAACATACAAAGAATAATCACCAGAAGAATTGATTGAAATTGGGTTAAATATGTGTTGTCAGTATATGTTGGCATATCAGAAATTAATTGTGGAATTTGTAAGTATCTATCGATTTTATGATTTTTTATGGGGTCTAAAACTTGCAGGAAACAAAGTATGGAATTGTGCCAACAAATGAATTATTGAAAGAAGGCATGAAATTTGGTTTTGAAAGACTGTGTATAGCTCACGAGTCAATTCTTGCTATGGTATATTTATTTTCGATTTACATTGATGTATATTATTTAATAGTGAAATTTTCATTATTCTCACCAATGTAGATACACTCATTACAATTTGTTTTTATGTTTGTAGAAGTAACTTGAAGAAGAAGAAAACAATCAACACAATGAACAAAACATTCCTCCAAATAACCCAAGTCATGGAAGTAGCTTGAGCAGAAACATCAGTTCCATCGAAGAATGATGATCAATATGTTTAGATATCAAAGCAAGAGGTTGTATTTTTTGAAATATTTGTTTGTTAAATATAGTGTCCCAATTGAAAGACAAAGGGATACCAATAACTGTCCCATTTTGTATGACAAAGAGCGTCTTATTCATATATATATATAATAAAATATGTTTTATTATATTCCGTTGCGTTCTCGATTGTCGTTGTGAAATGTTACACTGCTAATTAAATATATGGATGATTAAATATTGTAATGAAGAGAAGTGAAATATGATGATATGATATAACAAATTCATCCAAACATCACATTCAAATGCACTAGTAAAAATTTAATTGATATGAATACTGTTATAAGATATGTGTTACTTTTGATGAATAATGAATTTAAAAAATCACAATAATTGCACTATCACAGGTTGATGTTTCTAAAAAATAGAAAATGAACACCAGTGTGTGTGTATGATACTGTGTACTGGTGCGTGTGTATGATACTGCGCACCAGTGTATTTCTACAACCTATGAGCACTGCACCAAATAAAAATACCAATTAGAACGCCCAATGTGCTTTATCGACGACTACGACCCAGGCGGATAGGCGTTGCATTCACTGGTATGGTTTGCCTTTAACGCGCCAATGCGTTTTTACAACTTAACGGCCTGGTGCATTTTTACACCTTAACAACCTGGTGCGTTTTTACATCTTAATGGGCGCTGGTGCATGCACCTTCTATTGGCTTAGTACGTAGTTATTGGTGATACACACCAGGATGTTGCTAAACACCTTGGGGTTTCTGAAATTTGTTTTCGATCTCGGTGCTTGGTATCTTTATAGTGCCGGTGCGTACAAGTTAAACGCACCGGTGCGTTCACACATGAAGCGCGCACTGATAAGAAATACATCTGTAAAAACCTCCGGCCGCCCAATTTTTTTTAGTTGTGGTGAAGTTCCATTATAAGCTCCGTAAAAACCTCCGTTACCACAAACAGATGTTGTATAAAATGTTTTTTTGACAATTTTGGCCAATTTTATAACACTAAAAACCTCCTTTATAACCTCCGCTAAAGGGTCTTTTCCTTGTAGTGATTGTAAGTTTCATTGAGTTGTAACTGAGATTGGATGCAAAGGTTTGAGTATCAGAGTAAAAAAAAAAACTGTAAGTATGAAAAAATGTTGGCTTGAGGGGTCCTGACCTAGGTTCGGTGTGCAAGGTTTGCCAACAAACCCCTATACTACTAGCCCTTTCGGCAGTGACCCGCTTGCACAGGTCACAGTCTCCCCCGAAGTAGTATGGGTGGGTGCTAGAACCGGGTTTACGCACCCTGAGAAAGGAAGGGTAAGGCAAGCAGGGCTGTGTTCTGTTCAGATTACCTTGTCTCTGTGCAGGGTTAAATATGTATCCAATTGCATCCACGTGCACTAGATCTACAATTATATGATTTTCATAACATCAACACAACGTTACATGACCGGAACAGAACAGATCTAGATCCAATTCAATACACAGACTTTCGCAGCATGATATAACCAGAGCGGAACAGATCCAATCATTCAATATTCAGACTTCCGCAGCACAAAGACAGAAAATGCATAACACAGTAATTACCAACAATTCATTTAATAGTACTCACAGATTCAGATCTAATAATCCTGTATTCATTCATCAACCTTTCCTTACAATTCCCTTCCCAACCTGTGCTCACAGCAGTAGGGTCCACACACATTTGGACTAGGATCTCCGCGCACACAGCTAGCAGGAGTCTGTTCCCCCAAAACCCAAATAGATCGCTTACACAACAGATCGCATCAATATCTCATCAAATCCTACCTCTGACAATTCGAAATGCCTCTCTATTTATAACAATCTAGCTTTAACATTCCTATGGTCCGAAACCCATGGTTTTCGGACCCCTAGTTTACCCTTTAACCCATTACAATGCGTTCGGGGCTTTGACCTTCCCCAAAACCCCTGGGCTATACTAAATATAATAAAAAATAAACAAAATGGACCAGTTTCGTAGCTTGTTAGGAGACCTCATTCCAACAGTCCCCCAACACAATATTGTGACTCGTCTCGAGTCACTTTGGTGGCGCGCCTTCAATCTGTGCGCGCAAGTTAGCCGGGGTGCGTAGGAGTGGTGGAAGCACTTCCTTGCTTTGGGCCACAGTGTGTTGCGCAATATTGATCATCGTCAGAGAAGCAGGCCCATCGATATCCGCACCCACTCATTCCAACAACCGGTGGAGGCATGCAATGGCGGATTGCGCATCATGTGCAAGCTGGAGTGCATCATTAGACCATGGTTTCAAATTTTTGCACACAATCTTCTTGGAGTGACGAAGGTCCTCAATCCTGTGTGTGGCGGCCAGGCACTGCACTAGGGTGGGGGGAGGTGTGGAGGCCCGAACTCGATCTAGAACATCTTCTGCCTGCTTCAATTCCAATTGGGCATGTTGAAGTGTGGGGTGGTGCTGTGCTATCGTCCATAGCTGCGTAGCCTCTTCAAGCAATTGGGCTCCCTATGCTAGTTGTTCCTGAATAATGCGTGTTGCGTTAGTGACCACGGCAATTCGCTGGGCTCATTCTTCTGGAGGCATGACATACTGCTTGTGCCTTTCTCGGTCACGATGGTGCACTTCTTGCATTACTCTGGTAGACAATATTTGTAACTCTATAGTAGATAGCTGCGCTAAGTCTACTTGAATGTCCCCAGTAATTGGTTCAGAAGTGTGAATTATGGCAGTGTGAGGGAGTAAACATACGTTGCTTCTAGCGGGCAGGGTCTGGAAATGGCGAAGATGTCGCAGCAGGTCCCGGTACCATAACATTCCTACCGAACTTGGTTCCCAGATAATCCTTCTGGGCGGCAGCCCGCGCGCACTCCTATTACTGCACTCAGTGTCTCCCGGTCCTCTTATCAGTTCCTCCTGTGAGTTGGGATCCATAACAGAAAGACAAGCGTTATATAACATATGGACAAGTATAAAAAACCAGAATGCGGATAGCCAATGCTGCTTGATAAGCGAATAAATATCCCGACCCAACGTCTTCCAGCCATCTACGCCCCAATCGAAGCTACTTAATGGCGAGGTAGCTCGCATGTGGCGTGTATCCTCGATCTGTCGGACCTTTCTTATCATAAATGGTGATAGTGATGATCTACCGCCCATTTTCTATGTTTGTAAGTATTTTTTAGCATTAACTCGGGATGAGCTTACATTCTTCCTTCATGTCCAAGGTAATGTCAGAGCGTGGTTGACGCGTTGAGGGCATTTTCGTATCTCGACGGAAGGTTGACACAAGTTGGTCCTACAAGTCGATCGAGAATCTTTTTGGAGCATTTATGCCATTTGTGGAAGGAGAATTCTTGTGCAAGACGGCTGCATCATACGTCCTTAGGTGATTTATTTCTCGAGACGTTCGCAGATTTTACTGGATACACATGATTGTAGACAAGTCCGTAATCCTATGCGCGCTGAGGTTAGTAGTACTCTGGTAAGTTTGGTTGGGCAAGGGTTGAGTGCACCCTTGAGTGTTGCGCGTCAGCAAGTAACCACGTGGGTCGACCGACCTTGGGGCCCATCTGGCTAAGGGAGTTTCTATACGTAGGATCACCCTACTCCAATACTTCCTCTGGGTAGGGGAGACAGGTCCCTGCGTAGGTGCTTCATATCGGGTTAGCGGTAGTGCTTAGGACCTACATTCTGTGAAACCCTTAGGCTTCGTAGGCTTCTGAGTGTCATCTGCGTCCTCTTGGCAAGGCAAGGTTCTTTCTATGGTAGAGATGCGATGAAATTTTCTGACGGTCTGAAGGCTGTGAAGTGCCGAAACCTCATGCAACTGGTTTTTCCAATTCTCCAGCTCCTCATCGGAGTCAGAAAAACATTCACTGTCCTTTTCCCAATAGAGCATCCCTTCATCCGTGGGGTTAACCCGATCTTCATCTTGTGCAATGATATTATAAATATGATCTAATTCTTCCTTCGTATGGACAGGCTCGGTATACCGGGTACCTTCCTCGAGATCCAAGGGTACTATGACACGTATGCCTTCACTTTCAAACACCATGCTTCATTTATTGAGGTTGATAATACCTCCCATGTCCATTGCCTAGTCCAGCCCAAGGAGCGCAGGGTAGAAGTCCGTGTCTTCAACTATTTCAATGACTTCAAAGTCAAATAGGACTCTTACTCCTGCAATGTCAACCATAAATTTTGGTAACCTACCCAAGGGAATGATCTTCTGTTGATTTTCCATGCGTAGCTGGATAGTGGACCATTCCAATTTGGGCTTTCCCATCCGTTTCCATGTCTACTTAGGTAGAACGTTGGCATCAGATCCAAGATCTAGGATAACCTAATCCATTTCATAGACTCCGATTTATGCAGTTAACCGCATCTCTCTCCCTGTGCGTTTCTTAGAGTTGTATAGTTTGTGTACGTCCTTGGTTTCGGGAATCAAGGTGGGTCGAGCTGCGCAGGTATTCATCAAGGCTAGGAGGTTTCTTACGGCCTGTGGGTTCCTGAGCAACTTCAGACATGCCTTCAAAAAGGTTTCAATGTCTTCCTCGCTCTGATGCTGCGTAGGGGCTGCTAGTAGTGCCTGTTCTTCGCAAGATACTTCTTTTCTTCCCTGGGTGTCCAACCCGCTACGTGTTATGACTTTTACACTTGGATCTGCTTCTCGTAGCTTAGTTTTAACCCTCTGTACATTCTACGTAGGGGTAGGCTGCTTTTCCTGCATTCTAGCTATTAATATTGGACAGTCTTCTACCTCATGGTCCAACTGTTTGCCGTATTTACACGATGGCCTAGTGGGATTAGGGAATTCTTTGGAAAAGTGCCCCATTTTTCCACAATTATAACAGATTAGCTGACCTCTTCCTCGGCCTGTGCTTCCTCCCTGACCTCTTCTGCCTCAGGGTGGTGATCCTCCAAAGTGCGCAGCTAGTCTTGGCGATGCAGGGTATGATTGCACCTGATATAGGTTCCCGCGATCCATCATTAAGTCATACGTTCGACAATTCTGCTCGTCATGTCCTATGGATCAACAAAATCGACACCATTGTTGTTTTAGTTCTGGGACATACGCACCCAACCAAGGGCAATGGTTCATATCGTGTAGGCCTGCTACCCGAAAATCATCACACCATAGCGCAGATCCGCTTGATCCTGGTCGCAAAAGGGCAGGTTCCCTACTTACCCCTGGGCATAGCGGGCTAGGTCCTTCGGCTTGCATGTAATCAGTTAGTAGAGGGCACTGATCCTTTGTGTGACCAGACACTCGGCAACGTATACACCAGAGATCCGTGCAGATGTCTTTTCCTCGCTCTTTTCGTAGGTTCTATATCTCTATGTGCATAGCCCTGAGTTGTTCCTGGATATGTTGGACTCCTACTGAGGTATCCTCCCGAGGAGCAGCTTCTAACTTCATAGCGGCTTCTATAGCTTTCTCCTGCGATTCAAAGGTCTGCTGATTCATTGGTGTGCGCAGGTGAGGTAAAAACATGGCGATGAACCATTCCATATGTTGTCTATCATCATACTCGAACCCTCCTTCCCTAATTGCCTTCTTTAACCATTGATACGCCTCCCATACTGATTCAGACACACCTTGTTTGAATTCCTTTACGTCTGCTACTAACTAGGAATAAGACTTCGGCTTGCGGAATTGTTGCTTCAGAGCATCCTTAATATCCTGAATGGAGGCGGTTCCATTCTGGGCAACATATCGCATATACCAATCTAGAGCTCTGTCTTCGAATGTTAAAGACAACTGTGCCCTTTTTATTATATCACTTTCCACGTTATACGCAGTCCAGACAGAGTCCGCAGCGAACCAAAATTGATCCATGTCCTCATCTCCTACCCCTTTGAAGGTAGGTAGTTTCAAATGCGCAGCCATATCACTATCCAGGGACGATGTTATAGGCGAATTCTTACCCTTGTGTGCCCTAGGTGGTGATGTAGCCGGTTCCTTCATCGGGCTATAGGCGGCCCTTCCTCCGTCAAGGTTGGTCCGATAATACTTACCACTGTGTATTGCGCTCCCATCTGGATCCGAGGTCATTCAGTTGGTATGGCTACACAGAATGCTCTTCTCGCACAACAACTTGATTAGTAACGGTAACGTCCTCAGAAACTTACCCCAGAATCCTTTGAAGAATCGTCGCTCGGCCTTAGAGTATGATACAAACTGATCAATGGAAAACTCTGTCACAAAGCCTAATAGCACACTATCCACCCAGTGATCCACCATGCGTGTAATAGTATTATCAATTTTTTCCAGCTGTTCAAGAAGATTTGGAGTCCACTGAGCAACTCGCTCGTCCTTCCAGCACTTCTGGAATTCTACCAGACTGGCCAGCCACTCCCGAAGCTCAATTGCAAAGGTTACAAAGAATATTTCGTAGCTTTCAGTAAGAACATACCTATTTTTTCACCTTTCAGCCGTTAACTTTTCACTTCAGTTTTCTTTTACTGCAAACTCCTAGATCTGCCTTTCGAACCAGTCCTCGATCTCTTTTCTTTCAAGCTTCCAGTATTCTCTTGTCATTACCCGATCCCTTTCTCAGATATCTTCCGATCCTGGCAATGGAACCATTTGTTGGCTTGAGGGATCCTGACCCAGGTTCGGTGTGCAAGGTTTTCCAAAAAACCCCTATACTACTGGCCCTTTCGACAGTGACGCGCTTGCGCAGGTCACAGTCTCACCCGAAGTAGTATGGGTGGGTGCTGGAACTAGGTCTCCACACCCTGAGAAAGGAAGGGTAAGGCAAGCAAGGCTGTGTTCTGTTCAGATTACCTTGTCTCTGCACAGGGTTAAATATGTATCCAATTGCATCCACATGCACTAGATCTACAATTATATGCTTTTCATAACATCAACACAACGTTACATAACCAGAACAGAACAGATCTAGATCTAATTCAATACAAGGAATTTTGCAGCATGATATAACCAGAGCGGAACAAATCCAATCATCAATATTCAGACCTCCACCGCACAAAGACAGAAAATGCATAACACAATAATTACCAGCAATTCATTTAATAGTACTCACAGATTCAGATCTAATAATCCTATGTATTCATTCATCAACCTTTCCTTACAATTCGCTTCCCAACCTGCGCACACAGCAGCAGGGTTCGCACATAGCTGGACTAGGATCTCCGTGCACACAGCCAACAGGAGTCCGTTCCCCAAAAATCCAAACAGATCGTTTACACAACAGATCGCATCAATAGCTCATCAAATCCTACCTCTTACAATCCGAAATGCCTCTCTATTTATAGCAATCTAGCTTTAACATTCCTATGGTCTGCAACCCATGGTTTTCAGACCCCTAGTTTACCCTTTAACCCATTACAATGCGTTCGGGGCTTTGACCCGCCCCAAAACCCATGCGCTATACTAAATATAGTAAAAAATAACCAAAATGGACTAGTTTTGTAGCTTGTTAGGAGACCCCATTCCAACAAAACACATGTTTTGTTTTTTTGCCATCTGAAAGAAAAAGAAAAATATTTTTTTTAATCAAATTTCAGCAGAATATGTAAAATGTGTTGGTGTAATAATATAATTATAGTAGTTGTATCATGAGTACCTTCAGCATATTTGACACTGAGTTCAAATTGCCTATTGTTTTGGTGGCATGTTATAACAATAGCTGCAACACAACCATTTGGTATGTATCATTTGATAGTAGAAGGTCCTGTATTGTTGTATCTGGAGCCAATCTACGATCGGTGCAAACTTGCGACATTATTTACACTGAAATTTTTTCATGTAGAAGTATACAAATTTTTGCTTCTCCTCGCTCATAGATTCCTTAGTTTCTCATCGCAAATTCTGTAATATAGATACTTTTGTTAGGATCACGGAATCGGTTTATGAGATTGTTGCTTATGTTCATTGTAATTGTTAGTTGATCACTTTTTTCCACAAGATCTGCATGCACAAGTTGTGTTTTGACTGGTGAATTTCCATTTCTGGTTTGGCGTGGTCCATAGACCAGTAGCACATCACCTTCAAAATAATTTGTGTGTACACCTGTGCATAACTTTATAATTGAGAAAGGAATCGTTTGCACAATTTTCAATCTGTGCAATTTGTACAATAAAGATATTGAGTGCTCATAAATTAAGATTTGACATATAACAATGACAAATTTGAAAATTTAAAAAATGTTAAATTGTGCATGTAGCTTTACTTCTTTGCATTGTGGTCCTTTGTTCTTTCTGCATTTTCCATCTAGGAACTAGGGTTTTTGTTTTCCATGATATTGCAAAAAAAGTCAATGTTATGTTGACATAAATTACAAGTGGCCAAGTTAATATTTGACATAATTGTATAAGAATAAGTGTTGAAAATGAAAAATATTGCAAAAGAGGAAAATATTTTTGAGATCAAATGAATTATTTTTCCTTTTTTCCTTGAACTTAGAGATGAAAAAAACATAGAGAAGTTTGCAGAATGTTACACAATGAAAAATTAAATAGAAGGCAATTAGCATAGTTGTGCATTGAATATTTTTTTGTGGTTTTGTCTTGGTTGTTATGTGTGAGACAATGATAATGCCAGGGCACAACAATTCAATGAAAATATATACTTGTCATATATGTAAAGTGAATAAGAAACTCTTTGATGGTCATGATATTTGTTAAGGCTGTTTGGTTGTTGAGGCACTTTAGTAGAAGTGTTGTGCCAAGGGCAAGGGGTATTTTTGATATGAAATATCTTTGCAATTTGGCTTGGTGCATTTTTTAATGTTCATATGCATTTTGACTTCATTGAATTTTGTATCGTGAGTTATTTTTTGGATTTTTTTTAATAGGATTAGCTAACAACTATTGGCTAGAGACAAAAATGGAGAAGAAGGAATAAAAAGGCAAAGCATCAAAAAATAAATTGGTGAAATGAGAAGCGATTGTTATATTTGTTACAAGAAAATTTCTAAAATGCAATGTAGATTTCCCAAGAATATTGACTATTGGAAATGAGCAAGAGAAAAATAAAATATTTGATATTGTTGTGTTGAAATAAGTGGCAACAAACAATTTTCTAAGAAAGGGTTTGTCATACCAATGTTCAATGATTTGGCAAGGGAAAAAAAAACAAGTTGATATAGGATGTTTTGTAAGTTGATATAGGATGTTTTGTTTAACACATGATTCCGAAATGAAAGAGGATATTTGAAGGTTGGTGCACAATGTGTTTTAGACACAATAGGCACAAGTACATGAATCAATTATTGGGACAATAATTATTTATATTGTTGTTTGATAGTTAAAAAATCACATGAGAAGATGCACATAACAAAATAAATCACAACTAAAAATACCTTTTAAATAATGATACATAGTGATATAGACATAAAAAATATAGTCAAAGAGTTAAAGAGAAGAAAGATTCATATGCTGAGCATGGTAGGAACGTCAAGGGTGAATATTAAACATGTACATTTATGGCAATTAAAACAGGTTGTGTGTTTCATGAACACGATTTCCAGAATGTCGAGTTTCAAAATTCAAGTTTGTTATATTCGTAAGTTTGGTTTGCTCATATATGCAGAGACAATGTCTACAGTATGAAAAAATTAAAATGATTTGCAATGAAAAAAGACTTGTGATAAGACAACATGACATAGTTTCTTCTATTTGTCGTATTGCTTGATAGTTGTTAGTCACAAAGTTCTTTCTATGTGGTTGAGGGACAATGGATATTGCATGTCATTTTTTGATATACCAAGCAAGCAAGGTTGCAACTAATGGCCACCAAATTCGGAACTTATGAGTTTTGCAGAAGCCAAGAGAAAATTTGGTTTCATAATTGTAGCTTTGCCAAGATGTAAAGCTTGGCAACAATGTTGTCAACATTGAACAATTTCTTATATTTAAATTGACATTGCCATAATGTCTCAATTGTATAATGATGGTATGGTAAGGAAAATATCATGATGATCTGTCCAATAGGCATCAAAAACATGGAAGAAGACAAAGTCACTTGGAAATTTTGTCCAAAAGTGGTCAATCATAGACCCATAATCAATTGTTGGTGTTGTTGTATGTAATTTGAAATTGTTTTGTTGCATAAATAACATTAGTTTTTTTCGTGCACAATTTTTTTGTAGCATATCCAAATTTAATTCACCGACAATAGTAGTTTGGTAGTTTTTTGGTACATGTTCGAAGATGTATTTGATGAAATCAATGATTTCTTTAGTTGTTGCATTTGGTGCACAATAGACATTTGCAACTGAAATGACAATTTTTTGAATTTGGAATAAATAAATTATTGATTCAATATGATTGGTCATGTACATGAAGACATTGTGAATTTTTATGTTTTTTGTGTAACATGTGAAAATTCCATGCAAATGTAATAGTTGTATGTGATTATATTTTTTATGTGAACATTGGATTTGATGAGAGTTTTCTTGTTTTTGTTTCTTGGAAACAAAGGATATTAGCATTCATTAAATCATAGTCAACAATGATATTCTCAAAATTCAAAGAGAGACGCGTGCTCAATGAACATATTCTAATATAATTTTCTTTTTTTGATGACTGTATATTGTACTTAAGGTTAAAAGGAGAGTTTTCTTTAAGTATTTGTAGCTCAATAACGACTTTGTTAGACATAGTGAAGTTTGTTTGTTCTATTTTTTTTATTAGATATAAGGATTTAATATCTTTTACACATGAAACTGCTGTATAGACAAGTACATGTTGTCTAATTCCTTTTGGGTCAAATGGTAGTTTATCCATTGTCAAACCTTGTGATTGATGTATGGTTCTTGCACATGCCAGTTGAGCAGGGAATTGTTCCCTTGTGTAACTATTTTTGTTTTTTGATTGGACATGTCTAAATACTCTATTAATAGGTGTCCAAGTAGGCACTATGGCATTTGTGAACAAATGTTGCAATTTTGTTTGTTGGACATTATCAACTGTTGGTTCAAAAAATTCATCCAAATTGCACCATTCTAAGTTGTTGTTGATGTCCTAAAAATTCATTCAATGCCATTGACCAAGCCGTATTCAATATCATAATTTCCACCAATTAATTCAATAAGCATATTTTCTTTTAGCATAATGACACCTAGAAATTGAATTTTTGGATTGGTGTAGCTATCTGTGTTTACTGAATCAATGGTTTTGTCATTTGCAACCAATGTTGTGGTTTTTGTGTCAACTAGAGATAACATTTTTTCATTGGTATTTTGCACATCTCTGTTTAATTAGAAAAAATATCGAAATGTTGGATCATTTGGTGGAAACCTATAACAATACTTGTTCAAATATTCAAGATCATCATTGGTATGTGAACAAGTTCTTATTCTATTTAAGATAGAGACAATTCTTTGTTTTCTTGTTGCATTACCTGTTTTAGTTCAAAATCAATGACATTATCTCTCCAGAAGTTGTAAGATGTACTAGTTGCTTTAAAACTCGGATGCTCAAATATCCAACGATGATGGACAAGTTTTTTTTTTTGTTTTTTTTTGGTAAATTAGGCTAATCTATATTAATTCGAAAAAATAAACTGTAAATATGCTACAGGTTGGGTTGGTAAGCCACGCTTAACCAATCCCAGCCTTTGATGTGCGGTTACGGGGCTGCCTCCATGGAGGAAACTAAACCAAAAAATACTTGAGACATGAAATTAAAAAATGCGCAGAAGCACTGGTGTAACCAGAAATTACAAAATATGCAGAAGCATAAGTATAACTTCAAATTCAACGGTGATAGCAAGCATGACAAAAACCAAGGAAGAACTAAGCAGCTTCGCAGTCCTTAGTCTTCGGATTCATCATCACTGTCTAGATATTCCTCCACTACGGGGTAGAAGTACACTTGCGTAGCCGCTTCCTCTGTATCAGTGGGTGGACGCTTAGGCTTGGGGACCGGTGCGCAGAGGATGGGAGCCACCGAGTACTTTGCGTCAGGGACGCGCGTCCAAGTACCTTCAGAATCCATAATCCAAACATCTGTATCATCACCCTCATCCTCTGAAGCCGGAAGAGGCTCGATCTTGCGAGGCAGGACGTGCGCCTGATGCGAAATGGTGGACTTACGTGGACCACATCTACCTATTTGCGAAACCTGCACGGGGGCCTCCTCCTCCTGATCAGGTTCGGGGCTCTATCTAGTGTAGCTTCCCGAGGAGGAGCCTTCAATAGACTCCAGAAGATTATCCATCCCACGGTGGTAACGACCAGGGAGCACCCCTCTCTCATGACCTCCATGGATGGTTCTTTAGCGCAGTCTAGGGGCGATGGTCAGTGGAAGTAGAGGTGTGACAGAGTTGGGGGAATGATCAATAGGGGGGATCGAAGCAGGGGAGAAGCACAGGAGGACAGGGGGAACGTTGAGGAGGAAAGTGCGTCAAGGGGCACCGGGTAATGGGTGCATGCAGACTTATGAGACTGGTAGGACAGATGGAGCTGGGTTAAGATGCACAGGCTGGGTGAATTGCAGCCTGGGGATTTCTACGCAACGTAACTCTAGGGAGAGGGTTGCGCAGCGGACTGGGTGCGTAGGAGGGAAAGAACATAATCAACAAATAAGTATGTAGGAGCTCACTATGTATCTCTTTGTGCTGAGGAGCCTTCCTTTTAAAAGGCGTGTGACACATGCGAAGGGGTAGAACATGATTGTGACTCACACGCAACTGCATGCCATAACCGTTTTCACGAGTGGGCTCGAGTGAAGAGTTCTGGCCGATTGGCATGTCAATCCAGGTAATCATTTAGGAAGATCGTTGTAGAGAGGTACCCTGGAGGGGGTGACGATGTCCAAGCGTGTCTTCATCATACCTTATCTTTTTCATCTCGTGTGGATGATTACTGGCTTGAGGATCCACATCGGGTGAGGACATGCGCTGCAAATATTCATCCTCATGGGCGTGGGAGAGGCGGTTGTCATTCTTACTCCTGCTTTCACTCGCATTCGGGGAGAGTAGATCCTTTTGTATGAGAGTATGACATTATAGTCTTAAAGAATCATCCTCTGCCTGGGTGAGGTTGGAATGATACAACTCTCTATGTCTTTCCACTCCCTTGTTCACGAAGAGGTCCGCAACTGAGTTTTATTTTCTTCGCACATGGAAAAAAGTAATGGCTCTGTGATTGTGTATCAGCTGTTCTAGAAGCTTGAGCCTGTGGGCTAGCCTCCAGCTTGTAGATACCTTTATGGAATTTGTACCATGGATAATTCTTGTGGCCGACATAGTGATGGTTTTCGAGTCTCCCTCCATTTCCAAGGGGAAATAGTGAAACTCAATTGCTATGTAGATACCTTGGATGAGCCCCTCAAGCTTCGCAAATTTATTGTTATCCCACCCCATATTACCGTAGTAAATTTGAAGTGGCTTGCCTTGAGATTTTCTGAGAATACCTCTGAAACCTTCATTTTCAGGGTTGCTTTTGGACGCGCCATCGAAATCACATTTGAAGAAGCCATTTGGGGGGGGCTTCCATTTTCAGGAGTAGGGGTTTTGCCGGCACTCTTTGGGTTGATGTCTAGGGGGTATTTATGCTCATGTGCTAGTTTCTTGATATGTGACGCTCCATCGTAGAGGTGGGGAGATCCTCCTGGCTCCAGGCGTCTAGTGCCATCATTTCAGTGAGGTTGCAGTGTATCCTTGCCTAGAGCTGCTCTAAGGTGGATAATTTGTCTTTGAAGATTTGAATGTTCCATATGTTCCAGATAAGAATGCACAAAATTATCTGCCAGAGTCTATTAAGGAGGTTGCTGGAGTAAGGATTGTCCGTCCAAATAATTATGGTGTTGATGATGTTGCCCCTTTCTTTGTTGGTACGTCTGCATAATACTACTATTATGTCCCACAAGGCATTTGAAGTAGGGCATTGGTCCAACAGGTGGTCGATGGTTTCTAAGTTTTCCTGGCATAGAGGGCATCTAGAGGGTCCTACAAACCCTCTCTTCAAAATATTCTCGCATGTGAGGATGCGTCATTTGAGAAACCATAAAAAGGTGGCTACTTTGGGCCAGAGATTGGCTGACCATATCTTTTTCCAGATGAAATTGGTTGGATCTGGGTTGTGCTAATGTAGGAGGTTGTAAGCTTCCTTGGTGGAGAAGTTTCCACTTGGCATGTGACCCCAACGAAGGATGTCAGGTCCTGGCTGTGCTCTGATTTTTCTTTTAGTGCTTATTTCCTCCCATATGTATGTGTGATTCTCATTGTTCCAGTCATCTTGCCATCTGTCCATATGTAGCCAATTCCTATATCCTTGAGTTGTGTCATTGGTCCAGAAATCATGTACACTCTTTCGTTGCTTTGCAAGTAAAGCTGCACTCCATAATGGTATGGGTAAGATGGAGGAGAGTCTTGGAAGTTGCTGCCAGGAGTCCTCCCAAAATCTAACTTGAGTGCCACTGCGTAGCTCCCAGAAGCTATGGGTCTATATCATCTGCTTTTGGCTGCTTGCTACTTTCCAGATTTGGGATCCTCCCAGTTCTATGTTGAATCTGATAAGGTCCTCCTTCGGCCATGAACGAGCATATCTGGCTGCCCACAGGTTAGCCCACGAAGTGTGAGGGTTGGAGAACCACTTCCAACAGATACTAGCTCCCATGATGTTGTTGTTGTGCTCAGGGTCGCGCAGCCCTAGTCCCCCATGAATTTTTGGAGTACACACTTCCTTCCAGTTGACTAAAGCTCATTTGTTTTTCTCTTTGGTGCCACCCCACAATAAGTTCTTTGCAGTTTTCGCATGGCCTCGAGGACCCATTTGGGTGCTGCTAGTACCGAGAAGAGGTAAATGGGGAGGGACTGTAGTATTGCTTTGATGAGGACCAAACAACCTGCTATATTGAGAGTACGGTGGGTCCAGTTGGACAGTTTGGTTTGAATTCTGTCTAGTAGAGCTCGCCAAGAGGAGTGATTAATGGTCGTGTCAGTGATAGGGGCTACAAGGTATTTGGAAGGTAAGGATGCGATGGAGAAGCCTAGGATGCGGGCAATGTTGTGCTGAGATAGAGGGGGGTGTGGAAGAAAAATATTTACGATTTCTCAGGGTTGACCTCAGTACCAGAGGCTTCAGAGAAGGAATCTAGAAGAGATTTGAGGGTGCGTGCTTCCTGGACAAAGGGGTAACACATTATCATGTTGTCATCCACAAATTGTTGATGGGAGGAGGGGGGAAGGTTGTGGAGGGATATACCCTACAGAGCACCTGAGTGGATGGAGCTTTTGAGTAGGCGGCCCAGCCCTTTAAAAATGATGATGAAAATGAAGGGTGAGAGGGGGTCCCCTCTCATTCCTCTTGAGGGGTTGAAAGTTGCAGAGGGTATACCATTGACCAAGATGGAAAGAAACGGAGAGGTAATGAGGCTCATGATCCAACGTACCTAGGTGTGGCTGAAGCCGAAAGCCAGAAGGACATTTTTGATATAGTCTCGGCTAAGTTTGTCAAAAGCCTTGGATAGTTCGATTTTGAGGAGCATACCTGGTTTTTTGGAGGATTTGAGAGAATGTATGACCTCGTGGGTTAGAATGATGCCATCAAGGATTTTCCTGCCTTCAACATATCCCGTTTGGTCTGGGGAGATGATCATGGGGAGGAGCTTATTTAGCTTGTTAGCAATAACTTTGGAGATTATTTTATAAATGACATTGCAGAGTGCTATGGGCCTATACTTACTTGGTGAGGCTGCGTTGTCTTCTTTTGGAAACATAGTGATGAAGGTAGCATTAAGTGCCAGAAGAAGCCAGTGAGTGGTGCGCGATTCCTCCACTACACCCCAGACTTCATCTTTGATGGTTTCCCAGAAGAAGTGGAAGAAGTTGGTGGTAAATCCATCAGGACATGCATTTATCTGGAAGACTGCTTGTTCCACCTCAGCAAGAGTGGTGGCCTTGAGCAGCATCCAGTTGTCTTCTTCCGTAATCAGCTTAGGAATGTGCTGAGTGATTTTTCTTATAGCCTCATGCCTCTGATGATTAGGTTCTTGTAGAATGTTCCTAAAGTGGTTGAACAAATCCTCTGTTATATTTTCCAGACGCTCTCCATTTTGGTTTTTGAGGACAGTGATTCTGTTATGCATCCTATGCTGAATTGTGGAGCGGTGGAAATTTTTTGTGTTTCATTCTCCCTCTCTGAGTGAGCAGATCCTCAATTTTTGTCTCCATAGGATTTCTTCTTGTCTCCTTCTTTCTTCCATATTAGTTGATAATATCTTCTCTTGGTTCTCTAAATTGGCTGGGCATCCTTCCTTGATGATCAGTTGTTGAAGCTTCTTCATTTTGTCCCTTGCGGAGGTGATAGGGAGGACCACCAAGCAGAGACCATTTCCTTGAACCCTGGGTGTTTGAGCCAACAATGTTCAAAGTGGAATGGTTTGGGAGCGTGCATACCTAGGTTTAACCACTGAATTTATATTGGCCAGTGATCAGAACCTTTGGAAAGGATGATGGTAGCTGCTAGATCTCCCCCCAGACAGATGAAGTCTTTCGTGATGAGGGACCTGTCCAGTCTAGAAGCTATTTGGTGGGTGCCTTCTCTTCTATTATTCTAGGTGAAGATGCCGTTGGAGGTTTGGAGATCAATGAGATGGTTTTCTTGGATGAAGTTCTTGAATCTATTACTGTCCAGGTCAAGATGCATCCTTCCTCCCTTCTTTTCATGTAGGTTTGTTATCATATTGAAATCTCCTCCCATGAGCCAAAGTGGTAGAGATCTTTGTTTGTTGAGTTCAGCTATGTTGTCTATAAGTTCCGTTTTCTGGTGAAGATTCTGAGGAAAGTAGACATTCGTTAGCAGACCATGGATGTCCGGTCCAATCAGGTGAAATTTGGCCTGGATGAAATGCCTATTGGTATGATAGTTCTCTAGGGAGATGATTTGGGGGTTCCAGATGATTTCCAGTCCTCCAGACGCTCCATTGGCATCTACCGCTATTGTATTGCAACCTTTCCATATCTTTTTGAATATTGTTTCTAGAGTGGAGCTGGAACATTTGGTTTCTTGCATGTATAATATTGTAGGGTGTTCCTCAGTGATTCTTTTATTTACTATCCAGTGCTTGGTGGGGCTATTGAGTCCTCTTATATTCCATGAGATGATCTTCATTGGGGGGGATTGGTACTGTAGGCATATAATCTTGTTAACTTGGGGACTTTCCTAGAATCTACCATTTCCTTGCCCATTTTTACTGTTCTTTGTAGCATTGTTTTCCTACCTCTTTTGCTGGACTCTTTTGTGAAATATTTTTTTATTTATGAGCGTACCCCCCTGAATGCCTAGAGAGGGGAGCTATTATGCTTGGGTAAGGATTTCTTCCAGTTTTTGGACCTGCTGCTCGGATATTAAGCAAAATTCCTTCTTATTGCAAGCATCCTATAACCCTATGAGATCCAAGCCCTCAAGGTCAATGCTCTCTGGCTCTTCCTCCAGCTTCCGGGATCTCATGCAACACTAGTTCTTTTCCCTTCAACACTGAGTTGTCCCCTATGAAGCTAGGGGTTTGGGGTTTCAAAAAGGTCTCTGGTGGGATCTTGCTTTGATGTGTCTTGGAGGTTTGGGGCTGATCCTTCGAGGTGCCCCCAAATTCGTTGGCTAGTTCATTCTCATTCTCATTCAACTGGTTTAGGGTTGCAAAGCTATTGCTAGTCACAGGTCCTTTTTTATTCTGGTGAGAATTAGTTCCCTTGTTGTTCCTTTTCTCGCTTTCTACCTTCACGAATCCTTCTGTTTCTTCGTCATTTGATTCATTTTCAGCCGCTATTTTTTTGTTTAGAGGGAAATCTCTGAATAGATGCCCATGTTGGTGACACCTTCGGCATATGAAAGGAACATGCTCATAATCTACAGTTTGTATCCATTCAAATTCTTCGTGCAACATACTTACCTCGAATGGTAGCGACTTCGCTATGTTCATGTAGACGTAGATTCGAGCATATGCTGCGCAGCGATTGATCTTTGTTTCCTTCTCTATCTTGAAGAAATCTCCTAGGGCGTTGCTTATATCTTTGAGGGTCAGAAATCCCAATAGTCTTGGGGGAGGTAGTAGAGCTAAATCCAGACCGGAGCCCATGTAAGATCTTGTTTGTCGAGGTTGAACCGCTCCGTCTAGTGTCAGAGGTATAAGCCTGCAGAGTTGAAGAAATAGGGTCCTCCATCCATGATCCTATTTTTGTCTTCAATGAAGGTAAAGATCACATTGAAGAAGCCTTTAGCGCACAACTAAAGGTCAATATGGCCCTTAGGTTTCCATTTGGAAGCTATCCATCCTCAGAGGGATTTTTCAGTGGGCGAGAAACCCATGAACTTGACTATCAATGCATGATCCTTCATGAACTAGATTCTTTCATTGATGCGATGCGCAAGGAGCTCGATCATTGTTATTTTGGGTTTCTTCGTGATGTATATTGATGACTTGATGTTTGCTTCTGCTGCTGCTGATGTTGTTGTCTGCTGTGCTGTGGGAGTCACCCCTAAGATGTCATGAGACATGCCAGAGTGTTGCTGATTGTCGGTATTAGCCCCTGCCACCGTCCTTGTGGGAGAGTGGCTGTGATGGGGTGAGCAACGGTCCCCCCATTGGTTTCTGTCATAGGTGAGCCTCAAGGCTGACTAGGAGAGTGATCCTGGTGTAACAATATGGGGGGAGGTTGCCTGGGGAAACCTGCGCGGAAACCTCCAAACCCTAGGTCATGGCAGTCGGCCTAGTGCAGAGCTCAGTTGATCATCATCAAAACCAGGTATCCCTTAGGTCCCTATATTGCTAGTGTGATCATGGACAGGTTATGCTTGACATAGATCAGCACAAAATATTACGCCAAGGTTGCTAAATGGTGTTTTCAGTGTGTGCATGATTTCATGAATATGTTTGTCAATGTTGTATAGTAACTGAGAGCCAATCAACGATGCTTCATCTATAAGAAGAATTATAAGTCATGAGGAATGATTTTTATCCTCACCATATAGGTTCAATTCCTACAAGTGACATGTTGAGCTCATAATGATTATATTGTTGTAATGAATTTGAGCCTTATTGTGCCCTAAAAAATATGGGTACCATCCTTGAAATGAGGGGAAGTATTTTGGGGTTTTCCTCAACCTTTCTAAATTGGGAAAAAAAGGAGTACGAAGTAATTTCCATCCTTACTTTTTTACAAATACTACAAATGAAGAAGCTAGAGTTGTTTAAAGGGAAGGGAATTGAAATACTAAAAATGATAATTTAATCAATAAAAGGTACCAACAAACTCAAATTAGATACCCCATTTGAATAACTAAAACCTTTTGAAGACCATCACATTATCCCCTATGGAAAATAATCAAGAAAACACGATTTTTTAAGAAAGAGACATGCAACTAAGAACAACCTCCAAAACTCCTTCACAATAAATGGTGAATCAAACACAAGTTTAAAAGGGGAAAATTCGCAAGTGGTAAGAGTGGTAAGAGGAAAAATATAACGTTGGAAATAATCATCAAGTAATCAAAGATATAAGCACATATTATACTATTTCTTACTCTATGAATAAATCAATAAGATCCCTTGAAACTATTCCTCAAATAATTCCATGAACAATCATCAATCCAACAATAAAATCCCTCATAAAAAGTATCAATCCAAGTTATTTCCTCTTGCAACTCTTCCCAAAATATTTCCAAGAAGCACCACTTAGTAGGAATTCCAATACATGGATGAAGGGTGAGAAGGGCTCTAAACACAATGACGAGGGTGTCAAAATGGATGAGACATGTTTCAATAAGTGTCTGGAACTAGTTGCTAAAAAAATGCACAATGTCTTTCCTGTGAACCAATATCAAATTAAAGTGATGACATATATACATATTTAGATGACGAATCCAATGATAATGTAGGTTTGTCAAAGTTTCAAAATAGTAGAATTTGAAGCAACCAAAGTAAGAGTGCAATCCTTCAAAATAAGAATTACAAAAGGAACAAGGTAACTTTCCTTTCAGAATGAAGTTGAATAGTATCCATTGTCATTTTTTTATAAGATAGTCACACTATTGTATTAATTTAATTAAGGACATCATTCTTGTAGCTATTGGTCTACCAATGGGGAAATCAAACCAAAAACACATATATAATATCTTTGACAAAATTATTAGTTTGATTGTAATTGCATAAATATATAAGTCATAAAGTCTAAGACTGTTAGAAAATATATAAAGGGCCTAATATTGGATCTAATGAGAAGGTTGTATATCCTACAGTAAAATGTAAAAACATAAATAGATACCCTACCCATTTATTTAGTTGAGGAATTTTACTATTGGGTTGAAGGTTCAACCTTATCCTCCTTGTTGTCTAGGAATTCCAAGTCTGTTGCTTTCTTGGCAGGATAAGTCACCTTGTCACTAGTACATTTGGTCAAAATTCTGACACTTTAGTTCCAACATTTTTGACCAAATGTTGGAAATTTCCCCAATTTTTATCAAATTTTCAAATCCCGCTCACAACTGTCGCTATACCGACGTTTGGAGACAAGTGTCGGTATTGTGACACTCAGAGATAAGTGTCAGTATTACGACGTTTGAAGACAACCGTCGGTATTACGACGTTTTTGGGACACAGTGTCGGAAATGCGACGTTTCTAAATGATGCGTCGGTATTGCAACGGTTTGGAGGAAACGTCGAAATTGCGATGTTTCTAAACTATGCGTCGGTCTTGCGACATTATGCTCCAAACCGTCACAATACCGACACATAGTTTAGAAACGTCGCAATTCCAACGTTTCTAAACTATGCGTCGTTATTGCGACGGTATTAAAATTATTAAAAATTTATGCTCCAAACCGTCGCAATACTGACGCATAGTTTAGTAACGTCGCAATTCCGACGTTTCTAAACTATGCGTCAGTTTTGTGACGGTATTAAAATTATTAAAAATTTATAACCATTGAGGAGGATTTGGATTAGAAGTTTTAGACATCGTATCTCTATTTTTGGATTTCAAATTCTTGACCTACCACCGTTATCCTAATCGGTATTATACGTTCCGACCTGTCTTTGTTGTTAGTTATGGGTGTCAAAATAGATTAGTGTGACAATTCACTTTGATTGAAATAGACATGACTCTAGGTTAGGTGATTGTAATGGTGGAAAAAGTGTGTACGTGATCTGGTGGTGTTACTCTTTAATGTTTGGTATATCTCATATTAATCACGAAGATTGTAGAGAATAGATTTGCTTTCAAAGTCAATCAGGTAAAGTTATTAAGTGTATAAATGTTCTTATTTTTTTTTAAATATAATCAAACTTATTAAAAAAAATAATCAAACTTATTTTTTTATTTGATTAATTTTATTTATGGTATTATTAAATATATTAACAATTATATTTTAAATATATATATTTTTATATAGTTTTGAAATAAGTTATTAGATTGACGAATAAAATTAATTACATTTGAATTCTCTCTAATTTATTTTTTGGTAAATTAATTTCATGAGGTTCACAAATCTCAAGTCAAATTTAAACCAGCTAAACAAAAACTCTAATAATTTCATGAAAATCATCTAAAAAATTATTGAAATATCAAACTTGACAGTAGACCAATATGGGTTAAGTTAGTTTTATGAGGATCATGTTGGAAGTTATGTTGTTAATTTACATAGAAAACCACCTTTTTTAAATAATATTTTTAGTTTCTATTTTTTTATCTTTATCTTCACGATTCTAATATGTTAAGTTTTTTTTTTATACCACATACATTTAAATCATATAAATTTATACATTTATAAAGAGTTATAATAGAAGCATAATAGTTCAATAAAATATAAAAGTTAAATAGTTGGGGTGGCGGGAGGGGGAGGGGGAGAGATTCTCCTAAATCCCGATGGAATATGAAAAATAAAGTACTTATGGGGGCTAGTCCAAAGAATGAAAAATCTCACATAAATGTATGGGCTTCTTCCAGGTCTCCAATTGGCGAATGATCGAGATGTCTCTAACTTAGTGATCTTGGGGGATTCCCTTATCACTATTCAACACCTTCAAAAATGTTTTCTCCTAAAGAACAACAATTTATCCCCCCTCCTTAGAAAAATCAATAGTACCCTAAAATAATTCTCTAAAAAGGCTTATTACCACATTTTAAGAAGCCAAAACAAAGAGACATATACACAAACGAATCAAGCGTTCCTTCTTGAAGGAAGCAGGTTAGTATGAGATCAATGACATGTCAGGTTAGAAAGATATTCCATGAATAATTCCACACAATATAATTGTCCCTCTCTCTTGTTTTGCTAGTTGTATATATGCACCATGAGATTTATTTTTTGAAGATTTCCAAAGCCCTCGACCTTTCTATGCCCCCCCTGTCTCCTCCTATATATGCACATATTCACATCACGTATAACATTTGGCGTCAGGATCTTGTCATTAAGGTTGAGGTGGTGTTTTGTGGGGGTGTTGGCCACGTGCCCATTTACCCCTCATGACATGTGGAGTCTTATGAAGTTGGACAACCCTTAATTCCCTCCTTTGCCTTCGTACCAAGTTCATTGATGGATACAGGGTGGGGAGATTAGTTAATAAATTTCGTGGTTGATTCGATCCCTCGGGCATGGGAGTTCACTAGTCTAAAGGTGGAATTCATGGTTGGTGTTAATATGATAAGGCATAAAGTATCAGTTCAAGGGTGTGCCCTTGAGAGTCAAGACAACCCTTCTGCTAGTTGGTGGGCTCTCCGCACCTTTGTAAACTCCATCGATGCTAAGAATTCTTTCAATCTTATGTGTATCTTGCTCGGTGTTGTGAAATTTGTCTCGCTCCTCTCATTCAAAGTGAAAACATGGGGAATCTCTTGTCTTTTCTTGGCTCAGTTTCCTCCTATGCAGTAAGAAGTTGGGAATATTTCCCCTCCAGGTTGTCAATGGATTTTCGTAAATCTCAAGAAGTCAAGTTGGAAATTTTTTCCAGTGGGTGTTGAATTTCTCATCTTCGAATTTCAAGCTTCTTCACCACCCTGTGCTCATCCTGCAACCTTTTCCATGGAAATAGGTGTTACTATGTTGAGGGCACCATCATTGGTGTAGCTTCATGCATCCCAAGTCTTGCACAATTTTCATACGCACAATTTCCCTTGCATAAATACTAACTTCTTTGGTAACCTTAGTTCTATTCTGCTTTTTTTTCTTAGTTGGACAACTCCCTCCCTTTCTTCCAGCTTGTCTCTTTCCATGTTCCGATAAATTTTGGGTCTCCTCCTTGTGTAGGCAGCTCCCCTATCTCAAACCTCTCCCCCTCTATTTCCAAGCTCTTTTGGCTCCCTATTTGTGGTATCAAATCACACTTTGTATCTAATGTTGTGTTCCAACACTTGATTTTTGTCCCTTATGGGGAGAAAATACTAATATTCTTCTGCCTCAAGTTGCACAAGACAGTACAATTTTATGTCCACATCCCCATTATTTCCATTTAGACCAATATTAATGCATAACTTTTCAATCATAATCTTATATTAAATTTCATTATTACTTTTCAAACACTCCTTAAGTACCTCTTGTCCACATCAGAATGGCATAGGTAAGAAAAATGTCTAAAATAAATTAGACTCGACATAATAAAAACAATATGCAAAAACTATAGTTATAACTTACATACACTTTCTCGGGCCAACATTATATAACTCTACTTCACTAGGATGAACATTAACTAAGGCTTCACGTATGCATCCACCAAATCTGTCACATCAATGTAGTCCCTAATACATGTACCTTCAAGAGTATTGTGACTGCACGGGTTCCCTGTGCACGTTCGTGTGACCCGTTTGCCGATTTCTCCCTTGTGTCCTCGTTCGGTCGTGCGCGACGTGTCGCGCCATGTGAGGGCGCCCGCCCAAACGCGTTTGGGTCGGGTCGTTTCGTTTGAGGGTGGTTGTATCAAAATTACTAAGTTAATGTGACCACAGGGGTGCCTTGTGCACATTCGTGAGGCTCATTTTCCGTTTTCTCCCTTGTGCCTTCGTTCGGTCGGGCGCGCCGTGTGAGGGCGATCGTATAAAATTTGCTAAGTTGTGACCGCACGGGTGCCTTGTGCATGTTCGTGCGGCCCGTTTTCCATTTTCTCCCTTGTGCCTTCATTCGGTCGAGCGCGTTGCATCATTTCGTTTGAGGGCGCCCGTCCAAACCTGTTTGGGTCAGGTCGTTTTAGTTGAGGGTGCCTACCCAAACGCATTCGGGTCGGGTCGTTTCGGTTGAGGGCGCCCGCCCAAACGCGTTTGGGTCGGGTCGTTGCGTTTGAGGGCGCCCATATCAAATTTGATAAGTTGTGACTGCACGGGTGCCCTATGTACGTTTGTGTGGCCCGTTTGCCGGTTTCTCCCTTGTGCCTTCATTCGGTCATGCGCGCCGTGTCGCGCCATGTGAGAGCGCTCGCCCAAATGCGTTCGGGTCGGGTTGTTTCGTTTGAGGGCGGCCGTATCAAATTTTCTAAGTTGTGACCACAGGGGTGCCTTGTGCACGTTCGTGTGGCTCGTTTTCTGTTTTCCCCCTTGTGCCTTCGTTTGGTCAGGCGCGCCGTGTAGTGAGGGCGCCCGCCCAAATGCGTTCGGGTCGGGTCAGGTTGTTTCGTTTGAGGGTGGCCGTATCAAATTTGCTAAGTTGTGATCGCACGGGTTCATTTTGCACATTCATGCGGCCCGTTTTCCGTTTTCTCCCTTGTGCCTTCATTTGGTCGTGCGTGTCGTGTGAGGGCGCCTGCCCAAACGCGTTCGGGTTGGGTCATTTCGTTTGAGGGTGGTCGTATCAAATTTGCTAAGTTCTGAACAGTATGGGTGCCTTGTGCATGTTCGTGCAACCCATTTTATTTTTTCTCCCTTGTGCCTTTGTTTGGTCGGGCGCGCCATGTGAGGGCGCCCGCCCAAACGCGTTCGGGTTGGGTCAGGTCGTTTCGTTTGAGGGTGGCCATATAAAATTTGCTAAGTTGTGATCGCATGGGTGCCTTTTGCATGTTCGTGCGGCCCGTTTTCCATTTTCTCCCTTGTGCCTTCGTTCAGTCGTGCGCGGCGCCGTGTCGCGCCGTGTGAGGGCACCCGCCCAAATGCGTTCAGGTTGGGTCATTTCGTTTGACAGCAGCCGTATCAAATTTGCTAAGTTGTGACTGCACAGGTGCCTTCTGCATGTTCGTGCGGCTCGTTTGTCATTTTCTCCCTTGTGCCTTCATTTGGTCGTGCGTGCCGTGTCGTTTTGTTTGAGGGCGCCCGCCCAAACCCATTCGGGTCGGGTCGTTTCGGTTGAGTGCGCTCGCCCAAACGCGTTCAGGTCGGGCCCCCTAAGCCCCAAATCCCTAATCCATTAACTACTAACTCATTATTCGAACCCTAACCCATAAATTCACCTAAATCCCCTAACCCGACCTAACCCCCAATCCCCTAGGCCCTTTTCTCATATGATACCTGAGCCTTTGCCTTTCTCTTCCCTTCTAATTCTGTAATAGTTTCATAGTGATGCCAGCCAACTTCTTTGGAAAACCTTCCTAGCAGACAATACTTGTGACCTGGCTGAAGCCTCAACACTTTCAGAGCATCTGGAATGACCATTCTCTTCTTTCGGTCATATCGCGGGGGAACCCCTTCAAAAGCCCTTAGGCTAGAAAGTGCTGCAACACCACGCTTAGTTTTATGTGGAATCATTCCTCTAATTGTCCAGTAGTCAAATCCTTCTCTTACTTTATTGTCATTTTCCCATACCTAAACAATGAGAGCACAAGAACACCTATTTCTATAAAAGCACCTATAACTTCTCTTACTTTATTGTCATTTGCCCATAACTAACCAATGAGAACACAAGAACACCTATTTATATAAAAGCACCTATAATACTTTTTTTGGGTTTCACTAATATCCCTTTAGTTAGTGTGTGCACAGTAGCCTAGATCCTAAAGTGATTCCCTTACAATGATAATCCACTAGGTGTATTTGTTCTTAAAAAAATATGCATGGATATATGTCCCATTTATGGCCAAGTTCCACCAAAATGGTTCCCCCTACCTACCTAGTAACTACATTACATTTATTTCATGACAAGACTACCCTACAACCCACCAAATTTCTATCTTATCCTTGATGTCAACAACAATTTGTTGTTCAAGATATAGCTAAGTTGGAACAAACTTAGCTCTAGAGCTTAGGATATTTTTCCACCTCTAATGTTTATAAACCAATAGATATAAAATTTCTAAAGCATGTGGGAGCCCTTTAAGTATCACCTTTCCTATATTGAATATGTCTTAAAAATCATGGAAAATGTCCATAGATGAGTTATCCTTACTAAACCAAAAATTTCATTGAAAATAATCATTCAAACCATAACATTACTACTTCCCTTTTAACCACATAAAACTTATTTTTAAGTTACCATAATTCATCTTTAATATCACATAATTAGATTAAAAAATCAACCAAAATCCCTAGTTTATGAAATAAAAATTCAACAATTTTATATAATTAATAATTTAAATAAATGTCTTAGATCTAACCTCATTAATAATTATTTATAATCAACAATACCACTTGTTTACCCAAACCCCTTATTAACCCCAAGAAAAGTCTCACACATTTTATTTAATGGAATTTGAGTAGCCTTAAAAAACAGACGTATTTCATTTCAAAATGTCAAAAATTTTCAAATATCAAAAGTTTTAATTTCCCTCGTTCATTTCCCTCTGGTTGCATGGCTTGTCTAGGGAAGGAGGGAGGATGCGGCCATACTGTTGCCGGTTTTGAGGAAGGATGCAGCCATACTATTGCAGGTTTGGAGGAAGGATGCGGCCATACTGTCGCAAGTTTGGAGGAAGGATGCGGTAAGTTAAGTTTCTATGTTTATCCAGTGATAATGCAATGCCCTTTAGGTTTCTTTGGTTATTTTTTTGCCCATTTGGTTTTGTTACTTTCTACTTCTACCCATTTGGTTATGGTGCATTTTATTAGCTATGAGAATTTTTGGTTGGCTTCTGCGGCAATGGCTATTTGGTTTCTATATGTTTTGGTTGGCTGATATGCCCATTTGGTTATTTTGTCTATGTTATTTTAAGAAGTTCTTGTTCGCATCCACGACAATGGTTGTTTGGTTTCTCTTTGTTTTATTTTGCTGATATGCCCATTTCTGAATCCTGAACTCATCAACCCTTTTTGTCAAACTGATAACCCTACATAAAAAACTGATAACCCTTTATGCTCATGCTGGTCTTCAATCACAGGTACCAAGCTATGCACAACATCCTTATACCTCAGAGAAAAAACCCACGACCCATCACAAAAAACCCTGTCTATCACATGCACAGCTGTGGCACCATCTTGTGAAACCCCACGAACAAGATTCTCAGATCCAATGCAGGATGAGGGTCGCGTGTTCAATTTCGCTGCAGGGCCAACGACTCTGCCCGCAAATGTTATAAAAAAAGCTCAGGCAGAGCTCTTCAAAAGGCTATAAAAAAGGAGCTCACTTCTGCTATAAAAAAGGCTGAATCTGATTTGTGTGAGATTCTTAGCATTCCTGAAAATTAAGAGGTCCTTTTCCTTCAGGGTGGGGCTTCAACACAGCTTTCTTGTTTGCCGTTAAATTTATGTGGTGCAGAAGATACAACGAATTATATTGTGACTGGATCATGGGGTGACAAGTCCTTCAAAGAAGGTCAAATATTTTGCAAGGCCAATCTGGCTTGGTCTGGAAAAGCTACTAAGTATACAAGAATACCCTCTTAGGAGAAAATCCAGTTAAGCCCAAATGCAAAATATTTGCATATTTGTGCCAATGAGACCATTCATGGTGTTGAGTTTAAGGACTACCCTACGCCCAAAGGGGACACTACCTTTCTGGTTGCTGACATGTTGTCTAACTTTTGCTCCAAGCCTATGGATGTCTCTAAATTTGGGGTCATCTATGCTGGAGCTCAGAAAAACGCCGGGCCAGTAGGGGTAACCATTGCTATAATCAGAAATGACCTTATTGGCAACGCTCAACAGTGAACCCCCCTCATGCTGGATTACACAATTCATGCTGAGAACAAGTCTTTGTACAACACCCCACCTTGCTTTACAATCTATATGTGTGGCCTGGTGTTTGAGGATCTCCTTGCACAGGGGGGATTGAGCGAAATAGAGAAGAAAAATGTTCAGAAGGATAAGATTCTCTATGAGGCGATCGATGCGAGCAATGGGTTTTATCGGTGCCCAGTGGAGAAATTAGTCAGGTCTCTGATGAATGTGCCATTTACACTTGAGAAGTCTGAGCTTGAGATTGATTTTATCAAATAGGCAGCAAGTGAGGGCATGTTGCAGCTTAAGGGACATCGATCCGTGGGAGGAATGAGGGCTTCAATTTATAATGCAATGCCATTGGCAGGTGTGGAGAAACCGGTATCATTTATGAAGGTCTTCCAGGCTAACGATTAATTGAGTCTGACAGAGTTCGTGGTCTCAAATCTACAAGGCTAGTTATAGATCTGCTCTTTTATAATTAGTTAGTCTGAATGATTCTTCATGCAATGCATAAATTGAGTGTATCTTCATAGTTAGTTTGAGTTTCATTACTCTAAGTTGAAGAGTTGAGAGTCTGAGAATCTCGAGTCAAAGCATTTGAAGAATCTTCTATGTCTATCTGGTAATAATTTTAGTCAATTGCTTTGTTAATGCTGCTCTTCTGGTCCTTTTTATATCCTATTTGTGATTCTTGGTGTAATATTATTTTTCCAGTTTCATCTGGAATCTAGAGCATTGAATATAATAACCATGTAGTTGTACTATTACATGTAGGAAAGAAGAAGCCATGCTATCTTGTTTGTAATATGATCTATGGAGTGCTTACATCAATTTTTCTTACATGGTGAATGCTACCTTTCTTCGGGTGAGTGAGGTGTTAGATTGCAGAGTTTGAAAGTTTTCAGTTTGGTATTTCTAGAAGTGAGTTACATCTTATAGATTCATTCTATTACAACTTTTATTTTCACGATTTGGTTCTACTATATGCCTGCAAACAGTGTAAAATATTTCGCCTGATATTTCGCTGGTTGCTCCCAAAGTTATTTATTGTATTTTCATACAAGTCCAAAATCATCTGCCAAAGTTACTCGAGGGGCTGATCTATCAGGAAAGGATTTTGGTGGGAATAATTTGATCCAGCAAGACTTTAAAACAATATGTATTAAATTGCTAGTAAGGCTACTCTGTCTATCTTAATACAATTATAAGTGTAGTGAAATATTTCATTTAGTTTTAGTATGAGAAGGCTGGTATTGGGATGGGATGCTGACATGCCTGGTTTCCTTATCTAACATAATTGTCTTCGAAATATACTATCTACAGTCAATCCTGCGGCAAGCTAAGTTTAATGGTGCAAAATTGATTGGGGCTAGCTTTTTTGATGCCGGTCTAACAGGGTTTTATGACACCCCTCCATTTTTTTATTGTGGATTACTTGAAATTTGGTAGATACTAAATAAGAAGTTGGAAATAACAAATCCCCTGTGAATATTCATGCTGGAAATGGATTCTCAACATTCGAGATCCCCTATAAACAAATTTCTATGCTAAAAGATAATTGATGAAGTGCCAAATCACCCACTGAGGCTCTTGAGAAACTAAAAAAAATGTTTCAATATTACACAAAGAAGAGCCAATTACAAGTTTGTTGACTTGATAGAAACAAAACACCAACTAAATTTGCAAGCCAAGGATTTAGGATGGCTTTACAGCTTACTCAACCCTTCCAACTCTTAAACTAACAATTTTTTAGGTGGTATCTTATAAAATGAAGGGTATCCTGAATGGAAATACTCCACTACTACATACAATCAAACCCATTCTCATTACATGCTTTCCCAGAAAAACAAGTTTCAATTTTTTTTCCTAATTTGATAGGTCATAAATTTTGCTCCAGAATTTCGATTTCCTACAATAAGTGATTTCTGAAAAGATTTCAATTAGATATAAAAAGTGCACTAAAAGATATTTTTCCAATTTTGACCGTAAAGTCTCCAAAATTAGCTTCGAAGACAAACTGTTGAAAATAGCTCCTCACTTATCACTTGGATTTTTATGTTTCTTATATTGTTGCAGAAATTTTCAAAAGACATGTACCTTTTGTATGTAACCCAATACATAATCCAAGCAAAAAACAAGAAATCTAGGTTTCAAGACAATATGTCTAAGATTAGTCATGTTTTAGTTCTTTAACTTTTTTCTTTTTAAACCCTTGTATTTCTCTCTAGCCATGTTTTGTCCATCCAATAATCACTTATACCCTCAAGGAGAAACCTTAAAGGCAATGTTAATAAACCCTACAGCCATTTCACAGATGCACTGCATCACATACAGAGTGCGTATGATAGTCTCTTAAGGTTTTTTCAGGGAGAAATTAGGATCAATACTTTTAAGGTTTTTTCAGGGAGAAGATGTCGGTTCTTCTAATTTAAGTTTTTTGCACGGAAACGATATCATTTGTTTGAAGGTTTTTGCACCTCCTAGGATAAATTCTGAATCCCCTAATTATTTTCTCAATAATTCCCTGCCGTCAAAAAAAGGTGCGGGATGAAGTCACTTTAGTGAACAAATTATGCTTTTTCCCGGGACAATTTTCTTGATCCGTTACTTAGAAAACTCTGAATCCACTAAATATTTTACTAAATAATCCCCTGTATACAAATATGTGAAGTAGAAGATCCTTTTATTTCCAATATTCGAGCCTTCTGCCTCAAAATGCCCTTAAAAAAGAATGCAAAAATATTTAAATTGCTTTTCATTTTGGTTCAACTAGGGTCTCAGCTTTCTCTCAAACTCTTGCACCAAATCATTACTTTGCAATCCAGGTAAATGGCTACGATAGAAAACCTGGAATTTGCACAGATAATACTTATGTGGACAATAAAATTATTAGGACAAACGAAATTACAATGGAAATAATTTTAGCGATATATATTTTAGACAAATCTATTCACATGCCTATTTACCTAACAAGTTGCCATATTTTTATTAAAATATTTATGAGAGCCGCGTTCAAAATCGTTTGTTTTTAATTGAATTTAACTTGTAACCTTTCACACTCCAAATAATTCAAAGTTTAAAAAAATATTACTTCAAACATTTTTGGGGTTGTTGGTTATTCTCATGTCAACATCAAATTGTCACATTAAGATTACCCAAATAATTTAAAGCCAAATAATTTAAAGCTTCAAAAAATCAAATCAGCGTTAAAATATTTCAATGATTAGTTTCATATCAACATCCAGTTTATATATATATTCACCATCTTATTTGATCGCAATGTCCACCATTCATTTTGTGATGAGACCCTAAAAAAACCTCACATAATTTTTTTAAAAATATTTTTTAGTTTCTGTCGGAAGAGCGACGTTTTCATACCATCAGAAGAGCGACGTTTGTTTCGTCGGAAGAGTGACGTTTTGTTTCGTCGGACGAGAGACGTTTGTTTTTCGTCGGAAGAGCGACTTTTTTATTTTTAGTTGGAAAAGCGACGTTATATTTTTTCGTCGGAAAATCGACGTTTTATTTTTTCGTTGGAAAAGCGACGTTATATTTTTTCGTCGGCAAAGCGACGTTTTATTTTTTCGTTGAATGAGTGACGTTTTATTTTTTCGTCATTTTATTTTTTGTCGAAAGAGCGACGTATTATTTTTCATCGGAAGAGTGACGTTTTGTTTTCGTTGGAAGAGCAATGATTTGGGTAACGTCGGAAGAGCGACGGACGTCTGGAAACGTAGGAAAATGTGTTGCTCTTCCGACACTTTATTGAAGTGTCATAATTGTGATGTAATGGCTAACCACGTTTTGTCCCGCCTCAAAGTGTTGCTCTTGCGACGCCTATGTGTCAGAATAACGATGATTTGGCCGTCGGAAATTCGGCCAAATGTGCTAGTGTGTGATCCAACTTAGTCACTTGTAACTACAAAGAATCTATGCACAAAATAATATCCTATTGTGCATTGCTTCTCTCCATCAAGAATTTACCCATAATAGTTTTAACTTTCTAGTAGAGGTCTACGATATGCATATACTAGGTTTGTCTTGACCTGGTATTATCTAGGTTTGGAATCCAATGCCCTATGTTTTATTCAACCTATATGTTTTTGTAATATCCCCAATTGTTTAATCGGTTGGAACAAATCATAATAGTAGTAGACTAATAAATAAATTAATAAATAAGCGACATTTGCCCATGGTTTTTCCTTTTGGTTTGTTTTGAGCCTTTCTTTTTGTTTCTAGATGATGAGTGCAAAGGCAAAGAGAGTATAATGTGAAGAACTTGTCTACTTGACATTTGTTTTAAATTCAATAATGAATTTCCAAGTTTACGAATGTTTTCGATTTTACCATCATTGTTACACAAGAAATATTCTCGGATATTTTTGAAGGAAGATGTCATTGTGCAGTCCATATTTTTCATATATGAACTACAATATGTTGCTGCAACATAAGCATCTAATAAGAATTATGCATCTGTGTTTTCTTGCCACAATGCATGGTTTTTATTTGAAAATGCATTTATCCAAATGTCACAAAGACTTCTTTTCAATAGGACAATTGGCCGTACAATGCAAGAGCGAAGAAGCAATATATATATATATATATATATATTGCTTCTTCGCTCTTGCATTGTACGTCCAATTGTCTAATATATATATATATATATATATATATATATATATAATACCAAGATCGGCCAAAATAGTATCAAATGGCATGATTTTAGGACAACGTATTTTGTAACAAGGAAGAATTTTTTTTTTCATCTCTTGATTGTCATTGTAATTATTACATAAAGGTTGCAAGATACATGTTTCATGCATTGGTGGAATGGGAAACCAAATCTACAAGCCAAATGAATGTCTGTGTTTTCTACAAGTTTTTGTTTGATGATGTGTCTGTATTTGAACCATTTCATGTGGCAACATTGTTGCATCAAACATTAGATAGTTATCAATGAAAGAAATAAAATCAGTTTCAGGAGAATGTTGATATATTGGAGCATCTTTAATCCAAAGCAATCCGTGATCATGTTCGGTTCCTATGCTTTGGAACTTTGTGATAAAATATATTATTGAACTTGTTCAAATAGTTCATTTTTTTTTGGTATCAAACTGCGTAACACTAAGATTTTATGTCTATAATATCGACTACAAATGACTGGGCAAATTCTGATCAAATTGTGAATGCATTTGTTAGAAGAATCAGTAACCTGGTTTACTGAATTTTGTTTTTTCAATGAATCTATCAACGAATCCCAAAGGTGTTCGACACTAGTGAATGCAACAAATAATGTTGGTGGACCAAGTTGTCGTATCATTAAAAATATGTCTTTTCGCATGCATTCTAAATAATCAAGATATGTGCGTATGCTTTTGAGACATTGATATGATTGAAAAATTTTTTGAATATTTTTTTGATATTTGAAATCTTTGGAAATTAACCTTTTTTCCTCCCAACTCTCCTTTGCAAATAGAAATCCAAGTTGAGTTGGAAACCTAGTTTATCAATATACGAATTGCTTTAAAAAATACATTGGTGACATGTGTTGAGAAGTCTTCGGATCTATACAATAGTCCCCATTGTGAAATTTTATGATATAAGAATCGATTTAACACATCAATAGGTTGACTAGAGCCATCAAATAGTGTTGGGAAGTTCAATTCTTCATAGAACTTTTCTTGAAAGGTACTTAATGGCTGGTGTCCTTCAGAAGGTGCAATTTGTATTATTTTTGTAGCAAGATCATTGATTAAGTGGGCCTCTAAGTAGCCATGCACAAGTGTTTCTGATTTTGGTTCTAAATCATTGTCAAGACATGATGTATTTGCTTCATCAACTTCTATACTATTGTTGTCAATGTTTTATATATATTGCTCAAAGTTCTCTTGCCATTCGCTTATGATCATTATTTGTTATTTTTTGTAAAGACTTGTGTTGTACAAGTCGTGTAGAGAAATCATGACCTTTTTTGGTCGAATATTTCTAGACATATAGACATTTATGTATTCTATTTTTATTTTTAGCTTTATTGCAACTGTCATGCAGTCATCAATACTTCTAGGTAGGGCAGTTTGAACTTTGTTCAAGTTGGTAGGAACATTTATGATTGTGCCTGATAGTCATATTTGTGATCTTCTATAGCCAAGTTTTCGTATTTGTGTAAAGGTCATTCGCGGTGCTACTAATCTCTCTTCTAAACATGTCAATTCTGCAAGAGAGAGAAATTTTTGGTTTTGACGGATATGTAAAGGCGATGTGAATCTAGGCAATTTTCCATTGACTATTGCAATATTGCAGATTTGAAATTTTTTTCATTGGCTCTGATTGGTTTGGCTTCAATTGAAGGTACAAGTGTACGAAAAGTTTCCAATGTGATATTGTTGGCGAGTTGCATATCTTTATCAAAATGAAATCTATCACAAATACAACATGGATGTTTAGGTGTGTCTTGTATTGATTGCAAATATGTTTCAATTGATTTAATTGATTGCAATTATTTTTTTCGTTCTTGGGATAGCAAAGCAACATGTGCACATATTCCGTGTTTCATTTGATTCAATCGAGTAGGTTGGTTGTTGGACATATTGGAAACATGAACAAGTATTGTTTTGTTGCGTTTCTCTCCCAATGACAAGGGAATATAATATTGTTTTTATAGTGTGCAATGTCTAGGAAGCTCAATAGATGTTTTTCTCATTGGAATTTCATTAACAAATAGTAATTCATCTACTTACAAACAATATGTACTAACTTTGGATTGTTTCTGTAGAAGTTGCTTACATCGAACACTTGTAATCGAATTGAGATTTTGTGTTTTGAGCATTGGTTGTAAAGTTGTATCTATACTGCATGAATCAATAACATTGGAAACATTATTAATTTGCGAGATTGGAAAATAGTGTGCATGCGATGTCGATATTGGAAAATGCACAAGATAGATGATCTTTGATGTCGTATATGATGATTAGAATCCCAAAGAGATATATTTGATACTTGCACTCCAAATGTAGATGTTAACATTGGGTATGTCACATATCTATTGGATTGAGAGATGTTTTCCTTCTATTTTCCCATTTTCATATGGCATTGATGAGTTGATAATGTAACTTTGCCAATTGTTTATACATTTCTCATGTTCAATGATTTTGGAATGAGGGTGTTTTTCCAAGTATTTCATAGCTCTAATATTTTTTTTTGCATAACAATTGTAAAAGGTTTGTGCAATTGTTTTTCTCATGGCAAACATGTCAAACCAAGGTGCAAATGTGCAAATAGAACTGAACAATGAGTCATGACAATCATTGATAATGTGATCATGAATCACAAATCCTTGTTCTAATATGATATGTTTAATGAACATTATGTCAAATTATACAAGAGAGCAATGGTATGCAGGAATGCATGGAGCAATTGATCTAGAATTTGATGATAAAATGTGCATTGTGCGATGTTGGAGGACTGGTTCAAAGTGGCCACATGAAGGATTTTGATTATGGAACAAGATATTAAACTAATGGCCATCAATATATTTGTTGAAGCGCAACTATGATTTTCCACTTGTAAATAACCAAACATTCACTAGAATTGACAACCAATTAGAAAACCATTTGATACAAAAAACATCTCCCCACAAGCTCAGTGTCGATGCAGACACAGGTGTAGACAATCCTTGCAAGTATGTTTCGACATCCGTAACATGTTGCAGATCTGGAAGGTATTCAAAAGTTAATTCGGTGTGCAATGATTGTAAGGCATCATTATGTTTGTAATGTAAGCAATGGAGGAAGTGATTTAAATTTCCTTGTCATATTTCGGCTTACGTGTAACAAAATTGAAGGAGTACAACAAATGAGTAAAAAAGAAAATCTCCTGGTTAATAGCAGAAGTGTTGTAATATGTATTGATGAAAATTGCTCAATATATGATCAATCTCCTCGAAACATGATTCATTTAATGCAAAAGCATTTTTCATTTCCATGAATGTTATTGTGCAATATGCAAACTACATAATACAGTTTTTGTTTGGAATGCAAGAAGCATATAATACTTTGTGTAATAGAAGCACAAGTTTTATTGCACTCAACAGTTGGGCTGCTTTAATACAAAGTGATGAACGATATATGAAAGAAATTGGGTAAGACAAGACTAGACATCAATTGAGAGGGTGACACATGTAATAATACATTAATGGAGAATGACCACATTGTAATTTAAGGAGAAAATATGGTAGCAAAGATCCTTAAAAAAGGGAGTTGTTGAAGAAGTTTTCACTAGTTATTTCAAATTGGAGAATCTATAGAAACAATAAGTCATCTAAAAATCATAGAAGCTACATAAAATATAGTATACTGAACTATCTGGACACCATGGGGAGATGAGATGAACAAAAAATCAGTTATTGAGGAATATCCAACTTAACAAGGATAGAAAAATGAAATCCATATATATATATATATAATTGAATGAGATGGATGAATAGAATGATTATTACAATGCCACGTGACTGTATAATTATGCATATTGACTAGTCATGATGGTTGATAGGTCATGTCCCTAGGTTAGACCACGTCCCTTAACTTAGGATGTGACATCTTATTTATTATTATTATTTAATTTTATATGTCCATTAACAAGGGAGATTTAAACAAAGGGAAACTACAGATACAACACAAGGAAAGAAGAATTCCACAGTTACCAGAATATTTAGGGATGTTAGCTTATCAGAGTTCTTTGGACGTATTCAAGGCATACAATGACACCTTAGATGGGGAATCTGCAAGGAATGAAACCACCACAATCAGAGAGTTGGAGGTCAAGGTCACAAAGGAAATCATTTCTAGCCTTCTCGATCTTCCCAACAGAGAATGGTGGTTTAAGAAAAAGGCAAAGGCCACGATGGCCAACTGAGAAACCCTAAATGAAGGGAAAAATTGTGGAAAATACCAGCAAAGGAGTAAAGAGGTCATCTTTCCCGATGTCTTGGGATAAGGTAGTTTTATACATGGTAAAAAATATGAATTAACAAGGAAAGCACCATCTCGAAATCACTTTCCATTTTAAATTAGTATCATATTTAAAGAAAAATGTCAAAACCATTGTCCTACATTTCTTGATGAAATTACTGCAAAAGATGGCTGGTGAGATCCAATAGGTAAATTGACAAGTCTTCCCCACCATATGCTAATCTAACTCTTGGTTAAAGATGCCACCCTGTAGAGGAAGTGACCACATGTAACTTGGGAGGAGTTCACTATAACTCCAACAACTGAAAGGAAAAATGAGAGTGCGGAGGAGAGATTTGCAAAAATGCACGCTAAATAAAACCTTAGACCAAGCCACAAGACATTGTCACAGAAACAAGGAGACCAAATGTTTTTGCCATAGATTTGGTTAGGTGGTCCCAAAGAAGAATTTTCCAAGAAATACAGAAGTCAGGAGAAAGGAAAATAGCAAAGGAAGAGGAAGAAAATAATACAAGGAAAACGACTCCTTTAGAATCCCAATGGCATGCCTCAAAATTTGCTATGGAATTTGGGGTAGCAATTGTTAAAGAAATCCAAACAAATGCTACAAAATTATTGACACCTATTATAGATAAAACGAAATTATTGAAGAAATCGAGATGAATGGAACAATGTGTTGTGGAATCCATAATAGGGAAAATTCTTGTTTACATGTGACGAGTGGTGGAAAAATTAGATGCTGAATGTCAGGTGTCATTACCTTATCCAACAAATGTTCCTGAAAACTTTGGCAAAATTCGAGAAGCTCCTACAATAGTTGCATTGTAGCTATAGAGGATGCCAAATAGAAGGCAAAATCATAATCCTATGAATAGGGATATAAAATCCTTGAAAGGCATCAACATACTATTGCATTCTTTAAAGAAATAACCTTTTCATTGCCATCTTATATGAATGCCTAAATCGATCAATGCAATCCATTACCAACAATTTCCAGATTTGTGTGTTAATGAATGGTGTGACACCATTGTCGTATCCTTCGCAGATGCATCAACAAAGCTATTATGAAATAATAATAAATGAAATCATGATGGTTGTAATGCCCGAATTGATAAAATTGCATCAGTTATACTTGTCTCTTTTTTTTGCAACACGCTTTTTACGTGTAGAGATCCTGCATTGCCAACAAAACAAAAATGTTGGCCAGACATGGATTTTGTGTTCCGGGAATCGATTAAATAGTGGGCAAGACTACAATATTCTTTGCAAATCACTTCAACATTAATACACTTTGCATAAACATCGACTTTAACTTTAATTTCCCATACGTTATGAATCCAAGAAATTTAAAGCTTGCTGGACAAGCATGGCTTCGACGTTCCGGGAATCAATCAAATAGTGGCCAAGGGTGGAATATGTTTTGTAAACTAGAGCGAATGAATAAATGCATAATGTGATGGGCCATACCACCTCAGCATCATTTCTCGATTTGCATTAACGCATTGTGCATAAACATTAACTCCATACCAATATGCCATAATAGCTTTAATTTTAACTTTAAATTCTCGTACGTTATGAACTCAACAAATTTTTTTCAAGTAGAAAAAACACTGGTTATATAATGTCTAGTTTCAAAACATTGTAACCTTACAAAATCCAAGTTGTGCTTCAGGATGATCTTAGCTTCCTTCCAGTTTGCTAGAGTTCAAAAATTCACCCACAAAATTTCTAGACTAAACATTCTTTTCCTCATACAGAATGATTTACAAAAAGGCAAAGCCCCAACATGGTAAAATTAATCTTTCCGCACTGTCAGCTTAACAAAAACGATCATCCTCCAAAAATTTATCTTGGTCTAATCTTTTCAGTGACTTATAGCATGACCGATCATCCTCTAGACATGGACTGTGCTTCCTCCAATACATCACCTCTAAAAAGCATGCGATCCCTACAAACCAAAATCCTTAATAAAACATAGATGATAGACATTGACCCCTAATAAAAAACTAAAAAAACAGTTTAAACCCAAATACAATAGACCATATACGATGGGAAAAACAGTAGATAAGCCCCGCTAGTGAAAATTACAGAGGTTACGGGAAGCCATTAAAGCCCAGGGAACTATAAAAATGAACCATACCAGTGGCTCTCTCCCCTTCCAGTAAATTAAATTCATATGAAATCACTCTAAAAGTCCCCACCAAGCATTTTTGGAGAGCCTATCAGCCTGTGAGTTCTTCTCACGAAAAACGTGTTTGAAATGTAAAGAAATGAAGGACTTCCTTAACCTGTCAATGCGATACAGCCATGATATGAGATTTCCCGGTGACAGCTTGTTGCCATTGTTGAGATGTTCAATGAGCACCTTCCAATCCCCATAAACCCATAATTCCTTGATATAGAGATGAGATGCGAACCATAGTAAACCCCACAGTGCAAGGATTTCAGCTCTCGTATTAGTTCCAATTCCACCGTGCCAATGAATCTTATAATGACACTCAGGATTGAGCATCAACACTGCCCCACACCCACAACTTGACTGTTGAGAGGCTCCATAAAAAACCCCGTCGGATAGCTAATTTCAAATGGTCTCATCCTCTTAGAGAGATCCCCCACAGGTTTATTATAGGTTTTAAGTCTTTCCCAGTGCTGGATTATAATGGAGGAGGATCTCCATGGGCTATTCGCCAATCCTTTAAAAATCATCTTGTTGTAGTCACACCATATGGTCCAATGGTAAATAGCTGGGATTATTATGAAGTTTTTATTTTTCAGGTTCCACCATGTTATGAAATCCTTAGAGTTTTCAAATTCTGGGCACTGCATCTTAAAAAAGTTACTGATCATTTGTTGAAACTTCCTAGCGAATGGGCATTTATAGAATATGTGATTGTTGTCTTCATCCTCTGAACAACACATGCTACAAATTCCCAGTCCATTCATCCCCTTCCTCTTTAGATTTCCCCAAGTTAGATTCTTGTCCATTTCTACCAGCCATAGGAAAAGTTTCATCTTGAGGGGTGTCGAGCTTCCCTAAATACCTTTTATTTCATCGGGGGCAAGTTGCAGGTTCATTTGTCTGATCAAAGTAGTATATATTGCTCCCACCACCGGCATATCGTCCTTTTTAGGACCTTCCCACTCCACTCTATCCCCTGCGCTATTCCATAGCAAACCCTTACTCCTAAGTTCCTCTGAAAAGGCCTCCCAATCCCCGATTATTTGAAACGGTAACTGCAACTCCACCCCCGACATCAAAATCATAATACCATTTTCGTACTTTTTTATGACCTGTCTCAAATAGAATATGCCCCTGTCATTTAAAAAACGAAGAAGCTGATTGCTGCACTGGGAGAAACCTTCTTCCCCACACAGTCTGGTGCTACCAATCAAAATCCTTCCTCCGTTTCCAAAACTCCATCTCAGAAATTTCTGAACTTCTGGCCATCACTTTTTAAATCCGTTCCATATTACCAACGCACTTCTCTTTTGATTCCATCCAGTCCTGTATAAATGGTCCAAGTCCGCCAGCTTTGGATATTTATATCTGATAATTTCATTCCAGATTCTGGTAGTTTTAATACCTCTCCACATGGATTTGAGTAAGAGTGCTCTGCCAAATAAATCCAGCTCTTTTATGCCCCAACCCCCACGGAATTTTGGTCTCATAATAAGGTCCCATTTTGCCAGATGAATTTTACCTCTCTCCTCCTTTCCATTCCAAATAAAATTCATAAAAACCTTTCTAATTTTTCGAAGAATCAGTCTAGGAATGAAAAAAAGATGAGCCCAGAAAACCATAATATTCTGGATTACAACCTGAACCAGAGTGAGTCTTCCCCCACTGCTCAGCCATTTTGAAGTCCAACCCCTGATCTTCTTCCCCACCTTCTCAACCATCCAGTCCCAGTCCTTTTTCCTATAATTGTTGGGCTTTAGCTGAAAACCAAGATATTTAAAGCCCATGCTTAAAGGGGTAGTGTTGACATGGAACCAATTTGCTATATCAATTGAAAAGTTTTTCCCTTCCTCAGTGTAGTAAATACAAGATTTTCCAGAGTTAACCTCTATGCCAGATGCCTTTCCAAATCTTAACAGAATCTCATGGAATACTTTCCATACCTGTCTAATGAGCATTCTGAAAAACATAACGTCATCCAAAAAAAAATTGTGACTTATCTCCCTGCTGTGAGTTAACCTGATTCCCTTAATTCTCCTAGAAATCACAGCCCTGTTAATCTTTAAACTCAATGAATCCATGACCAATATGAAAAGTAAAGGGGACAAAGAACATCTCTGTCTCAATCCCCGGCCAGGTTTAAATAAATTGGAAGCCCTACCATTTATGATGACTGCCATAGTGGAGTCAGATACGCAGCCCATAATCCAGTTTATAGATGCTCTGTCTAACCTGATCTTGTACAGGATCATCCCGAGGAAACCCCACTCGACTTTGTCGTATGCCTTGCTTAGATCAATTTTCATTGCCATGGCCTGCATCTATTTGGTATGGATTGAGTGTATGACTTCCTGCATTGTGGCTACCGCATCATGGATGCTCCTTTTACTAAGGAAACCGACTTTCTCAAGAGAGATGTGAATTGACAGTACTCTTTTCAGCCTCTCCACAATCGTCCTTGAAACAACCTTATACATCATATTACAAAGGGATATTGGTATATAGTCATTTAAATTCATAGCATTCTCCTTCTTGGCGATAAGAACCAGGAAAGTCACATTTATAGTGCCTCTAACCCTCCTAGACACCCCGGCTTCCTCTGTTAGCTCTGTTATAAGGTCTATAAAGAGATCTGAGAAATGAATGAAAAAGTCCGGGGACCAATCCGGGGACCAGACATCTGGCCCCGGACTCTTGTCAACCGATAATGATTTCAAAATGGAAACAATCTCCAATTTGCAGATAGGTTTGTTAAATTCGGATCTCGCACTGTCATCAAACATCTGAGGAAAGTCTTCAATTGCCCACATACAATCCCCGACATGAACCTCCTTCTCAGCATTATATTGTTCTTTAAAATGTCTTACCTCCTCCGCCATAATATCCTCTGATGAGTTTCAAGATGTTCCATCCACATCAATCTGCCATATGGAATTTCTATTCCTTCTTTCGTTCGCGAAAACATGGAAGAATTTTGTATTTTTGTCTCCCTCCTTTAACCACACAACGCTGCTTTTAAGCCGCCAAAATATTTATTTTTTCAAGTTCTATCTCCTTCAATCTGATCTAGAGGCCATCTCTAGGATTACCAGTTTCAAGCTCCTTTATAAGTGTGGCGGTCTCCCTCACGAAAGACAGGTAACAGGCCTTCAAAATTTGCTTCTTCTGTCTCTCCCAATTTTTACTTCTTGCTTTAGACCCCTGAGAGTGTCCATCAAATAAACTGTTACCGCTACCCCTTCCTCCCTTCTAATTTTTCTCATATAATTCACCACCATGTTGTTGAAACCCAGGTCCTTCAACCACACCCTATTGAACTTAAAGGGATACCCTTGTTTTCTACTTTCAAGGTTCCATTCGAGAATGATTGGTCTATGATCAGATATCGTGATGTCCCCAATGTAAGCCTCCCACTTTGCCATCTGTGCCATAAATAAGGAGCTCCCCAAAACTCGATCAATCTTTTTGCCAATCAAAGCTGTGCCCCGCTTGCCATTGAACCAAGTCAGTCCAGGGTTCTTCATGGGGATATCAACCAGATTTTGTGATTTAAAAATATTTGACAGAGTCAATGCCAATGGGTCCTGTCGACCCATTGCCCCCCAGGACTCTGAGGCATGAAGAGAACAGTTGAAATCCCTTGCTATTAACAGATTATCTAGTTGAAAAATTCCACTACCCATCATCCTTCTCCAGAAAGCTGCCCTGTTCTGGTAGGGTGCATATAAATTTTGTAAGGTGTACTCTTTGTTTGAAACCCCGAAAAAATCTACAGAGAAGAATACCGCCGAAGAAACCGAACACTTTAAAAGAAGCCACATCCGGATCCCACATGACAATCTCCCCTCCGGAAATACCCTCCGCATCTCGAGCAACCATATGCCACCCTGGGAACATATCACGAAAACAAGTAATTGCTTTTTCAACAGAATTCATGGTCTCTTGCATAAAAATTAAAATAGGATGATGCTGCACTAAAAATTCTCTTAAAGAAAGATATTTTGTCCGTCCCCCCAAACCCCAGATGTTAAAAGAAATCAACTTGATCATGACAAGGGCTTGGAAGGGTCAGTTGCCCTAAGGACCTGATCTATAGCCAAGGTTACAGGGACATCTCTGAAATTTCCTTCCTCCAGCACTCCTCCCCCATTGTTCAGTGATATACACTTCTTCTTACACCGAGGGCGTCCCTTACCTCTTCAAACAGTAACATTTGATCTTGAGGAGGGACAACACATCACAGGGGGAGTCACATTCCTTCCACAGTCAATAAAATTAAAGCCAACGAAACCCCTAAGTACCTCAACATTTGAAGCCTTGGTGTCGGCAGTCGCAAGTATGTCAACAAATATGAACGAGCCCAAACCATAGCATAACAATGAAAAACCATAGTATTTCTCACAAAATTTTTGAAATATGGTAAAAAAAATGCCCCGTTGGGATCTCTAGTGACATGCAAGTGACATAATAATTAGAAAAAAAATTAAATAATAAAATTTATATATTTAAAAAAATGGGAAAAATGATAGCATTTTACTTTTTATCTTAAATACATAATAAAATAAGGTAATAATGATGAAATAGTAAAAAACTTAAACATATAGTAAAATAATATAAAATTGATATAATAGTCAAAAACTTAATAATGGCACTTGAGGAAAGCAAATGCATTTTATGTTTTTAATATTAGAGTTGTAGTCTTATTTAATAAGAAAGTAAAAGCTACAACGTGGTATTTCATAGGAAATGCCAACGTAAACCGCTATTGTACGTTTACCTAACTAAGTAACGATGCTTGACGTTTAGGGTTGAGAAATTTCAACAAAACAGTGGAATTTTCTATGGAAATTGAAAAAACTGAACACTATATTTAATAGTAAATGTAAACATTTTATTTAAAGGATAAGAGATGGAATATTAAACATTGTTCTCAGTATGTATTCTTAAGAGAATCGTGGGCCATAGCTTTTTAAAAGACGTGTTGGAGGTGGTCCATGTTGTATTCCTGCCCATTCCATTATGATGTCTTTGTTTCTGGTTAGATCATTGGTGGCATCATTTTCTTTTCATTTATAATATATAGGTTTTTTAACATGTGTGGAACAACATAATGTTTTTGGCAATTAATATTAATTAGTTTGATTTCTTCTATTTGATAATGATGTCGGAAAGTTGTATTGGTTTGGTTGTATCTATAGACACGCTTTATTTATATTTTAAAATTAAATTATTAATATATGTTTTATTTATATTTTAATATTATGATATGATATTTAGTTTTGTTTTTATGTATTAGTTTGTTTTTGACCATTTTTTTTCTTCTTTTAATTTATAGTTTAATATTGGTTTAATTTTTGTTATTTATTATTATTATTTAAATTTATTTATTTGTAATTTAATTGGTTGAAGTCTTATTATAGGCTAGTTTAGTAACTTCCATTTCTATTAGTTTCTTATTTTTTGTTTTTAGTTTTATTTATTTTTTATTTAACCTTTTGATTTTGTTTTTTTATTTTTTCCATTTCATGAATTATAGTTTTTTCTCCATATTTTTAATTTAAAAATACTTATTAATATATTAAAAACATAATCTAATAAATTTAATTATAAAAAATTATATATAGTAATAAAAAATAAAACACATACACACACATATACAACAGTTGCAGATAACCATGTCATGCCCAATTGACACTATTTACTACAAAAAAAGACAATACGCTAATTATTCTACTAGTATAGACCAGACAAAATTGTGAGAGAAGGAGAATACAATAAAATCTAGCCATTACACATGTAATTCAGTCATCAGGATCTGTCAGGCGATTTAAGTCAAAGCCCGTGCTCTTGTCTTCTAGAGGGGTGCTTTGGTTAGCCACCTGCAGTTGGAGGTCTTCTATCATGCTACGAAGTGCCCCAACCTCATCCTCCAAGCGAGCAATATGCTTGCTCTTAGCTTCAATGATGTCCAAATTTTCAGTGACCGCCTTGTTTTGTCTATGCAACAGAACTTGGAGGTTGAAGATTTCAACCCTCATCTCTGCATGCTCACTAACACATTGGTCGCAGATCACGGACATCCATGGTGCAGAGAGATGATATGTCATATCCATGTCCAAATTCTTGAAATTACTTCTCGCCACCTTGCCTGAACGTGCACGACGACAACCCCAGCAACCAGAAGTCATGGAGATAGAGCATCACTATAGAGAAACACAAACACAGAAGGGGAGGCAAAGGAATTTAATCAGCGCCGTGGCACTTTCTTTTCCTGTCGATCTCCTCTTCTCTGGGCCAATAATCCTGCAAAGACCACCGTGATCGAACCACAGATTAGGGAATTGGAGCTTATAAGCAACCGAAAGAGTGGGACAATTAAGGAAACTTCAAGGAATTTCAATCCACGAAGCTCTTTGGGTGAAACAAATCTGCCCTAACAGAGAGGCACGACTTAGAATTTGAACAAAAGCTTCTCCAATCTGAGTCTCACCTGGTTTCCCCTCACTGAGAGAGATGAACCAGAACTGAGCTAGCCTTAGACTAGATCTATAATCAATCATTGGAATGGGAAAATTCTAACAACACCAAAGATATTTAAAGAAATTACCATGGAGGTGCCTCGCATGGAGGTGCAGAGAGGAGCCCGAACCACCAAGATCCTAAGGCAGTTCCATCATTATTCTATGAAGTGAGGGTACTTCCTCCTCACACAACATGTATCTTGAATGGTTGGGTTGTCTAGTCTTATCCAGGGAGAGTAAATGCAACTCACAGGTTGAGGGAGTTCATATTAGGTGCCACTGAAGGAGCTTGAGATAAACCTTGGACGATGAAGAGGACATGAACGATCCCACACTTAGTTGCAGATCCGACTTGGGGAATGTCACAAGGGGACGAGAATGAGCGCCTCACGTCATGGAGAGAGGGAAGGGCATCATCATTCAAATGAGCGAGGATAAGAAGTGGGTTGATGTCATGGAGTGGCAGGGAGACAAGATGAATGGGGATGAAAAATGCGCCTTAGGAGGAGGAATTATAATCAAAGGGTTCCTTTTATGGGTGGGACTTGTTGGAAATACTGAGAGGGGGGTGAATCAGTATTTATTTTCAATTGTTAATTTTTGCTAGTTAGTTTCTTCACAATTAAAGACAAAGATGTGTATAATAATAATATTATTAAGGATTAATAAGAACTTCAATTCTTTTTCAAATAATTGAGTACAATAGATGTGTGAGGGCACCAACCCTTCAATGAACCAGGCACCAGCCTGTTGCCAAGCACCAACTTGGACTTTGATGACGCTCCGACCTTTAGGGCTTCGAATCTATCTTTTACAAGGCACCTACGTTTAGGGGCACCAACCCCTAGGACACCAATCCTTTAGTATGTTTAATAAAGATGAATAGGTAACTTACTTGAATTGCTTCATAACTGACAATGCTTCACTGCTCCAAAATTACCACTTCACTGTTCATAATTTATGCCTTCAAACTCATCACTGGTTCATCATCCAAACACAATTTTTCATGGGTTCCTTTACTGTCTATTTGTTTCCACAGGTCAGAAGCATTTCTCCTTAGATAAAACCAGATTTGTAGATTTCCCTTTAATGTACGTTATCCTTACAACAATTTGAAAGGATCACAAAATTACAAGATGACATAGGCCCAAGCCTTTTTGGCTTATCACAGTCTTCCAAAAAAAAATTAGGTGCTTCTTTCATCACAGGTCTGACAATATGTCAAGGGTATGACATCTCCGAAATACAGTGCAACTCAACTAGTCTGAAGTTGTGGTTGCTTCTTATCACAGATTTACCTGAGCCACATAATCAATGTACTAATCCGAGCCACAGAATTATGCTCATGTCCGGGGGTATAGAATGTCCGAACTCCTGACTATGCACCAGGTCTGAGGCTATTGTAATGGTGACTGCTTGATTGAATGTGATGGTGGCTGCCTGCCTGTAGCTCCTTGTAAGGAACCCAACCCCTAAACACATTTCTGTCCACAAATCCGAGCTCCACCAAAACTGTAATATCCCATAGATCTGGGCTCTACCGAGACCGTGATGTTCTTATATCCGAGCTCTTATAGCCTTGTCTGCAGCATATGTCAAGTAAGCTCATCCTTTTTCTAACCCAATCACAAATCTTCCCTGGCTTCTAAGTCTCCTACCTCGGTCTCCCTTAGTTCACGAGGTGTGAACTGGAAATGATTATCTTCTGTAATTTTCGTTGAATTGGATGATTAAAATGAGAAGATACAATATGTATTTATATTGGTCTTGCGTGAGGAGACACGTCACTAAGGCAGGCCAACATTGGGAGCTAGGACAGGCCGGCTCAAAAACAAATAATTATTTCACAACTTCAAAAATCAATATATTTCTAACCACAGGGAATTTTGTGGCATATGAGGGCTCATATGAAAGCTAAAATTATGCTCTAAATGATGGTGAGGGTTTCATAGATAAATTCTACCTCCAAGGTAATGAAATATAATTTTTTCTCTGGCTGGTCATTTACAAGTGCAGAAATGGAGGTAGGGCAGAATGTCTTGGGCTTCTTCATGGTTTGATTCTCCATCATAGCCTTATTATCATAAGGTTACCATGCCATAGTGATATGTGTCTTCATGTAGTCCTCCATCATCCAAAATATAATCTAATCCTAAAGTACAATCAATCATCATTATTCATCATCATTTAACATCTTATTGCCATCAATGACAACCTAGATTAACAATTTCCCCCTTTGTCATTGATAGAAATATTCCATCTCCATATTTTTCTCCCCCTTTGAAATCAATGGCAAAAGGTGTACCAACATACTCCCCCTATCATGCTGCTCCCCCTGATACACTGCTCTTTTGCTTGGTTTTTTTTTTCTTTAATGTGATGTAAGAGAAATAACCCCCATCTTCTGGTGAAGATATTCAAATGCCTCTCGTGGAAGGGGTTTTGTAAAAATATCTACAATTATCCTTTGTATTGACATATTCCAACTTGATATTTTGTTCAACAACTTGTTCACGGAGAAAGTGATATTTGATTGGAATATGTTTTGTCTTTGAGTGCATTAGCAGATTCTTTGAAAGACTGATGGCGCTAGTGTTGTCACAAAAAATAGTGATTGGCTGCTTAGTTTCTATGTTAACATCCTTCAGAGCTTCCTTCATCCATAGTATTTGTGTAGAACAATAAACATCAGTAATATATTCGGCTTCAACTGTAGAAAGATATATAGATGATTGCTTTTTTCTCAGCCAAGATACAAGGCAATCTCCCATAAAGAATGGATTTCCACTGGTACTTTTTCGATCATCCATGCTTTCGGCCCAATCAGCATCAGAGTAAGCTGTCAAAATAAAAGTTGAGCTCTTAGGATACCAAAGACCCATATCAACCGTTCCTTTTAGATATCTGAGAATTCTCTTCACTGCTGCAAGATGGGATTGTTTAGGATTTGATTGAAATCTTGCTACCATTCCTACTGCTTGCATAATACCCTGTCTTATAGCAGTTAAGTATATGAGAGCTCCAATTTTTTACCTGTAAAGAGTCGCATCTATAAGAGGGGTATCATCATCTTTACTTAATTTACAATCCGTGGTCATCGGTGTGCTCATAGGTGCACAATCTTCCATCCCATATCTTTAAGATATTTTGCTTGATATATAAACATGCCTGCAGAGGTTTGAGATATTTGTAGCCCAAGAAAATAAGATAGCTCACCAATAATTGACATTTCAAACCTTTTGGACATATTTAGAGCAAATTCATGGCTCATCTTATCATCATTGCTAGCAAATTTATATCATCAACGTATACAAGAGTGATCATAAGTTTTTCCTCGTCCATCTTCATGCAGAGATTGCTACTTGCTACTCCCTTTTTGAAACCTTCTTGTTGTAGATAGTGATTTAACTTTGCATTCCATGCTCTAGGGGCTTGTTTTAATCCATACAAGGCCTTTTTCAGTTTGCATACAAATTCTTTTCCTCCAGCAAGATCAAATCCTTCTGGTTGCTCCAGATAAACTTCTTCCTTGAGATCTCCATTCAGTAATGATAATTTTACACCCATTTGATAAACCTTGAATCCTTTTGAGCAAGAAAATGCCAAAAACATTCTTATGGCTTCGAATCCAGCTACTGGTGCAAAGGTTTCTTCGAAGTCAATTCCTTCAATTTGTGAGTATCCTTTGCAGACAAGTCTGGCTTTATTTATGATGATTTGTCCAATCTTATTCATCTTGTTTTTGAATACCAATTTTGTTCCAATTATATTTTTATCTTTTGGATGAGGTATCAGTACCAAAGTCTCATTCTTTTCGATTTGAGAAATTTCTTCTTCCATGGCCTTTATCCAATAAGGATCTTTACTTGCTTGAGAAAAATTTTCAGGTTCTATTAAAGATAATAGAGAAACATCATCTTTTCTTGGAGTGTTTGTCATCCTTCTTCGAGTTTGAATTCCTTCATCTATATTTGTAATAACCTGTTCTTCCGGATGATGTTTTTGAATAAATTTGATCTTAGAACGAGTTTGTGAAGGTTCACTTTGAGGTTCTCCATTCTCCTCTTCTTTTTCAGGTTCTTCTTCTTCACTTTCTTCAAGGAAAGGCTTAACTTCATGATCTTCAATTCTCTTTTCTGGAAGGCCTTCATCAATATTCACATTAATGCTTTCCACTATTCTCCGTAGATGATTGTTGTAACGTTCGTAACCTTTGCTTCTTATGGAGTATCCAAGAAATATTCCACCCTAGAATCAAATTTTCCTAGTGAGTCATCGTTTATTTTTATGAAGCATTTGCTTCCAAAAATCCTGAAATATTTCACTGAAGCAGGTCTTCCTTTCCATAATTCATAAGGAGTTTTTTTCATTATTTGGTCTTAGTTGAGTTCGATTTAAGGTATAAACTGTCGTCCCAACTGCTTCTCTCCAAAATTTTGGTTGCAAATCAACTGCTAGTAGCATTGTCCTTGCCATTTATTGAACGGTTCGGTTCCTTCTTTCAAATACTCCATTTTGATTTGGTGTCCTAGTAGCAGAGAGTTCTATTTCGATTCCATGCTCTTTAAACAATTCATCAAATTATTTTGAGGTGAATTCTCCCCCTCTATCCATTCTAAGACATTTAATATTAGAGTCTTTCTCATTTCAATGAGAGCTTTAAGATTCTTAAAACATTCAAATGCTTCAAATTTATATTTTATGAAATATATCCACATCATTCTAGTATAGTCATTAACAAATAGATCAAAGTACCTTTCACCTTGAAGAGCTAGAGTTCTATTTGGCCCACATAAATATGCATGAGTTATTTCCAGAGGTTTTGATGTTGAGAACTCCTTAGTTTTGTGGCTAGTTCTAGTTTGCTTTCCATGCTGGCATGGGCCACATACAACTTGATTTGGCTTGCAAATTTTTGGAATGTCCCTTACTGCATTAATTTTTTTGATGTTGACTAGGTTATCAAAAATTGTATGCCCCAATCTCTTGTGCCATAGGCAAATTTCATCTGTTTGACTTATGTAACATTTATCTCCTTGGATTAAACTAAGAATGTAAACATTATCTGGTGTTCTTACTCCTTTCACCACAAGTTCTCCTGAGGATGAGTCTCTTATTTCACAATTTTTAGTACTGAAGAAAACATTATGTCCTTGGTCAAAAATTTGGCTTACACTTAAGAGATTGTGTTTGAGCCCTTCTACCAACAAGGTATTTTGAGCCTTTCCTTGTCCATTGATAAGGGTAGCAGTTCCTTTTCCAGTGATTTTAGTGGATCCACTTCCAAAGGATACATTTCCATTTTTCTTGTTTAATGAGATAAACTTCTTTTGGTCACCTGTCATATGTCTTGAGCATTCACTATCCACGAACCAATGATTTTCTTCACTATTAGCATATAGAGCTAGGCCACAATTATCATTTTTGAGATTTACACTTTTAGATTCCTCCCTTTTGAGAGGGAAATTTTGTTCATTATGATCATAATTATTACATAATGAGAAAGACAGATCAAACGTAGCCAAAGGATCAAAGGAATTGTAAGTTTTTATTTGTCCTTGCTCTTTAGTACCACATAGATTGTTTGTTTGATCTTTCAATCTTGGTGCTTCATTCTTATGAGCCTTGCAATGCTTAGCTTGATGCCCAAATTTCTTACAATAGTAACAATGCCCAAGAAAAATAGTTTGGTACCTGTTGTAATAGCCATAGCTTGAACCAACATTATTCCTTGGAGTTGCTCTTTCTTCAATTCTTGGTTTTGAGATGGGATTTTGTTCCTGACGAGATAACATTTCTTCTTTTTGATGGTAAGAGAGTATGTCGGCGTAACTCCTTGCATTATTATTTGTGCTAGATGATTCTCCTTTGAAACCAATTCCAGATTTGTCATGTTGAGGTTTTTGAGTATTAAGAATGTTATCAAGTGCTAGAGAGCTTTTCCAACTCCTTTTGACTTGCTCCAATTCCTTTCTTAGAGATATTATTTCAACTTCATGTTTTTCACATATATCATCATTCTCTTTTAGCTTATTGTTCAATAAGTATTCCCTTCTTTTTGCTTCCTCTTTTTCTATTTTGAGAGAAATTATCTTCTTTCATAGATTCTCATTTTTTTCATGGCACTCATTAGTAATCTATCCATGTTTCCTTCATCTTCTAATTCTGAATCATCATCATTTGTAAATGCCATGAATAACGTTTCTTTGCTTCCAACATAGTTACTTTCCTCATATGATTCATCATCGATTTCTTCGTGATGACGCATATTTCTAGTTGATTTCTTTTTGATGACCACAAATTCATCTTCATCAGACTCATCTTGTTTGGAGAAGAAGTTCTTCTTATTAAACCCTTTCTTTTTGTACATCATCCTTTTAGAATCCTCTTCATCATCACTATCGTGTTTATGAGGACATTTTGCAGCATAATGACCTATTCTTCCACATTTGAAATAGATAAGAGGGTACTTACCTTTTAGCTTAGATCCCTTCTCAAGTCTTTGTACAAATTGAGCTAGTTCAGTTTCAGCATCAGATTCATCGCTGCTGTAATTCCATCCTTTTCCTTTTTTGTTGATTTTGAGGCTTTTAATGTTGCTTCTTTGAAATTTTGACTTCCTTTCCTCATCTCATAGGAAATGATAATTCCATGAAGTTCATCCATCTTGAGAGTATCTGGGTCCTTCATTTCTTCTATGACACTTACTTTGGAGTCAAATATGTCCGTTAAACCACAATCCCTAACATACTAATTGTTATCCATGAACCCCATAACCCCCAAAGCCGTAATCCCTTTCATCTAACCTCCTTATCCACAAATTTTAATCCCCTAAGTATAGGAATTTAGAGATTTAAATAAGACTGAATACCTAAGCACTAAAACACACAAAGATTAGATGAAAAAAATCATGATTTACATGGTAGAACCCTCTAAGAAGGAAACATTTTCATAACTTATTGTGCTTATATCAGTCAAAATAAATTGGTTATAATAGATTCATGCTTGATGCCCAATGACCAAATATAACTACATCCTTATTCCAATAAAAAGAGAAATTAAATCAAGGTTTACTGCCTAACTTATTTACAGTTTGGTAAGGCACCTAACTAGAATCTCTATGTAAACTACAATTTAGGATCATGACAATGGAAGATAAGTTCAACATAGAATATTCAAAGTGTATCAATCTTATCTTGATAATTACAAAGTTTGATTTTTGTGATTTCAAGATGCACAAATAATCATGCGCCAACATCCCCCTATAAGATTTAATTCAATTTAGGAGAATGAAGGAGGCATTACATGCTATCCCCCTTAATTACATATTCCTTAAATATTATCAAATATCCCAAAGGAATTATGAACTTTGCTTATGTCAATGGATTAATGAAGTATGACTAGCCTATTAGATATTGGAAAAGAAAATAGGTGTGTGAAAGTCAACCAGTAAAATAGTCAAGATGGTTGAATTTGTCAAAGTTGAAGAATATTTGAAGTAAATGCACTAAATGGAATACTTGTGGACTTGTCAACATAAGCAATATTAGCATAAAGTGATGCTACCTTACAAGGAGATGCAAGTGCTACATAAAATACAAGTAAAGGCTAAAACAATAGTTAAATAGACACGACTGCAAGAATATAAAGTAACTATCATCCTCACTTACTGACAAATACTAGAAATGAAGGAATTGGAGTTTTGTTAAAGGGAAGGGAATTCAAATACTAAAAATGATAATCTAAAAAATACAAGGTGCCAACAAGTTCTCATTAGAAGGCTCATTTGCATAACTGGAACCTTTTGAACACCATCGCAATATCCCCATGGTAAAATCAAGAAAAAGGGAAAATTCACAAGTCGTCAAAGTGGTAAGAGGAAAACCATAATGTTGGAAATGCTCAATGAAGAATTTAAAAAGTGAAGCACAAATTATACTAGTGATGAATTGATAAAACAAGTCGATAAGATCCCTTGAAGCTATTCCTCAAAATATCGCCATGAGTAATAATTTATCCAATGATAAAAACCCTTAGGTGTGGAATTCAACAGTCCCTATTGGAATTTTTGGGGAAGTTTTGAATTATCTCCATGGATGATGATTCAAAACCACCCACATAGATAAGCCCAGGAGAAATTTCAAAATACCTCCATAGGCACTTATGATGGTAGTTTAAAACCATCTCCATAAGTGTCTGTAAAAGTGGTTAAAATCTACCCTTAAAAATGTCAATATAGACAATTTAAAACTTCCCTCAAAATTGTTTATAGCAACAATTGAAAACTAACCACAAAAGTTACTAATACCGTTACTAAAAGTATGTATCATTTTCTATTATTTAACAACAATTTCTTGGACTACCAAAAAAGATAATAAAATTAGATTATAACCGTTGTTGATTAAAAAATCAATAAGTATTCATTAGCAATGGTTGTATGATCATCACCAAAAGTATATTGTATATTGTTAGTTCAAAATTCAATTCATTTTTATGAGCAGTGTTCATAGAATGAATATTACTAAAACTTTAGTCACCATCAAAACTATTAAGTGTGGCTTCACATTAATACTTGTGAGAATAATTTTATGAAAAATTGGAGATGGATGAGTTATTTTTATGTTGATGCATTTTTTCATGATTTTAATTAGGGAAAATTAGCGATCATATATATATATATATATATATTGGTGATTGATAAAAGTTAATTATAATATGTTTGACCATATTTTTGTAAAAATATTTAAATTATTAAGGATATATTTTGTTTTTTTTTTGTTTTTATTTTTTTCGAGGAAAAATCGAACTTTTTATTAGCAAAATAAAGAGTTAGATAGTATATACAAAAATCATTCTATGATGGTGATATGTCTGCCCAAAAAACCGGAAATATGTCACAACATGCATAATCGAGCAAAAGAACCACTCAACAAAACCAATATTGTCAATTTCCAAAATACATGGGCCTCCCCAAAAGGAGAATACACCCCAAGTAAAAAACTAACTATTCATAGTAGATACAATTTCTGTTACAAAAATATACACAGCCTGTAAAGATAAGTAAATCAAAATCATGAAATAAAAACTGATATATGAAGATAGAGAGACCCAACTATTGAGAAAAAGGAAACTGATCTGACACACGAGTCGATCCATCAAATTGATCAACTATCCTCCATGTGCCCATAACCTGCTGTAAACCCTCCTTAGAAAGGAGGTCCATTGTGATGTTCTGTTCCATGTATATATGGCAAACATATATATGATCATAAGAGATTTTGATTTGTAAGATTTCATCTAATATTTGAATCAAAATATGATTTTGACATCTCTGCAAGCAGTTGAACCAATTAACAACATTCATAGAGTCACCAAAAATTTGAACAAAAACAATTCCCAGTTGTTTGGTCCAACATAGTAGAAGCTTAAGTGAAAGCAACTCTGCATATTTATTGGAACATGTGACAAGGCCCACTGATGCTTTAAAGAATCTGTTCTCATCAAGGAAAATAACCAACCCAACCCCACATCTGTCATCCGCATCAAAAGCTTTGCCAAATTATGCCCAGGGAATGCCAAGTCTGATTAGTTCTTCCATAATATTCCTTTGTGGATGGGGTTTAGAAAGGATAGATAAAAGAGAAACGATCGAGGAGAATTCAACAAAAATCAAATAAGCAGAAGTTGCACGGTCCTAAAAAATTACTTTATTATGAGCCAAATAGATTCCCTGCGAAATGATCAGTGGATTGTTTCTTAAGTTTTCATCAGAAGCCGAATTCCACCATAATGCCAAGCTTCCTTGTAATTTTTCTCGTCCCGCTTCATTCTAATCCCTAGAAGGGATAAAGAGTGATCCCAAACCTTGGAAGAAAAATGACATTGAAATAAAAAATGAGTGATAGATTCCTTGGAATTTTTGCATAAACTACACCAACCAGGACCATGTTTTTTCCGTTTCAGGAGGTTATCCCAGGTGGGGACTTTGTTCTTTAAAATACACCAGAAGAAAAGTCCTAATTTTGCAAGATTTTTCAATTTCTAAAGATTGTTACACCACAACTCCTCGATTCCCCAATATTTCCTCGCCATCAAATAGATATAGCCATATTTATGAGAGTAACTACCAGATGGGAAATGAACCCATCTGATGGAGTCAGGTCTGTCTCTAATTCTGAAACTTGTGTGCTTCATTTCGCCTATAAATCTCTGCCATTATTGACCCCAACGAAGGTATAAATGTAAGTCCTCGACTTTTTTCCAACCTTGATAACAAATGGTGGAAGAATGATCCAGGTGGCTGCAGACACCCTCAGGAGATCAAGAGGGCTCATAAATGGTGAAAATTAAAAGTGATTGGATTGCTCTCAAACTAGGTTCAAGTTGAAGTACTCGTCGCCCTAATTCCAACGGCGTGAACGAATCTCCAATCCGAGCCCGTATGGAGAAGTTAGAGCGAGTCAAAGTTTTGGTCAAAGTTGGGTAGTGGGTCAGGTTTAAGTGTCCCAAAAACTCACTGTCAATTGATAGGGAACTTAGCTCCTGAAAATAATTGAAATTGTCGCCTCATTAAATTGCCTAATAACCCTTATTTTGGAAAAAAATAAAAATGACCATTTTTTTTTTAATAAGAAATATATTAAATTAAGGGTGGCGGTCCATGACCCTCGCCACCCCCGTCAACCATATCAAAAAATATATATTAAATTTTGGGTCAGAGGGCCATGACCCCCGCCAAATCGAATCCGCCCGGCCATCCACGGGCGGCCCAACTCATATACAATGTAACCATATATCAAATGGAGGGGTCGGGGTCGGGTTGACCGGGAACCCCGCCCCTTGGCCCACACAACCACCCAATTCCATTACACATAAATGAGGAAAAGGTCAAATCTAGTGGGATTCAAATCCACAGCCAATAATCCACCAATCCCGCCCACGTGGAAACTTGACTTCAAATATATGCCATATTTAATCCCAATTATCACCAATTCAAAACAGATGCGGTTAAAAAAATAAAAATCCAATTTTAATACAAATTTTAAAATTGTTAATGCGCCCAACTAATGAAAGTCTAATTTGGGGGTTGGTGGTTTTTGAACCCCGACCACCCCGTGCCTAGATTGGCACCTTCAACATTGGGCCAAGGGCCTAGAATGTTTATTCCACCGCTGATTTCATATAAGAGCCTCTCAAACCATTCGACCTCCAGCAGGAATGAAGCAACAGAGAGGATCTGGCAGAGGACTGAAGCAGATTTTTGTGTTTTTAATATTATTTAAATGCAGGGCGGAACCACGATCCATGGAGACGGTGGAACCATGCCCCAGGGAATCTTGAGGGCATCAAAGAGATTCTTTGAGGCCCAAAACTTGCCGGAGCCCATTTTCGACAAAATTTATGTCGATTTTACACCTCTTGGCGACCGAAACTCAATTGCGATGTCCATTTCAGCAACAAGCTTCCCATTTTTTAGACATTTTCTAGATGGGAGTGAGGTGTCCGATTATCAAGTGTATACAGTCAATTCTATGACCCTTGATTCGACGAATTTGATGGTGTAGCCAGATTCAGCAGCTAAGCATCCGCTTCTTCAATGAGCTTTAGGGGTTGAGGTATATGGAGTTTGATCCCATGCCTCTTTTTGTTGTGATATGTATTATGATTTCTAGATCCTTGCTTGATGCATGTTGCGGGATCTTGCTTTTTCTTCATGTGAGATTATGTCATGCTAATAGGAGGTCCATTATGAGTGAGAGTTCTTGTAGAAGAATGTCTCATGGAGAGACAAGCCACTCATGTTGAGGGCAGATCCTTGTATGAACATCATCCATGCACATCTCCCCATTTCCAACACTATATGAAGCGACCTACCCCATTTTAACACCGGGCTTGGAGACGTAGCCCACATTGGGTGAACTCCATTATCAAGGTCTCATATTTATATGTTGATGATGGTTGTATTGTTTCCTCTTCTTTACAACATGCATATATGTTCATTTATGGTATTTTAAAATGAAATTCTAACAACATCACAGAAGTAAAATATCATGGGTAAATTCAGTAGATGATGGGCCCAGATCAAAGAACCCAATTTCTCAATCTTATTTAGGAATGTAAAACCATATCCATTGAGGAATTCCAGAAACTCCCTCAAAAGAGCATAATCCTCGTTGCATCTCACCCAAGGGTCGAGGCCAATACAAATTTTTTCACCATTGCCAACATGCCAGGCTAACCTGACTTCGAAAATGTTAAATGTGTCTATTGTTGCCTTCCATATCGTAGAGGAATTAGATGATTTCTTATCATCTCTCCTCATCCATTCATCCAAAGGCTCTGGGTCTATATACTTCCTTTTAACCACAAAATTCCATATATTATCCATACAAAGCAAATTCTAGCCAGATTTATCTGCCAAATATATAGTGAAAGAATGAATCTCCTTAATCCCCCAACCTCCCCATATTTTAGGTCATGCAATTTTGTCCCATATAAACAAGGGGAGGACCACATCCTCTTTAACACCTGCCTACAAAAAATGACTACATAGTTTCCTTATTTTGGATAGAATACCTTTAGGCACCCAAGTTGAAGTGATCCAATAAACCAGAATAGCCATGAGTACATATTTGATGAGGATCAATCTTCCCGCTCTCGAAAACCACTTAAAACTCCATGATTTTATCTGATTTTCAATTTTTGCAATAAACCAAAAACAATCTAGTTTCCTCTAAGAGTCATGATTTAGTTGAAAACCAAGGTATTTGAAGATTCTTCCCATAGGCTTAGTGTCAAAGGGAAAAACCAAGGTGATTCTATCCACTTTAGTCCCTGAAAAACCTGCATGGAAAATTGAGGAATTTTGAGCATTAATGCACATTCCAGTTGCATGAACGAACAAATCAAGGAAAGACTTCAAATGTTGCAAATCCTCCCAAGAGCCATTGCTAAAGAGGAGGATATCATCTACAAAAAGTAGTGGGAAATGAACAAGTTAGTTGCAATTCAATTCTCTTCAGGTTTCCATTTTTCTTAGCAGCCAAGATCAACTGGCTAAGGCCTTCGGAAGCCAGAAGGAATAGGAGAGGGGAAAGGGGACATCCTTGTCTAAGCCCGCTTTGGCTATGAAAAAATGGGGAATCAAACCCATTTATGAGAACTGCAAATGATACATTGGTTATACAACCCATGATCCAATTTATGAAACCAATGCAAAACCCCAAATGAGTCAAAATAAGTCGAAGGTATAACCAACTAATTCTATCATAAGCCTTTGAAAATCCAATTTTAACAATCATGCCTTTCCTTCTACTTATTTCGATACTATGCATTGATTCTAGAGAAACTTCGATAGCCTCATGGATCTGTCTGCCATCAAGAAAACAAAATTTCTCCTTTGAAATATTCTTGGACAGAATTGGCTTCAAACAAGTCAATATTACTTTGCCAATGATTTTATAAATAAAGTTACATAGGGATATTGGTCTATACTCCTAAAAAGAATTAGGAACATTAGTTTTTTGGATAAGAGAAAGAAAGATGGAATTTAAAGGCTCATGAATATGACCCGTAATCCTAGATTCTTCCACCACCCCAACAAGATCATCCCCTTGCAGGTCAAAAAAACGTTGGAAGAATTCCACCATCCAACCATCAAGCCCTGTACTTTTATTTTTTTGCATCATTTTTAGGATTTATTCAACTTCAATTTTTAACACAGCTTTCATAAGTAAATATTTTTCTTCATCCTCCGTATATTTAGGAAGGAGTTGTGCAACTCTGATGACCTCTGCAATGGAGATAGCCTCCATAGCCTTAAATGTATTTTTGAAATAGTCTTTGCCCATACTTATTAGATCATAAAAGGATTTAGCTTTTCCACCCTCCACCCTCTCCATTTCCGATATAGTATTGGAGTTCTTCCTTCCCTTCACATAATTTTGAAAAAAAAATTGAATGCTCATCCCCTGCTGAAAGCCAAATAGCTCGGCTTTTGAGTCGCCATTGTTCTTTACTATCATTTAAAATATTTGTCCTTCTCGTCTCTAGAAGCTTAATCCTTTCTCTCTTCTCCTCTGTTACATACCCATCCATATATGGAATTTTTAGTGATTCCAAATCCAATACAAATAGCCTAAAATCCTCTTCATCCCTTAAATATTTAGCTCTTGCCCATTTGATTGTTTCTTGTTTCAGTCTTTTAGGATTATCCATGAATACCGGTGCCAAAATTGTGTCTTGTGAACTAACTAGATGCCTCCAGACTTCTTTAACCAACTGATTGAAAGAGGGTTCTTTTAACCAACCATAATTGAACTTGAAAGGGGCACCGGAGTTGTTTCTAGCCCCTTTCCGATCCAAAAGGATTGGGAGATGATTTGATTCCCCTCTAGACCCAACCCATTGCTTGAAATAGGGAATTTGATTTAAGAGAACCTCGTTTATCAGAAAGCGGTTCAGTCTATTTGCCATCGAGCCTCCCAAAATCTTCGGTTCCTCCATGTAAGACACAATTTTATCAAATTGAGGTCAATAAGACTTCCATCCTGAATATTTTTCAAAAATAAATCCGCAAGAGGATAGGCTTGGTCCTGGGGTCCCCAAGTCTCAGATAAACGCAAGGAAAAATTTAGCCCCACCCCCACAACCATATTTGGGATTTTCATAAAAGACTTAGCAAAAATATTGTTCCATAAAACTACCATGTCCTGATATGTTCCATATATATTGACCAGTGAGAAATAAATATAGAATTATGAAGAGTAGAACTCCACCCCCAAAATAGAGTCAATGCCCCAAGAGTTTAACAACCTTAATAAAATTTCATTGATACCCAGGGCCAAATTTCCTAATCTTCCTTTCACATCAATTGTAATGAAAGACCAACTAGGCATCATTTTACAAAAAGAAAGCATAACAACCTCCCCAACTCCCAACGTTGATTGTAACATAATGACATCACGCCTGCATGAAATAAAAATGGATTTTAATCCTAATTTCTTATGGGTGATAGCAAAGCCACGACAGTTGAAAGATAATAATATCATTTGGTAACCATGACAGGGCACTGCGCTGCTCTAAGCGCCCCTTCTAAAGATAATTGTTTTCCATCAAATATATCCAACTTAGCCTTGAGTCGAGTCTTGAATATGTTAGTTTTAGGCCTCTCGACTTTGACGGTCTCAAAAGATCCAAGGTAGTACCCATCCATCCTATAGCCTTAGAAGGAATAGTTCTTTTTTCCCGAGGGTGCAGGTTGTAAGGAGGAAGGCCAAGGGATACTAGAGGGAGAGAAAAATGGTCAGGCTCAACCAAGAATGACTTGGAGAGAGACAAAGAGGGAATGGATGTGATAATACTATCCAATGCCATAGAAATATTGTGAGGATCTGAATTCTCATTCAATAAATGCCTGGAAGGACTAGGCTGAGGCAAAACACTTAACAAATATTTAATAGAATCATGTAAAGGAGAGAGGGAAAGAGAGAAATTACCTGCCAAGGCAGTCGCCTAAATAGGAGTTCCAACTTCAGGCTGAACATTCTGGTCTTGATCTATCATTGGAGGCACAATGTTTAGATTATCAGTTTTTTCTTCCTGAGCCCCCATCGTCACCTGTTCCCCTTCTGTCAATGGCTCATCTGTTACCATCTGGTCGATCACCAAATCCTCTATCGGATGCTTGTCCTCAACTCTAGTGTCACGCCGTAACCTTATTCTTCGCCGAAATCCCAGAGGGAAATCTCGGGGAAGGTATCCATACTTATGGCACCTATGTAATCTAAAGGGAATATTCTCATAGTCAATGATTTGGAAATGAGAATAGCCTTGTAGCTGCAAATGAATTATTTAGGCTAAACCCTCTCTTGGGTTAAGTCGAACCAAAATTCAAGCCATATTTATTCTTTTAGTTTCCATGATAGACATATCATCTTCCAAGTATGACCCCAGTAAGTTACCTATGGCCCGAAAATTTCCTCGATCCAAATTTTAGGAGGAATGGAAGGTAGGCGAACCCAAGCCAAAATTTCACCCACATTTTCCTGCTGGGAAATGAATAGAGGCGTCCACTTCTTGAAGAGGATTGAAGAAAAACCAAAATGCTAGTTACGATTTAAAACCCACTCCAAAGTCTCCCGCTGACTTAATCACACCATAAACCACCCACGAGCCAGAGTGAGGACTTCCACTTGATTATCTGGGGCTTCCTTCCAAGATCTATCTATCCAGTCTACAATGTACTCAATGGAGAAAGATTGACCACACTCTTTACCAATTAGGATGAACTTAGATTCCTCCATAGCCTTGTCGATTTGGATGTCAACCTTGAGTATCAAATTAAGGCAGTCGGCTTTGTTCTTGATTACCTTCCCCTTTTTCCTCTTTGAGCCAAAGTTCCGCCCATTCTCAGCCCCTCCCACAATAGAATCACTCTCCTTGGCATGTGAAACTTCCTCCTTTGGAAACCCAAGCCATTCCTTCCAAATAGAGGAAACCCTCAACACAGAAGGACGGTCTGCCAAGATGCATGAGTTTTTTACCGGTAGCACCCCCAAAGACTAAGTTTCAAGTCCGATAGAACCTTCAAATGGAAAACCTTGGAAAGAAGAAAAAGAAACCCTATCTCTCTCCCCACCTCCGATGTTGGGCATAAATTTCACAGGGACATCCTACAGTTCCATACCTCCTTAATGAAAACTTCACTCGTTACCACATCCACAATATGGTTTTGAGTGGATAGTGAAAAATCATCTACCTTTCAGCCCATTGGCCCTTCACAGACGAGCTCATTGCTCATACATTTCCCCACCTCCTGAGCTTTTGAACCCCAAGCCATGAAAAGACAAGCTTTGAGCCCTTCATTGTTTGTAATACCCCTGCTGTTTACTATATCCTCTAGACCACTAGAAGGGAAACCAGAGATGGAAGGAAGTGATGGGATGTTGAAACTTACTCGACTATGTGACTTCTCCGCTTCCGATGGAACTGTCGATTCCTATGCTGCGTCCGACCCAAACTGTGGTTTGATTTCAGGTCCCCAACCGTCCAGCTTTGAGGGGCTATTTTTACCAAAATATGGAGAACCTAAACCACTTTCTGGTTGCCAATTCAACATCACGTCTCTCCCTGTGCCACCTGGAGACCTTGTTGGAAAAAATACCTTAGCCAAATTGAGCTTAATTGGCTCCAAACCCCAAATCGACAACATATCCTCTGCCACAGGATCTAAATCTACACATTCATCATCTTTGACCATTTTTAAATGTAGTAAGTAAGTATGAAAAATGTGATCGCCCCTTCTCCTATGAACGAGGAAATGACACAAAAACCAAGCACTTCTAACATATATAAAACATAAACAAAAAAAAACTGCAACAATATTCCATCCGGGGAATATTGACGAGGGTTTTATCATTCTTAGGGGCTCCCTTCCCTAGAGGGTATGAGAAAGAGGGAGGTAAGGGTGGCCAGGTAGGTTCCATATGTCAACCCTTACCTGCCTCTGCACGCCATTTGCAACCAACACATACCTCCTTTGATCTAGAGTCATAATCGGTCCCAAACACTAGTTAGTTTACCGCCACCATTTTCGACAATCATCGCTCATCTCTCCATCTCTTATCTCCTTCACGTTGTTATGTTGAAAAATATAATGAATTCATAGTATGGAAATCATATCTAAGGATATATCTTGTTTCTAAAAATATTTTGAGATTTTTAAAGTAAAACAATTGATTCTATTTAAATTTGGATGAAATCCCTTTTGGAATAAAATGAAAATTAACAATTCATTTTTAGAAAAAAATGGAGAATTAATCAAATGGTCAAATTTAGCCCCTAAAATTCTCAATTCCAATCTGCACCTATTTAAGCAAGTCTATAAGTTGTTTGACATTATCAAGGAGTTGTCTTGCTCTTAGAAGCTTGTATTTACTTAACATAGAGTGTCTTCTCTTTAAAGTAATACAAACCTCTAGGAATTAGTATTATAATATTTCTCACCACTACCTTTTACACATTAAAGAAAAATTTCTTTTTGTCATTAAAAGTGAATTTAGGTGTTGTTATATACATAGTCATTGCTAAAGAAAAAATATCGCTAAAAGTACCATTGCAATAAAAAAAAGGTTGTAGTGTTGAGTTAAGAATTGACACTAAAAAGGAGTTTTTGTAATGGCCACATGATTATGACTATTTACAATTTTGGGGGCGTTATGGAACTATCACTATACACACTTTATGGGAAATTACTTAATTTCCTCATTACAATCTTATGACAATAACTCCAAACTACCTAAAAACAAATTTTGGCACACTTTTGAACTATCTCCATTGGAACTTGTGGTGGAAATTTAAAATTTTCCCCATAAGTGCTAACACAAATGGTTAAAAACTTCTCCTGAAAGCACCAATAAGGAAATTTAAAAAATTTCGCCAAAAGTGCCTTCAACGATGGTTGAAAACTACCCGTAGAATGGATTAATATTATTAGTAAAATTATGTATCATTTTCTCTTTTATTTATGATGATTTTTTATCCACTCTAAAAAATAATAATGGCCACACAAACATTATTTAATTCAACAATGTATTTGTATTTATTAGTAATGGTTGTAGGATAAAAGTGTGTATCCTTTTCTCTCCTTTGACAATGATTTTTGAACCACCCTCAAAACTGATAAGGGCAACTTAGAGACACCATTATATTGGTTACATATTTTTTATAATTTCAACCAACACTTACCTAGAAAAGTTTCTCATATTATTAGCATTAATGATGGAATCTCTTGCTTCTAGAACCTTATATTTGGTTAGCATGAGGTGTCTTCTCTACAAAGTGATACAAACCTATAGAAATTAGAGGTAACTTATTTTTCACTCTCACATTTTTAACTATTAGGGATGGTTTTTTTTTTACACTAAAAATGGATTTTAGTGTCAAATAAAACATAGTTTTTATTAAATAAAAAAAGTTGTAAATATATCATTATAAAAAAAAGTTTTAGTGGAAATTAAAGGACCATTACTAAAAGGAAAATTTTGAAGCATCCACATAACTATCATTGTAGGAACTCTTTAGGTAGAATTAAATAGTCCCTATAGGCATTTATATGGAAGTTTTGAATTACCTCTATAGAATCTTATGGTGATGTTAAAAGTCACTCATAGAGACAATTTTCGGGGAAATTTTGAAATTCCTACCTCTGTAGGAACTTATGATGGTGATTTAAAACCACCCCCTTAATTGCCTATGAATTCCATTAAACAATAACCTAAAAATTTCCAATATGGAAAGTTAAAAACTTCCCTCAAAATTTGCTACAATAATGGTTGAAAACTACACCCAAAAGTGACTAATACCATTGCTAAAAGTAGGTATCATTTTCTCCTTTTTAATAATAATTTTCTTGAGCCACCCTCAAAAGTGATAAGGGAACCTTACAACCATTGTTAATTCAATAATCAACGCATATTTAGAAACAATGGTTGTAGAATCCTTATCACCAAAATTGTATTGTTAATTCAAAAATCAATTCATATAGGTTAGTAAACAATTACAGAATAAATATTATTAAAATTGTATATTGTTTTCCTCTGTTGACAATGGTTTTATAGTCACCCTCAAAACTAATAAGTGTGGCTTCAAATTACTACTTACGAGAATAATTTTATGCAAAAAATGGATGGATAAGACTTACTTCAAATTTGATTCATTCTTGCCCCTGAGGTGTAAATCAGTTGGCGATAGGGTTCATTGTTAAAGCACTCCATGCGACGTCATTGGTTCAAACACTAACTAGCTTGTGTAGCATGTTTGGGGTCGTCTGCATACACGTAAAGGTTATATTGGTAACATTTTGAGTTAAGAAAGTGTTGTGTGAGTATGAGTCCATCCTAGTTGTCAATTTCACCAGTCCCGAAAAAGAAGACGACGATTCTTTTTTTTTTTAATTACTAGGGAAAATTTAAGGATACATACATATATTATACCTATAGAAACCTTGGTGAATCTTACTAATTCTTAAAATTCTAATTACAATAAGTTTGGTTGTATTTTTTTTAAATATAAAAATTTCTAAGGACTTATATTGCTTCTAAAAAATTTGGAGAATGCTTAAGTGAAATAATTATACCTATTGAAATTTGGGAAAATGCCATTTGGAATAAAATGAAAATTAACAAATCATTTTTTGGGAAAAAAAATGAAAGATTAGTAAAACAGTGAAATTTAAACCCCAAAATTTTCAATTTTCAATCCACATCTACCTTATTAATTCACTAATTCAATTGATATTATCAAGGAAATGCCTCTCCTAGAAGCTTGTACTAGGTCAACATCAAGTGTATCCTCTATAAAAGAAAATAAACCTATAGAAATTCTTATAACAAAATTTCTCATTGATATCTATTAGACCTTTTTGTATGGTTGCTTTTGTGATAAAGAGTGGAATTATGTGTTATTTTAAACATAATCATCAAAAAAGAAAAAATGTCACCAAAAGTACCATTGCAAAAACAAAAGGGTCTTAGTGCCCAATTAGGAACCATCCTATAAAGGAGTTTTAGTAGTACTGACATTATTATCACCATATGCAATTTTGGGCTGGTATTAAACCATCCCTATATGTGCTTTTTGGGAAAATTTTGAATTAATTCTATATAAATTTATGGTCATAGCTCAAAATTGTGTACAAAAACAACATTTGGCATAATTTTTAACTACATCCATAGGAACTTGTGGTGACAACTTGAAACCATCCCCGTAAGTGCCAATGTATGGGGTTTAAAAATACACCTAAAAGCTCCAATAAGAAAAGTTCAAGACTACCCCCAAGTGCCTACAATGATAGTTGAAAACTACCCCAAAAATTATAAATATCGTTGGTAAAAGTATATATATATATATATATATATATATATATATATATATATTTTTTTTTAGAACATTGTTATTCAATAGTGAGTTCATAGTTAACAGTCATGGGCTGTAGGATGACTACTGCTAAAAGTATGTATAATTTTCTCTTAGACATCAAGATCTGAATGAACAAATTGTGTTATTTGTTGTTTGTGAAATTATGTTTTCCATGAAATGATGAAATTGATCATGTATGGAGGGATCACACATGCAATTGGACTATACACTTATGAGAACAAAAAATTAAGGAAATGGATTGACGGATGAACTTATGAACCATCCTCAAAACTAATAAATGTGGTTTACAGTCACCATTTATTTAAAAATTAATTCATATTTATTGGTCACAATTATAGAATGGTCATTTTTAAAGTGTTTAAGTTTTTTAAATAATCCCCCAACCAATTAACCTTGAATCCCTAACTCCTAAGTCTTGAACATACTAACTCCTATCCCTAAACCCCATGACATTCAAAGCCTTAATCCCTTTCCTCCAACCTCCTAACCAACAAATAATTTCTTTTTTAATAGGAATGGGTACATTCTGCCTTGATGGAATCGGTAACTTTGTACACAATACTTCAACTATTTTCACCAAGTAGAACAACAATTTCATAAATTCCACTAGGGCCGATTTAACATCATGTCCCCGGAGACTTGAACCCATGCAGTTGGGGACATGAAATGTGTGCCATACCACTCAAGCTAAGTTCCTTCGACAAAACAACAAATTTTAATCCCCTAACTACAACAATTTGGAGCTGGTCATAAGATTGAATACCTAGGCACTAAATCACACAAATATTAGAGGAAGAACATCATCATTTACATGGTAAAACACCCTAAGAAGGAAACCTTCTTAGAACAACATAATTTTTTTATTATTGTTCCTTACATTAATCAAAATAATCGATGCTACAATAGATCCATGTTTGATACTTTATGATTAAATAAAGGGAGTAATTAAATCAAGGATAACTACCTCACTTGTTTGCAGTTCGATAAGCCACCTATTCACAACTCACTAAGCCACCTAGTTAGAATCTCCAAGTTAAGTTGACATACAATTTGGGATCATGCCAATGGAAGATAAGGTAAATATAGGATATTAAAAGGGCATCAACCTTGTATTGATAATTACAAAGCTTAATTTCAATGATTTAAAGATGCATAAATAATCATGCACTAACAACCCCCTATAATATTTACTTCGAGATAAAAAGAAGGAAGGAGGCATCACATGTGATTTCCCCTTAATTACATATTCCTTCACTCTTAGAAAACATGAAAAATGAGTTAGGAATTGTTTCTGGCAATGGATTAATGAATTAATACTGGCATATCAGATGTTAGAAAACAAAACATGGACGTGAAAGTCAAGCATTGAAATAGTCAAGATGGTTAAATGTTTCAAAGTTGAAGAATATATTAAGTAAATGATCCAAAGGGAATAATTGTTGACTTGTCAATGTAACCAATCTAAGCATAAAGTCATGTTAGCTTACAAATATATAAAAGTATTATATAAAATACAAGTAAAAACCAAAAATACAATTAAATTAAGAAACAATTGCAAGAGTAAAAGGTAAGTCAATTGGGTTTATCTCAGGTGGTCGTGAGGAATGATTGTTATCCTCCCCATATAGGTTCAATTCCTACAAGTGACATGTTGAGCTCATAATGATTATATTGTTGTAATGCGTTTGAGCCTTATTGTTGACTAGCCTAGTGCCCTAAAAACTATGGGTACCATCCTTGAAATGAGGGGAAGTATTTTGGGGTTTTCCTCAAGCTTTTTAACTTGGGAAAAAAAGAGCACTAAGTAATTTCCATCCTCACTTTTTCACAAATACTACAAATGAAGAAGCTAGAGTTTTTAAAGGGAAGGGAATTGAAATACTAACAATGATAATTTAATCAAGAAAATGTACCAACAAACTCTAATTACAGACCCCATTTTCATAACTAAAACCTTTTGAAGACCATCACATTATCCCCTATGGAAAATAATCAGGAAAACACGAGTTTTTAAGGAAGAGACCTCCAACTAAGAATAACCTCCAAAACTCCTTCACAATAAATGGTGAAGAATACACAAGTTTAAAAGGGGAAAATTCGCAAGTGGTAAGAGTGGCAAGAGGAAAAATATAACGTTGGAAATAATCACAAAGTAATCAAATATATAAGCACATATTATACTATTTCTTAATAAATGAAGAAATCAATAAGATCCCTTGAAACTATTCCTCAAATAATGCCATGAACAATCATCAATCCAACAATAAAAGCCCTCATAAAAAGTATCAATCCAAGTTATTTCCTCTTGCAACTCTTCCAAAAATATTTCTAAGAAGTACCACTTAGTAGGAATTCCAATACATGGATGAAGGGTGAGAAGGGATCTAAACACAATGATGAGGGTGTCGAATTGGATGAGACATGGTTCAATAGGTGTCTGGAACTAGTTGTTAAAAAAATGCACAATGCCTTTCATGTGAACCAATATCAAATTAAAGTGATGACATATATACATATTTAGATTATGAATCCAACGATAATGCATGTTTGACAAAGTTTCAAAATAGTATAATTTGAAGCAACCAATGTAAGAGTGCAATCCTTCAAAATAAGAATTACAAAAGGAGCAAGGTAAATTTCCTTTCAGGATGAAGTTGAATAGTATCCATTGTTATTTTTTTATAAGATAGTCACACCATTGTATTAATTTAATTAAGGACATCATTGTTGTAGCTATTGGTATATCAATGGGGAAATCGAACCAATAACACATATATAATATATTTGACAAAATTATTAGTTTGATTGTAATTGCAGAAATATATAAGTCATAAAGTATAAGAATGTTAGAATATATATAAAGGGCCTAATATTGTATCTAATGAGAAGGCTGTATATCCTACAGTAAAATGTAAAAACATAAATAGATACCCTACCCATTTATTTAGTGGAGGAATTTTACTATTGGGTTGAAGGTTCAACCTTCTCCTCCTTGTTGTCTAGGAGTTACAAGTTTGTTGCTTTCTTGGCAGGATTAGTCACCTTGTAATCCAACTTAGTCACTTGTAGCTACAAAGAATCTATGCACAAAATAATATCCTATTGTGCGTTTCTTCTATGATATGCATGTACTAGGTTTGTTTTCACCTAGTATTATCTAGGTTTGGAATCCAATGCCCTATGTTTTATTCGACCTCTATGTTTTTGTAATATCCCCAACCGTTTAACCGGTTGGACCAAATCATAATAGTAGTAGACTAATAAATAAATTAATAAATAAGTGACATTTTCCCATGGTTTTTCCTTTTGGTTCGTTTTGACCCCATGTATTTTCCCACGGTTTCTTCCAAGCAACCTGACTATAAAAGGAGGAAGAGGATCAAGAGAAACTCATGGAATTTGGTCTTTTCTTCATTTCTATTCTGAGAGCTCAAACGAGTTTTTAAGTGAGGATTTTCAGGTGAGATCCTCGGGCTTTCTTCTGTGGGATTCGATCTCACCCTAGTAGGCAAACCCACCTTCAGTGGTCTCTACGATCATCATAACTAGTTGCATTTATTCCATATTTGTTTTGAAAGGGATTTTTGTCTATTTTTACTTTACAATTTATGAGCATGGATCTGAGATCTACCCTGCCAGTTTCATTATAATTATTTGCATTTATAGGTTTGCAAAGGAAGGAAGAAAGCACTAATTATTTTGAACACCGCCAACAAAGCACAAAGATGTCAAGATTTCAAGGGGACACATCAACCTTAGCAAGCGTCTTGGTCTTTGAAGATAAATGAGCACGGACAAATCATTCACTGTTGCACTCTGTCTCAGCAGTTCCTGTTTCGAATTGAAATATAGAGCTGTTGTTCACCCTGTCTAATAAGCCATAAGTCGTGGGTCACGAGCTTCCTAAAGCACCTGGATGTGAGTCTAGGAAAGTTAATAAGAATTGGGCTGGGACCATCATGCCAAGGATAGGAAATGTATTTTTTGGAGACTTGAGCCACAAAGCTGCCAGCATTTGCTTAGCATGTAGCGTAAATCTCCAAATCTCATCACTGTGGCTACAGATATGTTGTCACAAGCTGTTGCAACACCACCACAATGCTTCACCTCCCTGCAACATAGTTCTTTGTTGCCGCGAGCTGTTGAAGCACCACCACAACGCTAAGTCAAGGGTTATCAATTGGTGTTATGATGTAGTTGACCCATCTACCTGGATGGTCAAACTGCCTGTATTACGTGGGCTAAATTCCTTAATAAATGATATTTGGTGGATTTCTTTTGGGCTTGCTTAAATATGGTGATTGGCACTTAATTATGTGTGCTGGAGTATTATGTGTTTATGTTATCAAGAGAGATTTTATAATAAGAATATTAATTTGTTGTTATCTTTTTACCATTATTATAGTAGTGGCATTATATCTTTCTTAAAGCATATTATAGTGGTATGAGAGCCACTATCTTGGCCAGTTGTGGGATGCCAAGGAAGGAGAAAGAAAAGGGTATTACTGTCAATTGGGAAGGAAAAAAGGCTAGGAGTCAAGGGAAAAACGAAGAGGACCAAGGAGAAGAAAGACTAATGGGTGATCACGAAAATACCAAACTTGAAGATGCCTTACAAAAGATCTCTGACACTCAGAACGCCATCATGGAACTCCTTAAAGTACAGATCATGCAACCTAATGTGCAAAGAAATAATGGGGAAGGAGGTTCCCATTCAGGTGGGGACGGTCCACCGCATGAGTATGTCAATATTCGTAGCAGCGGTCCATCACAAGAACATGTCAATGCTCGGAACAACCATTATCCGACTAACCATGCCTCCATTTTTAGATGACTCCTCTAGGGAGAAATACTACCCTTCACCAATTGTAGAAATGGTTACCACATGGATGAAAGAGTATGATATGTTTCCTCCTAGTGTGAAAGTAACCCTGAGCCTTAATAAATTCTACTACGTGAGGAGAAAACAACAGAGGAAGGAAACCACATAAGGGGGCCATCAGTCAAACATGGATTTGCAGAAGGCTATGGGAAAGGTAACTATTCCTTATTTTATGGATTGTTGAAGTGTTCTGCATGGTCATGGGTGTAGAAACTAGATACATATTTCCAGCTCAATCCCATGTGGGAGAAGGATGCCATCAAATACACCACCCTTCATCTTGACGAAGAAGCACATGAATGGTGGAAAAATGGCATGACCACTCTAGGACATTCCATCATCATCTCTTATACAAAATTCACGTAGAGGTTAATAGAAATATTTTATAGGAAGGATCTTGAGATGTACTTCCGGGAGCTAACCCAGCTCCGAAATATAGGGAGCCTTGAATATTATGATGCTAAATTCCAGGGGCTTGCAGTAATGGTCACCAACCTCTCCATGAATCGGTGGGTCATATTATTTATAGAAGGGTTTTCAAAACCCCTAAGTGGTTGGGTTAGGGCCTACCAACCTACCACCTTGCAAGATGCAATTAATCGTGCAAGGGATATGCAAGATGCAGTACCCAAGAATAGATTCCTGCCCAAATTTTCTATTCCTCAAAAAGGGAAGGAAGTCAAGTACCAACAACATGATCCATTTGGTAAAGGGAAGCTAGATGATGAGACCAAGAGATATCTCAGAAGGAGAAGGTTGTGCTTCTCTTGTTAGGAACCTTGGTCACCAGGACATCGGTGTACTAAAGGGAAGGCCCAATATATTGAAGTATTTTCCGAAAGTGAAGATGAGGAAGAGAATCCAGAGTTGGATCAAGGGGAATCACAAGGCATGGGGGAAATACTAGAAGAAATCCAAGAAGGAGTCATTACTTCTCTTACAGGGGTCCTAAGATGTCACACCCTCTGGTTTAGGGGCACCATGAAAGGACAAAATGTTATTGTGCTAATTGATGGTGGGGCCTCCCACAACTTCATTGATGTAGAATTCGTAGCCAGAAGGGGACTAACTACTGAATAATTTGAAGGCTTTACAACTTTGATTCTTGGAAAGAAAGAGCACAACCCCATGCCATGCACTAAGATATTTCCTAACATGAGCCTATCAATGGGAAACTACACAGTTACAAATAACTTCTTTGTCATATACTACCCAGAATCTCATGCAGTATTGGGGGTATAATGGCTATATTCTACCAATACTTGGAGTTTGCATTCACAGGACTAGATGGTAGAAAGGTGATGTTGAGAGGAATGCATGCATATCCTCCCAAGTTGTGAAATCCAATTGGATGGAGGAAGATCTTAGAAATGGGGATATTGTATGGGAAGTAGAGTGTCGAATCATGGAGGAGAAACCAATAGAAGAACACAAGGAGTACTCCCCTGATTATGGCACTATTTCAGAAATACTAGAAGGTCTTTATATATATACCCCCAGGAAGACCACCTGATAGGGGATTTGAGCACATCATCGAACTAGAAGAAGGGGTCCAAGCTATCATCACTACCCCTTACCAAAACCCCAAAGCATACACGGATGAGATAGAAAATGAAATACAAGAGTTGTTGGCATTAGGACACATTCGGCCAAGTTCGAGCCCTTTTTCTTTGTCCATAGTCTTGGTCAAGAAAAAGGATGGGTCCCTGAGGATGTGTATAGATTATCGAGCATTGAATAAAAATACCATAAAAAATCTATATTCTATCCCCAGGATCGACGAATTGATGGATGACCTGAAGGAATCCAAGTACTTCTCAAAGATTGACCTTTGCTCAGGGTATCACCAGATCAGGGTTCATAATCAAGACATTCCAAAAAAAGATTTTAGATACCACTATGGACATTATGAGTTCCTAGTGATGCATTTTGGTTTGACTAATGCCCCTGCGACATTCCAGTCATGTATGAACCATGTATTCAACAAGGAGCTACTGAAGTTTGTGCTGGTCTTCTTCGACGACATCTTGATCTTCAGTCAAACATGGGAAGAGCATCTGCAACACCTGGACGAGGTCTTGGGAATATTAAAGGCACAACAATTGTATGCCAAAATATCCAAATGTGAGTTTGGGATGACTGAAATGTTATATTTGGGTCACATCATCGGGGGCCAGGGTGTCAAGGTCCACCAAGAGAAGATTGAAGCCATTCTCAATTGGCCCACTCCAAAAAATGTAACAAAGTTAAGGAGCTTGTTGGGTATTTGTACTTATTAAAAAATATTTGTGAAGGGATATTCACAACTAGTAGCCCCTCTTACTGACTTGACAAAAAGAGGAGCCTTCGTATGGACAAATACAACCCAAGAGACTTTTGAGCAGATGAAGGAAGTCATTATTTTGTGTCCAGTTCTAGCCTTGCCAGACTTCTCTCAGCCATTTGTATTGGAGTGCGACGCTTTTGGGGAAGAAATCAGGGCTGTCCTAACACAAAACCATCATCCCATTGCTGTTGAGAGTAGAAAGCTACAGGATTATGAACACTCTTTCTCCATTTATGACAAAGAAATGTTGGCTATTATGTATGCACTGGCCAAGTTTCGGCTATATCTAGTGGGGAACCGGTTCAAAGTAAAAATTGATCACAATAGTCTCAGATACTTCTTGGATCAGAAGGGGTTAAATGAAAGGCAACAAAAATGGGTCCGTAAGATCCAAGCCTATGATTTTGAGATTGGATATGTCAAAGGTAAAAACAATGTAGTTGCAGATGCTTTGTCAAGGATACCAATTACCTTCTCCCTCATAGATATTGTGGATAACTGGAAGTCCCATATTTTGGTGGAATACTTAGATAATTAGTCAACTTGTGAGATCCTTGACAAATAGTCATCAAACATTCGGTATATATTTGTCAATGATATTATCTATTATAAGGATTGAATTTACCTAGTACCCGAGTCTCAAATTAATATGAATATTCTACAAGCAGCCCATGACTCCCTTTTAGCCATACATCCAAGATTATGAAGACTTATAGGACCATAAGGGAAAGATTCACATGGAAGGGACTCAAGAAGGACATTATCAAATATGTTAAGGAATGTGGTAGCTGTCAGAGTAATAAGGTTGAACATACAAATCCGGTAGGATTATTACAACCGCTACCCATTCTAGAACAAAAATGGGAAAGTATCTCCATGGATTTCATTACAGGGCTACCCTCCTCACAAGGCAAAGATTGTATTTTTGTGGTGGTGAATCGTCTCACCAAATACGCTCACTTCTTTACAATCTCCTCCAAAATCTCTGCATCTCAAATAGAAGAAATATTCTTCTAGGGGGTATTCCCTCTACATGGTTTGTCCAAAACCATTGTGAGTGACTGTGACAGCAGATTCATGTGAGCATTATGGAAAGAATTATTTAGGTTGGATGGAACAAAACTCACCCCTAGTACCAGTTATCACCCACAGACAGATGGACAAACAGAAGTAGTGAATAAATGGGTGGAAGGTTACTCACAAGATTATGTCATAGGACAACAACGAGCATGTACCAAGTGGTTGTACTTAGGAGAATACTGCTATAACACCACTTATCACATGTCCATAGGGATGTCACCTTTCCAAGCCTTATATGGATATGAGGCACTATATTTTGCAGATACAACATTTGGAGATAGTAGAGCACCGTGGGAAAAGGATTGGATCCAAGGGTGTTAAGATATTTTGAGAGCCCTTAAAGACATCTACAGATGGCACAAAATCGACAGAATTTATATGCAGATTGTCAAAGGATAGAAAGGATTTTCAAAGAAGGATATGTGGTTTATATCTGGCTTTAGCAGTATAGGAAATATACCTTGAAGCAGAAGGGGGCAGAAATATTAAAGCCATGATTTTATGGGCCCTATCGAGTTATCTAGAAAATAGGAGAAGCGACATATGAGCTAGAGTTTCCCACAGAGAGCATAATTCACAACATATTTCATGTCTTTTATTTAAATAAATCATTGGGAGCAAACATAAAATCATCACCAGAATTACCACCACTAGATGAGGAGGGCCATCTTCAACTGGTTCTCGAGGAGGTGTTGGAGGTTCAAGAAAGATATCTTCAAAACAAAATCATCCGTGAATATTTGGTACGATGGAAAGACTTGCCCGTCGAGGATGCCACCTGGGAAGGAGAACACATATTGCAACATCGAACATTGAAATTTCTTGAGGGAAAGCAATTTTGGGCATGGGGAACTGTAATATCCCCAATCGTTTAACCGGTTGGACCAAATCATAATAGTAGTAGACTAATAATTTGTTGGACACCTAATCCTCAACGGGTAGGTGTGGAAGCCAAACAATCATAAAGGATTCCAAGTGATCTTGGAATGCGAAATCCAAGGATCACACCTAATCTAATATAAAATAACATCTATGGTTAATAGTAATATAAATCATGCCTATATTTCCTATGTGTGTGTTTACTTTCTCATCCACCATGCGTGTGTTTAAAATGTTATCAGAGTAGGCGATTGATGACCCTGCTCAGACCAGCTAAATTCTAGTCGGTCTGCTTTGATCAGTGAAATTATAGCTGGTCTCTACACTGTCTATATTCTTAAAATAGAAAACGTGTAATCCTGAGTGCTTCCTCTTCATTGTTTTCTGCGTTAATGACTCTTCGTTTTCCTCTGCCAAAAGCTTCAACTTTCCGTTGTAATATTATGTATACACACTCAAATCTCCACACAGTGCATGCACTGGTTAGTGGAATGTATTCCAACTCTCCTTCCCTTTTTCGTGTCTGCAGCTCCATACCACTGCATGCTACCTCTATTAACACACCACAACTTGGATATAACTTCACAGAGCCTCCCACTATAATACGACCTCCTCACGATGCCCATATCATACGCTGCCCACCGTGGCTCTGTCATACTCTGCACTCCCATACTTCCCTCCTCCATATAGTCAATCCTCCATCTACCCCCATGATGTGGAATCCTCCCTCACGCAACATTGACCTCCTTCGCCTCCTATTCGCTGCCTCTCCTTGACATAGGCCTGACTCCTCGGCTTCTCCTGGGAAGTGAAATATTACACTCCTCCACTGGACTTCCGGTTCCTCTTCGCGCGACAACCTCTCCACACTTGGTTGGTCACGTTAAAAACCATTCATCTAGCGAGAAACAAGACGCAGATAAAGAGGCAGGTACTTATTTTTCTTGTATGCTTCTCTTAATGCAGATCGCTGGTTATGAGAAATCACAGTTAGAACCTGAGCTATTGATAGCCTCACGACCTTGATTTTAGAGAGCTTTTTGGGCACTCCTCCAGTGACCTTTGCAACTCTGAGCAAGGCAAGCTCAGCCTTGAGCTCCTTGAGCTTGCTTCAAAACTCTAATTTTCTCTTGTTACAGAGCTCATGAACCTTAATCCTGGTCATTTCGATTCAAATCATTTCGCAAGTCTGCTCCGCACCGTTGCTCCTCTCCACTCAGCAACCTCTCCACACCTCCATGTTTATACCTCTTAGCCATCGCCCATGCTGCCATCGAACTCTCCACTGCTCCTTATACATCCCTCACACGCTGCCTTAAGTCCTCCGCGAGACAACGCCCCTACCTTAAATATCGACTGTCAGTAGAGCCTTTGTATTCAAGCTGCTACCGGTATACCTTGTAGCCAGTTCAACTCCCTTTTGCATCGGGAGCAACAAAGCTTTTGAGCGTGTTGCGAAGGCAAAAAGACATTGAGCCTTCCGAAATCGTTTGGCTATGTAACAACCAGTTGTATGTGGAAAAAATGTTGTCTTTTTTTATGAGACAACTATTTAACTATTAACCTCTACAGGTGCAGTGAGTGAAGAAGCTTGACTTTGGGTATTGGAAAAGTAGGCTTCTCCTTCAACTCCTCTTTGGCACTAAAATTTGGTGTTGATAATAGCCCTATTCTGCATCTTTGAAGAGGATTAAACGATTCAGATCTTCAACAAAAATCAAAGAAAGATCACGCCACTGGCGCAACAGAAGCATCGTAACACCATGGTATCTACTCCTTGAAGAATGGTATGTTATTAAAATTTGTTGAAGATTTTTCTTGGCACATATATGAAGTTTGATTGGAGTATGTTGAGATTAACTACAAGAAATGGACTAGTATGGAGGGTGATGGAAAACGAAACCACAAGAAGTGAGCGTGGTCATTGCTTCCTTTAAAAATTTCTTATTGAATGTTGGAGGCGTCATGGTTTGTTGTGCATTTTAAATCGAATTATTGTGTGTTGAGAGTTTAACTGAAGACCGAAATTTATTAGGTTCATGTATTTGGTTCCATTCAAGGTGGAATTGTGAGCGGTGATTAATTGAAGTGTGTGCGCTAATTAGAATGGATTTATAAATATGTGTTGGCCTATGATTTCATACACCTATGATTTGGTTCATATGTATGTTGAGTGATATGTATGAAGACTAAGTATAAAGAGTCTGGATTTTTAGTATAACCATTTCACATTGGTTGTTTGGTGCACATTTATAAAGCATATTGTAGTGACATTGAATGAGTTCATAGTTGTGATCAGAAAATGGGGAAAGTTAATGAAGTATTAGAGTTTTTGAAAACTATAATACAGTCTACAACTAATGATACAGTGAAAATAAACAAATCATCTCTTGCTGACATTAGAATTTGTCTACAAAATGCAAAAGAAAAGACTGAATTTTGGCAGCTTGAATCTCAATTCCAGCAATAAGAATTACAACAATGGAGTCATCATTTTGAACTTGGTTATATTCAGAAAATTTACACAGACTCCCATAAACAGCAAGTGAGTAATGTTGCAGTCGATTCACATTCTGTGCCTAGTTCAACAACATATTTGTATGTAGATGCAGAAGCTCACACTTCACCTCCCAAGCCCATCATCAAACCTTGGGAAGATATTGTCCATAACAAGCACAAAACAGGTCTTGGATATGACAAGGAATTGTCCTTTAATATTTCAGACTACTCCAAGCCCATAAAATTTGAGAGTGCTAGATTTCTTCATGACAGTTCACCTTCAGCTGTTCCAGATCTTGCTCCTCTTCCAAATAAGAAACAACATATTGAAAAATGCCAACACTGTGATCGAGTTGGCCATATGAAAGATCATTGTTTCGATCTTCACCCATGCAAACACTGTGGTCAACACACCCATTCTTCACACAGATGCTTTATAAACAAGCCTCCTGCAAGAACAAAGATTCATCTTGGATGGATCGCTTCTTGGAAATGGGCATCAACAACCAAGAAGATGTTTAAGTCACATGTCAGAACTTGTTCTAAAATATTGAGCAAACTTGCAGTTGAGTTTTCGCCATCATCTCACCTTGTACCTGACAGGAGGGAAAATTATGGTCATCTACAGGCTTCGAAGCCACATCAAGTGAGCCTGAGCCACAATCTCTCATTCCAGATTTAGAGTTGTAGCTAGAGACACAACAGTTCAAGCGAGGCTGAGCGACAACCTGTCATTCCAGATTCAGAGTTGTAGCCAGAGACATGGATTCCCATGAGCATTCCTTTGGTTGGTGGACAACCTTAAACCATCCATTCGAGGTTCATATTATTCCTCTTCAAAGAATTTAGGACACTTCCTCTAGCAGAAGACTTCAGCTTCTTGCCAGCTTTGGTAGTGTTCCAGGAAATGCATTAAGCATTCCAGTGTTGGTGATCATCCTTAAACCATCACAGGTTGTAGACCTCCCTTCTTCTAGGTTGAAGGTCTCCCTCTTCAAATATGAGGGACACTTCCTCTAGTAGAAGCCCTCAGCTTCTTTCCAGATTTGGAAGAGTTCCGGGAACTGCAATAAGCATTGCGTTCCAGTGTTTGTGGTCATCCTTAAACCACCTCTTTATGCCAACATTTAAGAGAGATGATTCAGCCTAAGTGTTGCCATGCATACTTTGCAGATTTGTATTACAACTCTCTTCTTGGACTCACACATACCCCTTCGTATTAAAGGGGGGAATGTTGGACACCTAATCCTCAATGGGTAGGTGTGGAAGCCGAACAGTCATAAAGGATGCCAAGTGATCTTGGAATGCAGAATCTAAGGGTCACACCTAATGTACTATAAAATCAAATATATGGTTAATAGTAATATAACTCACACCTATATTTCCTATGTGTGTGTTTACTTTCTCATCCACCATACGTGTGTTTAACATAAATAAATCAATAAATAAGTGGCATTGGCCCATGGTTTTTCATTTTGGTTTTTTTTTACCCCAGGTATTTGCCCATGATTTCTTCCAAGAAGCCCAACTATTAAAGGAGGAGGAGGATCGAGAGAAACTCATGAATTTGGTCTTTTATTCATTGATATTCTAAGAGTTCAGGTGAGTTTTCAAGTGAGGATTTTTAGGTGAGATCCTTGGGCTTTCTTCGGTGGGATTCGATCTCACCCTAGTAGGAAAACCCAACTTCGGTGGTCTCTACTATCACCCTAGCTGGTTGCATTTATTCCATATTTGTTTTGAAATGGGTTTTCGTCTATTTTTACTTTACACTTTATGAGTGTGGAGCTGATATCTGCCCTGCCAGCTTCATTATAATTATTTTCATTTCCAGGTTGGAAAAGGAAAGAAGAAATCACAAATTTTTTGGAACACCGCCAACAAAGCACGAAGAGGTCAAGCTTGCAAGGGAACGCATCAACCTTAGCAAGCGTCTTGGTATTTCAAGAGAAATGAGCACGTACATATCATTGAATATTGCACTCTGTCTCAGTAGTTCCTGTTTCGAATTGAAATATCGAGCCATTGTTCACGCTGTCTAATAAGCAACAGGTCATGGGTCATGAGCTTCCCGAAGCACCTGGATGTGATTCTGGGCAAGTTAATAAGAATTGAGTTGGGATCATCACGCCAAGGAGGGGAAACTTAATTGTTGGATACTTGAGCCACAAAGCTGCCAGCCTTTGCCTAGCCTGTAACGTAAATCTCCAAATATCATCATTGTGGATACAGATATGTTGTCGTGAGCTATTGCAGCACCACCTCAATGCTTTGCCTCCCTACAACGTAGCTCTTTGTTGCCGCGAGATGTTGCAGCACCACCACAACGCTTAGTCAAGGGTTATCAATTGGTGTTATGATGTAGTTGACCCATCTACGCTGATGGTCAAACTGCCTATATTATGTGGGATAAATTCCTTAATAAATGATATTTGGTGGATTTATTTTGGGCTTGTTTAAATATGGTGATTGGCACTTAATTATGTGTGATGGAGTATTATGCGTATATGTTAGCAGGAGGGTTTTTATAATAAGCATATTACTTTGTTGTTATATTTTTACCATTATTACATCAGTGGCATTATATATTTCTTAAAGCATATTATAGCTTTATATAAATATTCTTTCCACTTTTACTTCATTTTTGCAATTTATATTTCCTCTCTGGTAGATTTGGAGGTGTGATGTAAAGGCCTCTTCATGTGCTTGTGCTCTTGTGTGGGAGGAGACTCCTCGACCTCAACTTATATGATGCCTACATGAAGAGCCAAGTCATGACATAATGTACACTAGATTGAGGGGTGGGGGGAAGGGACAAAGTGTGTAGGGGAAGGATCCCATGAGAGTAACCAACTAGATAGAACCCACTATCCCATGAGTTAAAGTAGGGAGGGTTTGTGCTATTGACCCCTATTTGAGACTAATAATTTTAAGAGGAAAATGAAATGAGAAAGAATGCAAAGATTTGGGTTAAGGAGACCAGATGGGGAAGGATGCCCCGTGGATTGAAATTTGAAGAAAATCATATACAGATGAAAAATGAAATGGAGAGACTAGGTGATGTAGTTGAAAATTACCTAAAATATTAAGAGAAATTGCAAAAAAGCCAAAAAAAATTGAGTTTTTTGACACCGTCTTGCCAAAGAACCTTGATCTTCTTCATCATCATAAAGAGAGGTTCTTGATCTCATACATAATTATATTAATGTGTTGTAGTAACCTACAATTAATTTCTTCATTGTGTGAGATGATGATCATTGTCTTCACTGTGTGAGATGATGATCCTTAACAACCTTCATGTTGTCACTCATATCAAAGTGTTTCCATTTTCCCATATGACAAATAATTACTAAGATTACAAAGATAAATAATGATGATTTATTTGTCACTCATATCAAAGTGTTTCCATTTTCCCATATGACAAATAATTACTAAGATTACAAAGATAAATAATCATGACTTATTTTCCACTCATATCAAAGTGTTTCCATTTTCCCATATGAAAAATAATTACTAATATTACAAAGATAAATAATGATGATTTACTGGAAAAATTCAATGATATTTAGGCTATTCAAAACTAACACCCTACATAAGCTAACAATATCCATCATTATTATGATCATCATTGTATTTACTATTCTTTTACATCAAACTCGTAAATATATTATTTTATTTTTTCCTTAATAAAGCTCATGAAATAGTCAAAACTTAAAAGCGTGTGAGGGAAGCATATTGATAAGATCGAATGTATCTTATGTTTTTTAACTTTTTAATGTTAAAGTGGCAATCTCACTAAATTAAAAAGTAAAAGCTAAAAGGCGAGTAAAATCTAAAAAGTAACATTTGATAAGAAATACCAACACAAACGACTATGATATGTTTAAAACAATGTGTGACATGTAAATGGGGAGGTCGCCATTAAGGATAAACAATTTTTCATGGAAGTATATTTTTACGCCTTGTCTACAGGCTTGGGGTGAGCAGACCCTGTTCACCCCAACCAGGCTTGGGGTGAGCAAACATTGTTCACCCCAACCAGTAAGGCTCTCAATTTCATTATCCTCCCAGCTATTCAAAATTGACACATGGTTATTTATTATTGCTCTGGTTTCTTCTCTGGCCAGAAGGTACTTCTCACGTTGACTTCAACTTTTAACGCGCTAACGTCTACGGGTAGAAAAATATGTTCCCTCGTTGTAGAGGAACAACCCATCGAAACGCCTACCAGAACCTCATGGCAGCACCCATGGTATTTTAAACATGAAATATCACACGTGTTTGCTTGGTATTGGTAAATAAAGAAGCTATTCAAATTCAAAATTTAGTTGGGTAGTATTTTTGTATTAGAGCCATACATTCTTTAATTTCTCAATATTTTTGGTAAGTTTTGTTGTTTTGAACTTATTAATATCTCGTTAAGTCGGTAGTCCATTGAGAAGTAATGATCATGCACAACTTTGTGCTAAAGATACATTTTCGATGGATATGAGTCGCTAAAGATACATTTTCAATGGATATGAGTTGCTAAAGATACATTTTCGATGGATATGAGTGACTAGCAAATGGCTCTTCGCTGTTTAGAGAGAGGATTGGAATTTGGGTTTTTTAAAATAAAAATAAATATTAGGTTGTAAAATTTGTTGAAAATTCGACAAGAAATGTGTGTCTAATTTATTTTTCCCTTAATTAAATTGGACAATAAAATGTAATCTTATCTCATAATCACTTGTAATAGTTAAGAAAGTGTGATAAAATCAGTTAGCTCATGAATTTTGAGTTGAGGGTGGTTGGTGAGGCATGCAGAGTGATTCTATTAGTTATGGAGCTCGAGTTGTAGTTAGTGCATTAGTTTAATGCACGAGAAATTAGTTAAATCAATTTATTGAGTTAAATTCATTTGAACTAGTTGTAACTGTTTGTTGCACTAGTGAGAGATAAACTGAATTAAATTATATTTAATTCACATGCAGTGATCTTCCATGCAACTGATGATTTACTATTAATATCTGCATGCATGTTAGTTCAAGTGGAGACCCAATTGAGACAAAGGTTAAAGGGATGTTAACTATCATTTGTATCATTAGTAGGCTTCCCGCATTTAGTAAGACAACCATAGGACTACCCATGAGAATTGCGCAGTTTTGGAAGGCTGAAATTCCTAGATAATAGGGGTTGCATTCCACATGAACTATGCAAGCAAGACATGCTGAGCAGAGGCTGAAAATTGGCTAAGTGTTGGTCGATTCTGTCCGAGTCAGTGTGAGACAGTTGTGAGAATGCATGATACTGTTGTGAGAAGAGTGCATTGTAATTATCTCATGATTCCTTGGTGAATACACAATAGAAGATAGAGGGGTTTTGAGCAGCAATATTTCCTCGGGAAAATATCAGCGTTGTGGTTTTATTTTCTTCTTTCTTTACTTGTTGTGATTGGCAATCATGTTTATTTTCCGCAATTGATTTGTAGAAGGATTAACTATCTTTATTTAGTAGATTGCATGATCGGATTGAATCCATTGATATACATATTGTTTGTATAATATCTACATCGTATCAGAGCACAAGAAATCACTATAGTGGAGAAGAAATTGAGTTTGCGACTGAATAAAATTTGAATTTTCAAAAGTATTCTTGGTGCGACAGGCATATCGGGATCAAGATGGTTTTCAATGGCTTGAGATTGGAGTATGAACTTGAGAGCAGTTCCAATTATATTGTGTGGAAAGATAGGATTGAGGTAGTTCTAGAGGACAATGGGTTGAAATAATTCATTGATAATGACATTCCCAAGCCCGCTACAGCAGATGCCGCTCTTCCTGATGTTTGGAAAAAGAAGGTTGCAAAGGCGAGGAGGAGCTTATTGGAAGGAGTACGAGACCACATTGTCTCAAGTCTCCATGGAAATGTGACTCCATATGAAATTTGGAAGGCTTTGATAGATCTGTTTTAGAGTATTAGTGATCATAGAAAATTGGCACTGAAGGACAAGCTCAAGAAAATCAAAATGGAGAAAGGCGACACTATTATGAAATATTTAACCAAGCTTGTCCAATGTTGAGATGAGCTTGGGAGCATCGGAATTACTGTCGTGGATGATGACTTGGTGAGCCTAGCTCTTCTAGGCCTTCCCAAGAGTTGGCATAGTTATCAAGATTCTATCAATGGGAGGGAGAAACTGCTAGATTGGGAACGAATTTGGTCAGATTTGGTGCAAGAAGAATTCAGGCGGAATATCAAGGATGGATCTTCATCTAAGACAGGTGATGAAGAAAATTGTGCCTTGGATGGTAAGGTGAAGAAGGGGAAAGAAAAAAATCCTACATGTCCAGAGTGAAGTGTTCTCACTGTCAAAAGCATGGTCATTATGCCACTAATTGTCCACAAAAGAAAAAGAACAAGAAGGCTTCAAGATCTATAGCTGGTGAGGATTTGGCCTCACAATTTGAGTTGGAATTCTCGATCATCGCATGCATGGTGTCAAGTGCGATGGGATCAGTGTGGTACTTTGATAGTGGTGAATATTTCCACATGATGGGAGACAAAGAACTTTTCAGTATCTTGGAGGAGAAGGACCTCCAGATGCATATCGAAATGGGTGATGACAGGTGGTAGAATGCTACCGGGATTGGTACAGTTACCTTCCAGAGACAGTCAGGTAAACCCTTCTTATTAAAATACATAATGCATGTACTAGGCTTGAAAAATAATTTAGTTTCGGTCGCAATGTTGGAGGATAGAGGTTATGATGTGGTTTTAAGCGAAGGGAAAGCGTTCCTTCGACACAAAACCACAGGAAAAGCCAAGAAGATTGGGATTGTGGATGGCTGCGCAACATTGATGGGTAACACAGACAAAATGGTAAGCCAAGATGAGGGTGAGTTATAGCACAGGAGATTAGGCCATCTACACCATGAAGCCTTGAAGGTCATGCAACAGATTCCTATGGGACTTCCCAAGGGTACTCTGGTGCAGATAGACACATGCAAGGGATGTACCATGGGGAAGTATGCAAATGCCACTTTTCATGAGAAGGAGAACCAAGCAGCAAAAATCCTTGAGAGAGTTCACTCAGACGTGTGTGGACCATTCTCTACAGCTTCGAAAACAAAGCACATGTATTATGTGATATTTGTTGATGATTTTTCTAGAAAGTGTTGGATCTACTTCATGCAGAAGAAATATTAGACGTCCTAAAAATTTTTTGAGTTCAAAGAATTGGGGGAGAAAGACATGGGGAAGCATGTGAAGGCTCTTAGGAGAGAAAATGGTGGTAAGTACATCTCCAATGGATTCAAGAAATTTTGTAGCAAAGAAGGAATTCAGAGAGAGTTTATTGTGCCTCATAACCCACAATAGAATGGGGTCGCAAAAATAAATAATAGAACAATTGTGGGTGCAGCACGAGCGATGTTGCATGATTAGGGCCCATCGTTGCATCTGTGGGAGGAGGCATGCAACACAATGGTATTTTTGCAAAACCGTAGTCCTCATCGGATACTTGGCATGAGTACACCAGAAGAGGTTTTTTTCTGGTAAGAAACCTAATCATGTTTCATATTTAAAATTTTTTGGATCATCTATCTATTGCCATGTGACCAAATATTCCAAGAAGAAGCTCGAACCAAAAATTGAGATTGGGATATTTTTGGGCTACACTGATACTCCCCACAACTATCGTGTTTATTTTCCAAATAACAGGATGACTGTTGTGAGACAAGATATAAAATTTGATGAGGAGAAAGCCATGCGATTGCCCCTTGAGAGGGAGATGGATTTGCATGCAAATGAGGAACTATTGGTTCCAAAGAATGAACCTCAAGATGTGGAGAAGCCACATGCGGAGGATCATGGAGTGGCAGAAAAAACTCATGCAGAGCCATCCAATAGAAATGGTAGAAGGTGCACCACGAAAGATGATAGATTAAGACTTGACGCGACAGAACATGTAGGAGCACCTAATTCACTACGCAGACAAAGACAGTCTCCAGATAGGTTTACTAGATACATGAATCTTATGAAAAAGTGTATTGTGACAGAACCATCCTAATTTTAGGAATCAGTGCATCAACAAATTTGGGTTGACGCTATGGTTGAGGAGTATGACTCCATCATCAAGAACAGTGCATGGGAAGTTGTCGTAAGATCAGTCGGAAAATCAGCGGTTGGATCTAGACGGATCTATAAGGTGAAGAAAGTGGTACATGGGAGTGTGGAGAAGTAAAAGGCTATATTTGTAGCCCAGGGATTCTCACAAGTTGAGGGGGTTGACTATGAGGAGAATTTCACACTGGTTGCGAGGTAGTCATCGATTAGTTCTATCCTTGCACTCTCAGCGCAGATGGGGTGGCAGATACATCAGATGGATGTGAAGACTGCGTTTCTCAATGGAGTTATTGAGGAAGAAGTGTACATAGAGTAGCCAAAATGTTTTGAGATCTTTGACAGTGAGTTGCATGTGTGCCGACTAAAGAGAGCATTGTATGGGCTGAAGCAAGCACCTCATGCTTGGTACACTAGAATTGACGGCTATTTCACCAGGTTGGGCTTCAAAAAAAATGAAGCGGATGTGAACCTGTACCAGATTGTGGTTGATGTTAAACTCTTGATTATCGTACTTTATGTTGATGATCTAATTTTGACAGGTGATGAGTAGCTGGTAACTTCTTGCAAAGAGGATTTTTCAAGAGAGTTCGAAATGAAGGACATGGGACTCCTTCACCATTTCCTTGGTTTGGAAATATGGCAGCTGGATGGTGAGCTATTTGTTTCTCAGGGCAAGTATGCCAAAGATATTTTGAGTAAGTTTGACATGGAGAGCTATAAACTCATGGAGACTCCTCTTCCAAGATACTCGAGGAAGGATGATGCTACTTCAAGTGAGGTAGTGGATGCTACTATTTATAGGCAACTTGTGGGTTCACTGATGTACTTGGTGAACACTCAACCAGAGATTTGCTACGCAGTTAACCAACTGAGTCAAGCTATGGTTAAGCCAACCAAGCTCTTTTGGAAGGCATGGAAGCATGTCTTGAGATATCTCAGGGGAACTACAAAGTATGGATTATGGTACAAATGAACAGAGGGAGTGAAGCTTCAAGGCGTCATCGATGCAGATTGGGTAGGCATTCCATTAGACAGAAAGAGCACATCATGAGGGACCTTAAACATAGGATCGACAACAGTTTCTTGGTACAACAAGAAGTAGCGATCTGTGGCACTCAGTTCAGTCGAGGCAAAGTACATGGAAGCAAGTTAGGCTCCATGTGAGGCCATCTAGATGAGGAAGATTCTGGTTGGTTTGTTTGGTTCTCAGATGGATCCGACGGTGATACATTGTGATAACCAGAGTTGCATTAAAATCTCAGTTAATATGGTATTCCATGATAGGTCCAAGCACATAGACTTTCGGTACCACCATCTCAGAGATTGTGTTCAGAGGTGCATTATGTTACTTCAGTACATTCCCATGGAAGATCAGGATGCAGATATTCTGATGAAGGTGCTCACCAGGAGAAAATTCGAATACCATAGAGGCAAGATTAGCGTAGCCGATAATCCCTTTCTTGTTGAGAGGGAGTGTCGAAAAGTCAACAAGAAATGTATGTGTAATTTAGTTTTCCCTTAATTAAATTGGACAATAAAATGTAATATTATCTCATAATCACTTGTAATAGTTAACTGAGTGTGATAAACTCAGTTAGCTCATTAATTTCAAGTAGAGGCTAGTTGGTGAAGCATGCAGAGTGATTCTATTAGTTATGGAGTCTGAGTTGCAGTTAGTGCATTAGTTTAATGCATGAGAAATCAGTTAACTTAATTTATTGAGTTAAAGCCAGTTGAACTAGTTGTAACTGTTTGTTGCACTAGTGAGAGATCAAGTAAATTAAATTAGATTTAATTTACATGCAGTGATCTGCCATGCAACTAATGATTTACTATTAATAGCTGCATGGATGTCAGTTCCAGTGGAGACCCAGTTGAGACAAAGGTTAAAGGGATGTTAACCAGCAGTTGTATCATTAGTAGGCTTCCCACATTCAATAATACAACCATATGATTTCCCATGAGAATTGCACAGTTTTGGAAGGATGAAATTCCTAAAGAATAGGGATTGCATTCCATATGAAATGTGCAAGCAAGGTAGGCTAAGTAGAGGCTGAAAATTGGCTAAGTGTTGGTCGATTTTGTCCGGGTCAGTGTGAGACAATTGTGAGAATGCATGAGACTCTTGTGAGAAGAGTGCATTGTAATTGTTTCATGATTCCTTGGTGAATATACAATAGAATATAGAGGGGTTTTGAGCAGCAAGTTTTCCCTGGGAAAATATCAGTGTTGTGGTTTGATTTGCTTCTTTCTTTACTTGTTGTGATTGGCGATCATGTTTATTTTCCGCAATTGATTTGTAGAAGGATTCAATATCTTTCTTTAGTAGATCGAATGATTGGATTGAATCTATTGATATACATATTGTTTGTATAATTTCTACAAAATTTATTATTTCCCAATCGTAATAGTAAATGTAGTGTATATATGTGAATTCACATTATTTTTTATATGAAGTCATTTACTTTGAGGGCTTTAGGTGAGCGTTCAGCCTTGTCAATAGAAGTTTTAAAAATATCATTTCTAAATAATTATGCATATCAACTGAAGAAATATTGACAAACGTATTTAACCTTTTATATATATATATATATATATATATATATCGTTCAGCCTCGTCAATAGAAGTTTTAAAAATATCATTTCTAAATAATTATGCATATCAACTAAAGAAATATTGACAAACGTATTTAACCTTTTTAATATATATATATACCAAATTTTTTTTTAGAGTCTAATCTAGTTATTTTATATATCAAAATGATGAAAACTATAACTTTTAGATAAAAAATATAATTTTAAATAAAACTAACTTATTTAGTTTTTTTGAAGTAATATATATATATATATATATATATATATATATATATATATATATATATATATATATATATATATATATATATGATTAATTATCAAAATTAGGTTTAGAGTCTAATATAATTATTTTATATATCAAAACGATGAAAACTATAATTTTTTTATTTGAAAATTATATGATATTTTTATTAAATTTGATCCACCCATATACTTTTTTCTATTCAATAAACAATTTTTTTTAAATCACTATTTCCAAATAAACATGCCTAGACACTAAAAGATAAATATGACGAAATTATTTAGTTTTTTTTCTAAAGTTATATATATATATATATATATATATATATATATATATATTAAAAGATAAATTATTTTAAATTATAGTGGTTTTAATTTATTTAGATTTTATAATATATTTTCAAAGCTTTAATAAAAAATGTTTATCTTTTAATTTTTTTAAATATAAATAAGGATAGTTCTATTTTAAGTTTGGGTTTCCTCAGTGTAGGGAGGATCAAATATCTTAAGATGTAAAATTCTTTTTGACTATAAAATTTGAAGAAAAATTCTCATGTGGAGAGATTTGATTCCTCTCAATGATTAATAGATCATTACTATAAATTTATAATAATTTTTAAATCCTCACTCCTCCTTCGGCATTCACTTGCACCTTTAGGTGCAATTTCTAGTTTTAAATTATTTGCAATACACGAAAATTAATTTTTCATTTCTTTCGTATTAATTCGTATTTTAATTAATACACTGAAATATTATATATATTGGTATTTTGTTTATTTGCTTTTTAGGTAATGTGAGTCCTGAGAGAACTTGCATGTCTAACTTGTGGCTTGAGTAGTCATGACATTTAAGCCATCAAAATCACCTGAGGATCGCATCCGGCCTGGGCCACACCAACCCTTAGCATGATTGGATTTTTACTCAAGAAATTTCGAACCAGTGACCTTTCCACCACAAAGTGTCTTAACATAGCACCCCGTCACCGTCTATTCTACATCCCGTAGGTTGGTAATTTTTTTTTTAAAGGAACGATTATGTTTTTTCTATTAAAAAGAGAGATTGGTTTATGGGCCAAAAATATTACGTGTTTCATCTAATTCCATAATGATACTACATTGATACTACATTCCACTATCCAAAAAATTAAAAGCCTATGCTTATAGCATTTTTCCCAGTATTCTAAAGATGTGCCTACCATATTCCTTGCAACAACCCCTAAAAAAAAATGAATCTACATAGCATCAAACATAATTTAACAAGGGAAGTTATAAGATGGATCTCTAGCTTGCCGCTCCAAGCTCTCCTTCAGGTTTGATTTCATCAAGTCAAACTTGTCGCTTTGGACCTTGGACTTTCTAGTATTTTTTCCTTACTGGACCTTCTTCGGGTTTGACATCTGCTAGTGCAATCTTAGCTCCACTGGTGTAGTTTTCTGCAACGTCGACCAACTTGCAATTCATGACTATCAGTTATGTCTTGACTTCTCCTTGGAACCTTTCAATTTTTCTCTACATCAACTCGAGTTTGGTGTTTATGAGCGACTGTAATGTTTTCTTCTCCCTCTCCTCTGCTTCATTTCTGTGGTTTAGAGTGTTCAGAAGTCCTTCCAGTGCCTCCAAGAATCTTTCCATAAGTTGTCTCGTATTCTCTTGTTCATTTACAAGGGATGAAGTGCCTATGTTCCCCATGGGAGGGTTGTGAAGCGATGTAATTTGTCTCCCCTATGAGAATGATCGTCTCAACACACATATGCAAGCACATAGAACCAAGGAAGTGATGGCTTGAGAAAAAGCGACACCTTATCGACGATTCCTTCTGACCATCGCCCTCCTCAGAGAAGAATGGTGGGAAATCAACATTATGTGTAGTCCGATGAGCCCGACACCAAGCTTTTCATGTCCTCATTGACCATCGTTCATCCTCCTTGTAGCATTTAATTGCAGAGCAACATAGTCCATTCTAGATTTACTTCGAATTACTTACACAGGTTGCAGGCTAATACCGATGGTATGAAGGACTAACGCCATCTTGAGACGAATTAAATGTGATATCAGATCTATTGTTCTCACTACTTTAGAATCCCACTTGCCATGATAGATTGTTAAGGACTCTAGACACCTATGCACATGCTGACCAAATATTATATGCTAGATTTAATTGCGATTTGGGTAGGGGTACCAATTTGATGGTTTCTAGTGCTGTCGATTTACTATCTGTCACCAATCCAATCCATTGGTGATTTCAAAGACATCAGGGACAATTACCACAGTATGTTAGCATCAATATCGTGGCATTATATTTTCAGTGAGGGAACAGTTAGAATGTTGGGTAAGCTCATCATCAATTTGAGTAAGAAAATGATTGAATTACAAAAGGCAAAAAATAAGGAAGCTGGTAGTATCATAGACTATTTTTAGTCTTGTGGACGTTAAAATATCATTCATTCATTCATTATTCCATTCATTGGGAGACAAGTTAAAACCTTAGCATACGCCGCACCTTTTTCTCCTCATGCTTATTCTCAATTCGATGACACTTTATGTCTTTATATGAAGCTTTAATTCCATATGATTAGAAGCAACACATCATGGAAATGTGGATTTTGTTGGGGATCTATCACCCAATTCTAAGGACCCTTGGTCTAGTTTAGTCCCATTATTAGTTAATGCATCCGCTTTAGAATTTCGATGCTTGAGTACGTGGAATAATTCTACTTGGTCAAATTCATGTAACTAAATGACAATTATTTGTAACATGGGGGGCATACTACTGTTGTGTGATCCTTTTTCTTCCCAAACCCATTGTATTACAATAAGTGAGTCTTTAAACACCATAATTTTTGGGATTTTTCTTGCAATTGCCAATTATAAGCCTTTCCAAAGAGAAAGAAATTATGCCTGATTATTGGATGCAACTACTAGACCCCAGCATACTGAATCTCAATTTTTTCACTGGGTAAAAATAGTGTTAAAAATGTAACTAGTTTTGGTATTAATAATTGTATTTGTTAAAAGAAAATTTATTATTAAATAAAATGACTTATTAAAGCTTGGGTTTCATGCTTGGGTCAATGTTTTCTAGGTCAAAGCCTCCATTGAAGGATTCTAGGTTTTGTCTTGAGTCATTAGAGTCATTTTCATTTTTATTAGACCCTTCTTGGGATTTTGTAGCATGTAAAAAGAATTATTTTTGGGTCAATAAGGTTATTTGTCACCTCCACACCAAGTCAGGCATGTCCCCCTGAAGTTGGCCTACATTAGGGAAATTTGACCCAACAGAAAGGATATATATATAGAGAGTCAACTCGAACTATTTTCCACATTCATTCAAAAAGTTTGATATTCAAGGAAAATAGGAATAAAAGAGAGTGAATTATATGAAGAAGGACAAATTTTTTTGGGAAGACCTAATTCGAGTTTGTGGGATATATATCTCTCACACGTGCGAATATTATGGGCAGTTGCTGGGGCCAAAATTTTGTGTCTATTGTAGGTCCATAATTATGTTGCTGGGGGTCAAAGTTCTGCTACTGGGGGGGGGGGGGGATTCTGAACTGAAGATATTGTTGGGGATTTTTCACTTGGATATTTTGTTAGGGATCATCTATTGAAGGGAAGGGTTGACTTGGCGATTTGAGGAGGTATTTTTCTAGGTATAATAAGTCTGGAAGTGTCTCATCTTGATTTAAATCTACTGAAGGAAGAGTTTTGATTGGGTTTTCCCTTTTTCCCTTGCTCTTCTTCTTGTGGTATTCATATACATATAATTTGGTAATTGCTTGATGAAAGATAAAATAATTTAGAAGTAAAAGAAATGAACATAGTTCACAAGTAATTATCAAGAAAGAGGAATAAAACCCTAATTCCTATAAGCATTGATTTCTCAACATGGTATCAGAGCTAAGGTTGAAGAAGGTAAAATATATTTTTTTTGGCTTGGAAGAAAAGGTTACTCCCTCTATGGAAAGTTTCTTGAAGATGGGATTCAATATCGTGAGAATTGCTGGAAGCTAGATTGGAAGGATCATTTACAACCTATATAGGAAAGTCAAGAGTGAAGGATTCTTGGCTAAACTTAGAGGTACTCTTGATGACGAAAACAGATGGATCATTTATAGTGAAGCATAAAGACATATGATAGAATAAAGTGGACAACTTCATACTCTATTAAAGGAAACATCATCTCATGCAATAGAGCTAGGAGACAACATCAATTATGCAGTCAAGGGCCTTGGATCTACATCACTGAAGTTGGAAAATGGAGCAAAGATACATCTCAAAAATATAATCTATGTCCCAGGTTTGAAAAGGAATTTACTTGTTTCGAAGATAAAGGATACATGTTTTCCTTGGTAGACGATAAAGTTTTATTTTGAGGGAAGGATTCAAGCATTGAAAAGGAAAAAGTTATTAGATTTTGTGAAGGAAGGCTATATAGAGTTATAACACCATCTCCTCAAGTCCTAGTTCACATGGAGATCAATCCTATCATATTATGGCATATTAGATATGGGCATATTCATTACAAGATAATTCCCTCACTTAGTCAAATGGTAAAGGACATTGCCAACATCAAAGAATATCATAAAGGAGTATGCAAGGGATGCGCTTTAGGAAATAATACAAGGAAACCTTTTACAAACAATGATACAAGGTCTAAAGAGATCTTATACCTCATTCATTCCAATGTGTGTTGGCTAATGTATAAAAAATCTCTTGGAGGTCATCTTTATTTAGTGACCTTCATTGATGATCATTCTAGAAAGACATGGCTCTATATTCTTAAGAAAAATAATGAATTTCAAGAGATTTAGATCTAAAGCGGAGACCTTAACCGAAATAAAGATAAATACTTTGAGATTCCACAATGGAGGGGAATACACTTCAAGAGAATTGATTGCATATTGTAAAGAAACAAGTATTAAGAGGGAGCTCATTTTTCCCTACAACCCCGAGCAAAATTGAGTCACAGAAAGGAAGAATATAACCATTAAAGAATGCATAAGGGCTAGATTGAGAGGGAGGCTCCACCATTATACAAAAATATAGCTATCTTGTTCCTTGTTTTCTATTTTATGTTTGGTTTCCCTCATATCAATATTTTTTTTTATTATATGCAAATAAACATTTATTTGTATTTTCTTTGGTAGGAAAAATATTGCAGAATATACAATGGTTATGAAGGAGACTTCAAAGGATATATTTGAAGGATGGAAGAAGTTATGTTTCAAAGGAATCCTTTCAAGGATTGATGTCCTAAAAGGTTTGTTAAAGAACAACTCAAGGTATGTCTTAAAATGTAAGTTTTGTTATAAAGTTCTCTTCATGTAAAAGGTACGATCATTATTCTTTTGAAATTTTCTTTACATTACAGACATCGTCATGTCTAAGGTTATGAATCACAAAGATTCTTTTTAGGGTGATTAATCATTAGATTAAATCTACCCTCGTTATTATGTCATTTGATCATTCTTGTGTAACCATAACCTTTAGGGTTCACTATAAAACCCTAGCCTCTTGTTGCTAAGGGTATGTCGTTGTTAAATAATAATACCCTAATCTAACTAGGGGTTGTGTAATATTCCCAATTAGCAGACAACTAATTGGAATATTCATTTTTGTTAAAATTTTCCTTTCTAAAGTTCATCAAGAAATAAAGGGGTGAAGGGACCCATAACTCAACATTAGAATAAAAACACTTCCCTAAAGTCACTTAGGAAAAATAATTAAAAGGCAAGGCAGGGTCCATGAGGCCAAGTGACAATGTAGGAGAGGTGGCATCTTGGACGACGTAGTGTGAGCGTGGGGACAAGAAGCGAGGTGATAGCATGGGGACAGGCAGCGCAAAGCAGTGTGGGGACAACGTGGCAAAGGGACAATGTAGCACTAGTGGGCCCAAGGGAATTTTGGAGGCTCATTAGCATAAAAAGGGGATGAAGGAAACTGTTCTCATTCATTCATACATCTTCAAAATTTTTGTCTTTCAAGACTAGAGCACACTTAAACTGTTTAGCTGAGTCTGCAAGTGTTGTTTAGCACACGGGTGTCTCCGAGCGGAGATCCCAACCTCGTCCTTGGGGGACTTCGAGTGCCTGCTCAGGAGAGGAGTCATACCTTGAGTTTTTGAGAGCAAAACCATCAATTCAACCATCAGGATTCCACAGTCCACCCCAGGGAAACGTAGTCACTTAGAGGATTACGCAGTCAAGGAGGAGAGCTACTCCAGGAGAGGAGGAAGCTTGAGATATTTTATTCTGAAGGCTTGTGAAGGGATCAACCCTTCCATAGCAGATTTCCTCGGGTATTTTGAGGCCATTATTTCCAGCATTTCATCTCAGAGACCAACATACCCAACAAAAGTGTGTAATCATCCCAGGGAGGGGATGTTCCGGGGTCAGCCTTTCCAAGTTTCCTTCGTGGGTTATTCTGGGTTTTTGGAGGAGAGTTCGGTGTCCTAGTTTTAGATTTTTCTGAGCAGCAGAACAACCCTTTCTCACAGTCGATTTCTAGCCAGCAGTAGAATTTTGAACATGAAATCGTAGAGGTGGGGCCACACAGAGCAATGGAGGAGCATAATTTTTGAGTAGGGAAATATAGATCATTTCAGCCTGCCTAGAGCAGGCCAAGGTGCTATCATTCTGAGCACTACTTGTACTTGTCCCTAATTTTGAGAAATATTAATAAAATGGCTCAACAATTCTAGTTTATTTGTAGTGTTTTCCTTGTATGCTTCTATTTCTGTAGTTTTTGTTTATGTTGCTTTGTATTACTGTATATTCCCAATTTGGGATATTATAGTGGTATAAGAGCTCATAAAATTGGCTCAGCTTGTGGAGAAATTAGTCTATGACACTTGGAGATAGAAGGTTCATCACATAGAGAGCATAGGCTCGAAATGGCACATGATGAAGAGGAAAGGGTTCCGGTTGAGGAAGACAAAGGGAAGTCACCAATGGCAGATGAAAGAGATGAGGAAAATTAGATTGCTAACCTCCTCTTAAAATCAGTGCAATAGCTTTCTAAAAAGATAGAGGAAATGGGGCAGAAGATTGCCGAAGAAAACATACAGCATGAGATCCCAAGGGAATTTCACAATGGAGAAGGGTTTTGTACTTCTCACCATGTATTGGAGTAGAAAGCTATGCAATAGGTAGTCCTACACACTCCCCCACGTTCCACCATGCCCACATTATTGACTTTAGGAGCAGGAACGGGAGGACCCTAGGAGCCAGAGGTGGCTCATTATGGGAAGTATTTTACATAATATCATTCATATGGGCCGAAGTTTGGGGATGGCCTCACCTTCAATGATTTATTCCAGATGAAAAATAATAGCAGACCACATAGATAGAATAGAGGATGAGGGTACACGTAGGGGAGTGACCTGCAACATACCATGGGCAGATTTTTCTTGCCTAGCTATGATGGATCATCGAAGTGTTTGGCTAAGGCTTGGGTGGAGAAGCTGGACATTTATTTTCAGCTGAACCAAATGGCCGAGTTAGAGGCTATCAAGGTGGTAGAGCTAGACCTTGAGGGAGAAGTCCACGACTGGTGGTTCCACGGGATGTATACGCTAGGTCATGCAGGGGTGAAAAAGTATGTGGAGTTCACTAGGAGGTTGGTTGAAAGATTTAATCAGAAGGACTCGAAGGAACATTTTGTTGAGCTGACCAAGCTCAAATAGATGGGGAGCTTGGAAACTTACATTTCTGAGTTCTTGAAGCTTTCAGTGATGGTGCCAGACCTGTCCGTGGCCAGGAGAGTATATATGTTTATCGACGGATTGACAAAACCTTTGCTTGGGCTAGTCAGATCCACTAGGGCTATTACGCTGCAGGATGTAATGGGGAGGACTAGGGACTAGCAAGATGCCATGCTGAGGACGAGAGCTCATTTTCCCCGCAAAGCAGTGTTCCAACAGAGGGGGAAAGAAACGAGAGCTCCACACCCAAGGGGGAACCAAGGACGAGGGCCTTTGGATGATGATACCTGGAGAGATTTGAGACGGAGGAATCTGTGCTTCACTTTACAGGAGCCATGGGCATCGGGTCATCGTTGTGCCACGAGAAAGGCACACTACATTGAGGTCTTCTTCGACAGTGAGGGAGAAGAATATGCATATGAGGATTTGGAGAGATATGCTAACACTCGTGCACCAGGAGGAGGTCATCCACCACCACCTCCCCCAGTAGCAGCATTTTCACCTACCAGAGGAGTCCTTGCATCTTTGCAAGGAGTTCCCAAGTACTTGACGCTCAGATTTCGAGGCACAGTCCAGGGGTAGCATGTCTCAGTACTGGTGGAAAACAGGGCCACACAGAACTTCATTGATTTCTAACTAGTGCAGAAGAGGGGCATACCGACAGAGAGTTTTGATGGTTTCTCCATGTTGGTTCTAGGTTCTAGGACCATGCAGTGCATGTGGTATGTTCCAGTATTAGAAGTGACCATGGGGACATACATAGTGACAGATCACCTTTTTGTGGTCTAAATTCTAGATACCAATGTGGTATTGGGTGTACAATGGCTTATTCGCTTATGAAGGTCATTACAGATTAGGAGACGTTGGAGATGGAGTGTACGGATAAGAAGAGTCGGAAGCATGTGATGATTAGAGGCATGCACACATACCTTCCCCAGATAGTCTTTGCACACCAGATGGAGGCATATTTCTAGAAGGGAGACATATAGCGAGTAGTGGAGCTGTGTATTTTAGAGGCAGGAGTCGCAGGGCAGCCAATACATCCTGATGTGCAGTCTATATTGGACCGTTACTCCACGGTTTTTGGGGACATACCACCCCGGCAACCACCAGATAGGGGGTTTGAGCATACTATTGAGCTGGAGCAGGGGATCCAGGTAGTGATCAACACCCCCTATGGGAACCCCAAATTCTACAAGGATGAGATTGAGAGAGCCATACATGATCTCTTGGCATTGGGACACATCAGGCCCAACATTAGTCCCTTTGCTTCTTCCGTAGTATTGGTGAAGAAAAAGGATGGAACATTACGGATGTGCATCGATTACATGGCACTAAACAAGAAAAACATGAAGAAAAACTACCCCATCCCCATGATTGATGAGTTGATGGTTGAGTTGAGGGGAGAGAATTTCTTCTCCAAGATCGATATGAGGTTGGGGTAACATCAGATCAAGGTGAGGTACCAGGATGTCCCCGAGACTGCGTTTAGATACCACTATGATCACTTTGAGTTTTTGGTGATATCCTTTGGGTTGACTAATACTCCTACCACCTTCTAGTCTTATATGGACCACATCTTCCGTGGCCATTTGAGGAAGTTTGTGCTGGTATTTTTTTATGACATTCTCATCTATAGCCTCACATGGGAGGAACACTTGCATCACTTTGAGGTTGTACTGCATATCTTGGAGGAGAAACATTTCTATGCTAATCTATCCAAGTAAAAGTTTTGGCTTACAAAGATGCTCTACTTGGGGCATATCATCGGAGTGGATGAGGTAAGGGTCCATGAGGAGAAGATATGGGCCATCTGGGATTGGCCAGAACTGAAGAACATGACAGAACTCCAAGGGTTTGTAAGCATATGCACCTACTACCATAATTTTGTCAAGGTATTTTCACAACTTGCAGCACCCCTCATGGATCTCACCAAGAAAGGGGATTTTGGTTGGATAGATGCTGCACAGAGGGATTTTGACAGGATTAAGGAGGTGATGAGAAGTTTCCAAGTGTTAGCACTGCCGGATTTCACACATCCCTTTGTGTTGGAGTGTGATGCTTCAGGAGAGGGAGTAGGTGCACTTTTGATCCAGGGGGGGCATCCTATAGCTTTCAAGAGTCAGAAGCTATTTCCGCATGAGATATTGAACATGATATATGACAAAGATATGTTGGCCAATGATCTGAAAGGAGTGTATCAGTTTTGTTGTGCTAAGTGTCCTTTCAGTAATATAAACATGTAAAATTTGTCTCCATATGTTTTCTTAAGGAATGCGTGTTTAACCATGAAACATAGATGAATTTGTGAAATTTAAGCATGAAAATAAACCTAAGAAAACAATGAACAATAGTGTATAATAGAGAAATATAATCACAAATAATTTTTACACAATAGGCATGATGAAGTAGTTTACCCCTCTTGGGCTACATCTGCTAGTCCATCTCCTAATGGCATGTCCCTCTTTGTCATTATGATGAAAATTGAAAATTACATGTGTTTACAGGCCTCTAATGCATGTTTTCTATGCACTAATGGCTTCAGAATGCTCAAATTAGTCTAGGTAGACTCTTGGTCCTCCCAAATTGGTCGAAAATTGACCTCCCAATGCATTTTTCCCAATGTCAGCTAGAAAAGCTCCACTAAAAGTGGAGATCGGCACTTAACTGAAGTTAAATTAATCAAAAGCCCTAAATTTAGAGTGCTGCTACAGTCTCCTCTGGAATATTCTGTTAGGTTTTAATTCAAGTGCTTAGGTCGGGGTGGTCACAAGTCGACCTTCCGCCTACAAACACGCGATTAAGGGCTTTTAAAATTCCGCTGTGTCGGCATGGAACCTGGAGTTAAAGGTTCTTCAAACGGTGGCATTACATGCCATATCTCTATGCATGTGATGGAATTTATTCCTACTAGAGTTACAATTTATTACAACCGCCAGTTAACATTTTGTTGCTGCCAGTTAAACGGTCGATGCTGCGGGTTATGTTCCATGTGACCAATGCTTTTGGGTCCGCCAGCAGGTTGGGACCGTTGGCGGTCCCCCCCTCCAAGTTGCAATTCCATACAACATAAAAAGATGTTGAGGACTATTAGGTTAAGATATAAATGGTAGGAAAGATGGTCTGAGGTTTATGCGGGCAAGCCAGAGGTCGTGGGGTCGACCCCCCCCCACTCCACAAAATTTTGCCACAGCATCCTGAGGCCACATGGTAGCCTTCGGGCTTGTCATGTGGCGCTCATCTAATGACCCGTTTCAAAACACATCAACGGTCAGAAAAAAATCTCAGATTAATGATCTACAACATGTCACGTGTCTAAATCATGTTAAGTTAGGAAAATGGAATATTCTCGGAATATACCACCTGCTGACTGTACCTGCCTGCTGACTGGGCATCCCAGTCACAAAATTTTTCATGTTTGGGAAAACAGACATAATGCGATATATTCCTCATACAACATCGGTTTTCGAACCATTCATGGCGCCAAAATCACAATGATGAGACCTTTCCAGTCGCTCAGGTTCACTATAGTTTCGAGCACTTTCATTTTTTAGCATAACACATGAGCTCCTGATCACACCTCCCCATTGGGAAGCTTTTGGACCCCAAAAGTTCTCTGGATTACTGAACATGAAGATGAGGAGACTATGTCCCCACTCTTCCAATCTTTATCAACTAAAATTTCCCTAATTTCATTAATTGGGGCTTTTCATGAAAAGACAAAATTTTCCTTGATTCCGTCGACCAACCATTGCTGTCTTTGACACTGTCATGCTGCACATTTTCTGAACTTGTAGAACAACAATCTAACTTTTTAGAAAACATCTTGTTTCTACATTGGTCTATAATCAAAGGAAACGTGGAATTTTTCTCACCTTGCACTCTGTCCTTATGGTGATTTTTTGTTGAATTTTCCTTGAACTTGTGTCGATTCTTGATCAAGTTTCTTCGCCATTGTACCATGCCATTCAGAAACCAATAATGAACATTTTTGAATCTCGTGCCTTCTTTTCCAAGTTTCTTTTCCCTCTCTTTGACCTTTTAAAATTCTTGCACTGACACCTTGTTTTCAGCACTGTTTAACACCAATGTCGATTGCTGCAACTGCTTGTCATATTCTTTCAAAAACAACCTGCTTTCAAACTGAAACAAGTCATTACACACATCCGCATTTATTTGAAAAGGATGAGGTAAAAAATATCTTTTTTTAATCATCATCAATGTCAAGTTTTGGCTTGCATTTACTAGCCTCTGCATTTGCCCTGCATTAACTAAAGAAGTGTCTAGTTTCTTGCGATGAGCTCTCACAATATACTCCTTGCCATCTTTGAATAAATGGTATTTGTTCTCATGGCGATGGAAGATTGCTTTCGTGTCATACATGTAAGGACTGCCCAACACCATACTTGTTATATCAAGCAGAACAACATCAAATTCAACTATGTCATTGAAATGTGCAATTATTTCAAAGCGCAACATGCACTTCTTTGAAACCTGTAAATTTGCATCCTTGCAAATCCAACCAAGTGGATATGGTTTTGGATGTGGAATGGTCTCAAGATTAGGTTTCTTGACCAAGTCTTCAGAGATTAAGTTCGCTTGTGATCCACTGTCAAATAATGTATCAATAATGGTATGTTTGGATATGGACCTCACATGAAACAGTTCAATTCTCTCTTCTTCATTTGGAGCTTGTATGTGACAGTTTGATATACTAGAACTGGGTTTAGTTTCAATATCTTTCCCCTTCAAGTTCTTTAGTCCCATAGCTATGATTTTTGTTTCATCTCTTGAATCTGACCCTAACTCTTGTTCAACCATTGCAACATTTTTTCCTTTCTCCTTGGCTTTCTCTTTGGCCTTCAAACTTTCTGGTTTCAACTCTGGATGAAGTTTCCAACAATGGTCTTCATCATGGCTAGTTTTAGAACAATGTTTGCAAAATAATTTTCCGTTCTCTCTTCTGATATTTTCATTTCTATTTTTCTTCCATTTTCCTCATTCTCATCTAGGTTTTGTTTTCCCCTTGCCTCTAAGTGTGTGGCTTGTACACAAAATTCATCTAGGCTTGTAGGGTTAAACAAGAGGATAGTATGTCTTAGGTAGGTATGTAAGCCTCCTATATACTTGAGCAAAGTGTCTTGGCTTCCCACCAAACAAGAGCCGCACCTTCCATTCTCAATGAAGCTAGTTGGATTTTGGTATCATCATCATGAAATTTTTGGATTGTCAAATAGACCTCCAATTGCCTAATCCAATTATCTAGCTTTTTTGCATTAAATTCACCATTAAAAATTGGCAACTCAAACTTAACATCAAGTTTTAGAAAATGAATTTTACTCCTGTTCTTTGACTTGTGTGGCTGATGTACTGAAGATGAAGTAGAGGATGATGAGGATAAAGATGAGGGTGATGATGGTGAATTTTCACTATCTCCATTTCCTCCATTTCCCTTCTTTGATTTATCTTCATCATTGTGGCCTCCTGATGATCCCTTTCATTCCTTGTGAAGTTTGGACCTTTCTTCTTCTAGCTTATCATTCCTTTCTTGATAAAGGAATCTAACCATCTCAGTTAAGTCAAGAAATGATTTTATGTACACTCTTTCTTCCTCTTTGGGATCCCTCTCTTCATGGATTTCTCCTTCTCCTAAAGGCATGCTTGATGCTTCTTCTGCTTCTTTGGGAGGTGAACTAGGTGGTAGAGAATGTGGCAATCTTGCCCTCCTTTGTTGTGGCTCACTTTGAGTAACTCTTGTTTCCACCAATTCGCCTTCTTCTCTCTTAAGCTTGAGCCTTGTAAGCATGAAAGCCCTTGCAAACAGTTAAACAAATCTTTGCACACAAAAACAACAGAAATTAAAACGTGGCTCTAATACCAACTTGATCTGAAAGGAGTGTATTAGTTTTTTTTTGCTAAGTGTCCTTTCAGTAATATAAACATGTACAATTTGTCTCCATTTGTTTTCTTAAGGAATGAGTGTTTTAACCATGAAACATAGATGAATTTGTGAACTTTAAGCATGAAAATAAGCCTAAAAAACACTGAACAAAAGTGTATAACAAAGAAATAAAATCACACATAAGTTTTACACAATAGGCATGATGAAACAGTTCACCCCTCCTGCGCTAAATCTGTTGGTCCAGCTCCCAATGGCATGTCCCTCTTTGTCATTATGCTCAAAATTGAAAATTAATGTGTTTACAGGCCTCTAATGGCCGTTTTCCTTGCAAAAATGGCTCCATAATGCTCAAATTAGTCTCGATAGACTCTTGTTTCACCGAAATTGGTAGAAAATTGACCTCCCAATGCATTTTTCCCAATGTTAGCTAGAAAAGCTCCACTAAAAGTGGAGACTGGCACTTAACTGAAGTTAAATTAATCAAAAGCCCTAAATTTAGAGTGTTGCTACAGTCTCCACCGGAATATACCGTTAGGTTTAAAGTTAAGTGGTTAGGTCGAGGTGGTCATAAGCTGACCCCCCGCCTACAACCACACGGTTAAGGGCTTTTAAAATTCCGCTGCGTCGGCATGGAACCCGGAGTTAAAGGTTCCGCAAATGGTGGCATTACGTGCCATATCTCCACGCATGTGATGGAATTGATTCCTGCCAGAGTTAATGTTTAATACCACCACTGGTTAACATGTTGTTGCCGCCAGTTAAATGGTCGATGCTGCGGGTTATGTTCCATGTGACCAATGATTTTGGGGCCGCCAGTGGGTTGGGACCATTGGTGGTGCCTCCAAGTTGAAATTCCATACAACATAAAATGATGCTGAGGACTGTTAGGTTAAAATATAAACGGTAGGCGAGATCTTCGAAGGTTTATATGGGCAGGCAGGATGTCGTGGGGTCAACCCCCCCCTGACTCCACAAAATTTTAGCATAACATCCCGAGGACACGTGGCAGCCTCCAGGCTTTCCATGTGTCGCTCATCCAATGACCCATTTCAAAACACATCAACGGTAAAAAACACATCTCAGATCAACAATCCACAACATGCCACGTGTTGAAATCCTGTTAACTTACGAAAACAGAATATTCCCGAAATATACCACCTGGTGACTGTACCTGCCTGCTGACTGGGCATCCCAGTCACAAAATTTTTCCTGTTTGGGAAAACGGACAGAACACGATATCTTCCTCATATGACATCGATTTTTCGAACCGTTCGAGGAGCTAGAATCGAAACAACGAGACCTTTCCGATCACTCAGGTTCGGTACAGTTTTGCGCACTTTAATTTTTGAGCATAACACATGATCTCCTGATCATCCAAGTTTCGTCAGTACTTGGTGGGAAACATATTTCGGGTGAGGAATGACCACAATAGTCTCTAGTTCTTCCTTGAGGAGAAACAGGTGTAGGAGAGACAACATAAATGGGTCAGCAAGATCCAGGCCTATGATTTTGACATCGAGTATGTTAAAGAGAAGAACAATGTGGTGGTGGATGCCTTGTCACAGAGACCAACATCACTATCCTTGATGAGCCTTGACACATACTAGAGGGTTCAGCTGTTGGTGGAGTATTCCAAGGACCATTTTTCTTGTGAGGTGTTGGATGGGAAGGTGAAATATGACAGGTATTGGGTGATGGATGAGGTCATATATTACTGGGATAGGATTTTCTTGATAGGTAACTCCCAGCTCAGGGAGAATATTTTGCATGAAACCCATGACTCACCACTTTCAGGCCATCATTGGTTCACCAAAACTTACAGGGCCATAAAGGAGAGGTTATCATGGAAGGGCCTAAAGGAGGACGTACTCCGACATGGTAGGGAGTGCGAAGTTTTTTAGAAGAACAAAGGGGAGTAGAGTCACTCTTCAGGTTTGCTACAACCTCTTCCCATTCTAGAGGGGAAATGGGAGAGCATATCCATGGATTTTATTACAGGATTTCCCATGGTGCAAAGCAAGGATTGCATATTTGTAGTTGTTTATCGACTGGCAAAGTATGTGCATTTTTTCGCCATCTCTGCACAGTATACTGCTTCACAAGTAACCGAGTTGTTATTTTGAGATTTTTTCAGTCTCCATGGTCTCCCAAAGACCATATTCAGTGATCGGGACAACATATTCATGGGCAAATTTTGGCAGGAGTTATTCTATTTGGTGGGTACCGAGTTGACACCTAGTACCAGTTATCATCCACATATGGATGGGTAGACAGAGATAGTGAACAAGTGGCTGGAGGGCTACTTGAGAAACTATGTCACGAGGCAATAGAAGGCTTGGCTGTGTTGGCTTCACTTGGGAGAGTACTGCTACAAAACGACATTCCATATGTCAATTGGTATGTCTCCATTTTATGCTTTGTATGGATATAATGCTCTAAATTTTGTTGATGTCATGTTTGGAGATAACAAGGCCCAAAGGGAAAAATATTGGATCCAAGAGAGCCAAGACATACTCTAGAATCTCAAGGACAACCTGGCCACAACACAGAACCAACAAAAATTATATGCAGACAAAGGTCGCATAGAGAGACAGTTTGAGGTAGATGATCTAGTTTACCTCCATCTTCAGCCATACAAACAGTCCACACTGAAGGAGCAAGGAGCAGAGAAGCTCAAACCTCGCTCCTATGGAGCATACAAGTTGATTAGACAGGTTGGGGAGGTAGCGTATGAGCTAGAGTTTCCAACCAGGAGCCGAATCCATAACATTTTCCATGTCTCATGATTTAAGAAAGCTCTTGGGTAGCAGGTGACTGCAACTATGGAGCTCCCACGTAAAAATGATGAGGGGCATTTGGTGCTGTAACCATAGGCCATTATAGACACTCAGGAGAGACAACTGAGGAGTAGGACAGTTAAGGAATATTTGATCAGGTGAAGGAACCTTCTAGATGAGGATACCACTTGGGAGGTGGAAAGGTCCCGCAACATAAATCCCTGAAGTTTCTTGAGGACAGGAAAAATTTTGTTGGGGAGGACTATAATATTCACAATTAGCAGACAACTAATTGGAATATTCATTTTTGTTAAATTTTTCCTTTCTAAAGTTCATTAGAAAATAAAGGGGTGAAGGGACACATATCTCAACATTAGAATAATTTTTTTGTTCCTAAGGCCAAGTGACATCGTAGGAGAGGTGGCAACTTGGACAACGTAGTGGCAGTGTGGGGACAGGTAGCGCAGTGGCAGCGTGGGGACAAGCAGCGCAGAGCACCGTGGGGACAATGCAACACTAGTGGGCCCAAGGGAACGTTGGAGGCTTATTAGCGTAAAAAGGGGATGAAGGCAGCCATTCTCATTCATTCATACATATTCAAAATTTATGTATGTCAAGACTAGAGAATGCTTAAGCTGTTTAGCTGAGTCTGCAAGTGATGTTTAGCACACGTGTGTCTCCGAGCGGAGATCCAAATCTCATCCTCGGGGGACTTCGAGTGCCCACTCAGGAGATGAGTCCTACCTTCAGTTTTTGAGAGTAGCACTATCGATTCAACCATTAGGATTATGTAGTCCATCCCAAGGTAGCACAGTCACTCATAATATTACCCAGTCCATCCCAGGGCAGTGCAGTCACTCATAATATTATGCAGTCCATCCTAGGGCAACGCAGTCACTCATAGGATTACGCAGTAAAAAATGAGAGCTACTCCAAGAGAGGAGGAAGCTTGAGAGTTTTTAGTTCAGAAGCTTTTGAAGGGATCAACCCTTTCATAGTAGAGTTCCTTGGGTATTTGGAGGCCATTATTTCCAGCATTTCATCTTAGAGACCAACGTACCTAGTAGAAGTGCGTAGTCATCCCAAGGAGGGGATTTTTCAGGGTCAGCCTTTCCAGATTTCCTTCACGGGTTATCATGGGTTTTTGGAGGAGAGTCCAGTGTCCGAGTTTCATATTTTTCTGAGTAGTATAACAACCATTTCTCGCAGTCCCTTTCTAGCTAGCAGCATAATTTCCAACACGATAACGTAGAGGAGGAGCCACGTAGAGCAGTGGAGGAGCATAATTTCTGAGCAGGGAAGGATAGTTCATTTAAGCCTGCCTAGGGCATGCCAAGGTGCTATCATTTTGAGGACTACTTGTACTTGTACCTCATTTCATAAATATTAATAAAATGGGTCAATAATTCTGGTTTATTTGTAGTGTTTTCCTTGTATGCTTCTATTTGCCGTAGTTTTTGTTTATGTTTCTTTTATTATTGTATATTCCCAATTTGGGATATTACAGGTTGTTGATAAAGTTTAGAAATCCTATTCTTTTGGTATGTAGGATTTTGACATTGTTTTAGAAAAAATCATATCCCTTTAAGGTTTGATGTTAATGTCTAGGTTATATAATGAAATCCTATATTTTTAGGGTTAGGTGATTAAGGGTTCGGGAACAAAAAAATTTATAGTAAGATCATAGGAATGAAACCCTAGGTGTATATTTTTCTATATAATTGAAAAGCTAGTTTGAATAAAATTGTTGTATATCTAACTTTGATTTATTAATGTTAGTGTCGTGGGTTTACTTCGTATATATCGATGTGAAATTCATCCTAGATATGTATATACAAGTCTAACATGTATATTCTAGTCATGATAATGTTATGATTTAAATTTGAACTAGGGTTTGCAATAAACCCTAGTAGAAGTTTGACATGTAAAGTCATATTATTGAAACCTTAGATGTATAGTAATATGTCTGAATTGTTATTGAATTACTGGATCTAAGGTTTTATGTCTCGAAAATGAAGTCTAGGGTCTATGACAAAGCCCTAACAAGAAGTTGAAGTCTAGTATATACAAAGATGTGTCTCTTGTTGATTATGAATCCAACTAGGTTTAGGTATTTGAAAAACATGAATGCATTGATATATCCATAGTTAACTTCATGCTTTTGTATATTTGTTTTTGGTTGTACTTGCTATTCAATTTTTGTAGGTACATAATCTTCAAGATGTTGAAGATGTTCACAAGTGAAGGTGACTTGATAATATTGGTAAGTATGATAAAGGAAGCTATAAGAATGATGATCAAGATGACCTTGATGCCATAATAAAGAAATAAATCCTTGAAAGAATGGAGTTTCTCCAATATTATGAAACTATTGATCTCCCTAAGTTGATAGGGAGATTGGATAGAAGAGAGGGTATATTTCCCCAGTTGAGAGGGAGGGCATATTATTACTATGAATATCATGAAGTAAGAATGAAACCAAATGAATGAAAGTAATACAGATGAATATTCGTGATTCATGAAGTTGCAAAGTATTGAGGATGTATTTAGTGATGTTGAAGAAGTGAAAGAAGAAAGCTTCCGAAAAGATTTATTTAGATGACATGATGATGATATAAGCAACATTTGAATGATTGAGAACCCCAAAGGATTTTGTTTACTTGTATATGTATACATTTGAATGTTTACTACTGATTGGGGTTGTGATTGTGCAGGATCTCTCCATAAAATATTGAACGTTTGAAGCATGCTTGGATTGGTGGATATATTTGATTTAGTTGATAGGGACATATGAATCATCTTATGGAAAGATGCTTGGGAGGACATCTGGCCACCTATGTGTTTATTTCTAGATCCCATAGAGGGAGGGTCGCGTTGTTCATGGAGCTTTAGACTTGGATACACACCTAGACCCCTGGGTTGGTGGCAGAGCTTAAAAGGACGATGGTACCTAGACTGGCTAAATCTTGAGCCCCCTTAGTCCCACCCAGATAGTGTACCCTGGTCAGGTATCTAGTTTGCAACATTTAGTGTGCTATAACTCTTCGTAGTTCATTTAATTTTGAAATCTTCCACATACTCTTGTATATATACCTCCCTAATTAAGAGGGAGTGTTGAAGAAATGTAACTAGTTTCAGTCTTCATAATTGTCCTTGTCAAAAGAAAATTTATTATTAAAGAAAATGACTTATCAAAGCAAGGGTTTCATGCTCAAGTCAATGTTTTCTAGGTAAAATCCTCCATTGAAGGCTTCTAGGTTTTGTCTTGAATCATTAGAGTCAATGTAATTTTTATTAGACCCTTCTTGGGCTTTTGTATCATGTAAAAAGAATTATTTTTGAGTCAAAAAGGTTATTTGTCACCTCTGCACCAAGTCAACCTTGTCCCCATGAAGTCGGCCTACATTACGAAAATTCGACCTAGCAGAAAGGCTATATATAGAGAGGAAAATCGACCTATTTTTCACATTCATTCAACAAGTTTGATCTTCAAGGAAGAGAGGAAAAAAATACAGTGAAGTAGCTGGAGAAGGACGAATTGCTAGGAAAACCTAATTCGAGTTTCTGGGCTATCTAACTCTCACATGTGTGAATTTTATGGGCAGTTGATGGGTGTCCAAAATTCTGTTTTTGGGGGTCTAATTTTTGCTGCTGGGGAGCCAAAGTTCTGGATTGAAGTTGGTGCTAGGGAGCTGTCACTTGGAGATTTTGTCAGGGATCATCTATTGAAGGGAAGGGATGACTTGGTGGTTGAAGGAGGTATTTTTCTAGGTCTAAGAAGTCTAGAAGTGTCTCATCTTGATTTGGATCTACTTAAGGAAGTTTTTTGATTGGGTTTTCCCCTTTTAGGAGTTTTTCCCTGGCTGAGTGACTACATCTTGTGTCTTTTTTTCTTGTGGTCTTCATATACATATAATTTTGGTAATTTCTTAATGAAAGATAAGCTAATTAAGAAGTAAAAAAATCCAACATAATTCACAAGAAATTATCAAGAAAGAGGAAAACTCTAATTCCTATAAGCATTGATTTCTCAATAAAGATAATCCCTCCCGCTAGTGCCACTGCTTGGTAAATTATTTTTTTATTATTTTAAAATTTATTTATTTATTTTTGTAAGTGTTTGATTAATTCAAGTTTTAACTATGGTAATTTTTTTAAATATATTTTTCCTCTATTTCCAATTTAATTGCTACTTAATCACTTTTTTTAGAATAATATTTCAATTCTTTTTTTCCTCGAGAAAAAAAAAAAAAAAAAAACGTAATTTTATTACTGCAAGTGAGTACAAAATTACAATAAGAATCACATAAAACTGTGATCTATCAGACAAACCATAAATTTTGTAGTCAACCCTTAGGGTAATAGTATTAAAAAGACATTTGAAAGAAAACCAATGTGTAAAAAAACCAGATCCGACTTCTACCCCTGACCTTTCTGAAGACAAAAATGTTCATAAATAATCAGTCCTACCGCTATCAACGATATACAGTGAGTTAGAAAATCAGTCCAAATACTGCAGTGGTAAGTGTTACAAAGATCACTGAGGTTTCCAACCTTAAACACCACCGAGAAAAACCCAGAAATCTGCCCAGTCAAACACTTTTCCAGTCGAAATAGCCAACAAAAAATTAAAAGCTTAATCCGCAGCAGTAGTCAAATTGCAAACCACCACCCAGGGGAAAACGCATATACTCTAAGTGTATCAGAAGGAGGGAATCCCAGCCCTCTACAACAACACAAATGAAGAGATATACCAAGACAACAAAATACGAATCCTCCAACTAACATTCTGCTATAAAAAAGGAAACACCACCACCTCCGGGAGATAGGCAGCCAGAGGAAATAAAAATTACAGGCCAAAGGAAAAAACAGAGAGAGCTCAATCAAATAATGAGGGATGAAAAAATTCTCTTATTTCTCCATCCTTGTGCTCCCTAACCTTCCAGATTCCCTCAGCCTGCAGTAGACCCTTCTTGGAAGCCCAATCCACGTCACCATTGTTTTCTCTATAGATATGCTGACAGGAGAAAGTATCAAAAGAATGGAGGAGCTCCTGAATAGAGAGAATCAGATTTTGTAGATGAAGAAATCTGCATTGCTGAATGCCATTAATCCAGTTGATCACATTCATTGAGTCCCTAAAGAATTTTATCTCCCTGCAACCTTTCTCAGTAGCAAAACACAAAAGAATCTTAAGGCTCAACAATTCAGCAAGGTTATTTGAGCCCTCCCCAAGCCCAACTGAGAGCTCAAAAAAATGAGAGACAAAAAGATAAAGCAGAGCCCCTCCTCCACATACATTATGTTGCGCTGCCCCGTCAAAAAAACCCCAAGGGGTCCCCCTATCAATCTCCAAAACCAATAGCTCCCTCTGATTAGTAGCACGGATATGATAAGGAAAAGCCGAGGGTAAACCAATAGTCATGGCACCAATGATCTCCAGGGAACTAACAACCTCATCAAATAGAAGTCGATTACGAGCCAGCCAGCAACCCCAAATGACAAGAAGAGGCGGGGCTTTAAGATTAGGCTCAACATAAGACACCCACCACGAGTCCCATGCATGAGACACTGATAAGCCTTTCCATCTACACGGGAGGCCCAACAATCTGGAGCATTCCAACCAAACCCCTTGCATGAAAGAACAACTGAGGAAGAGGTGGTTGACAAATTCCTCATCATATTTGCAGAGAATACACCAGCCAGGGCCCTGAAAGAATTTATGTTGCAGATTATCCTAGGTAGGGACTTTATTTTCTAAGACACACCGCATAAAGAGGCGAGTCTTGGGAGGACATCTGAGCTTCCAAAGCTTCTTCCACCACCATCGCCCTTCCCCCCAAAAAAACCCAACACTTAGTTTTAAGTAGCCAGCCCGAGGAGAGTAGATCCCTGAAGGATCAAAATCCTAGGCAATCTTATCCTCCCTCTCCCAAAGAATAATATGTACATGTTTTAAGGCTCGGATGTAAACAACCAATTCCATCTCATTGTGTGCATCCAACCCCAATGATGAGGCCAAAATCCAAGACTGAAGCCCTGGCCTTCTTTGAACCGGATCAACAAGATGGGAAAGAAAAGTAATCCCTTGATGCCTCAAAGCCTCAATCGTACGTCTAAGAAGAAGGTGTTGTTGTACACTACCCATCCATGGATCCTGACCAACTCAATTCTTTCTTTCACTACCCACATTCCAAACCAGATCTGTTTCCATAATATGGAAGGATTTAACCAAATCCTTCCAAATCACCGACCCACCCTCAAAAGACTTCCTTGGATTCATAATCCAATCCACAATGGAAACAGGAGCAATGTATTTTTGGGAAATCACTTGGGTCCAAATACTGTCAGTATTTATGAGCCTCCATCCACCCTTAGCAGCAAGGGCCTGAGCAAAGAGAAAAAGAATTTTCAATCCCCAACCTCCCAGCCCTTTTGGCACAACTATTTTCTCCCACCGAACCAAAGGGGTCACCAAAGAGTCCTTCTTACCACTCCAAGGAAATCTAAATCATATCTGCCGGGCAGCCTCCAAAACACCTTTCAGAATCCAAGAAAGAGACAACCAATACACCGGAACAACCTCCAAAACTGACTTCACTAAAATCAATCTCCCGACTCTAGAAATCCATTTATGACTCCAAACTCTTAATCTCTTTTCCATTTTTTCCAATATCCACCTCCAATCAAGTTTCCTATCATCATTTGGTTTTAAATGGAAACCCAAATAATTCAGCCCATCATCCAAACCAACAGAATTATAAGGAAATATCCTCATAAACTCAAGCCTCTCCTCTTCCCTCAAATGATGAGTAGTAATTGTAGACTTTTCAACATTCACTACCATTCCTGTGGCCTTGGAAAACAGGTCCAAAATATCTCCAATAGTATTTTCATTTCTCACAGAACCAGAACAGAAAATTAATACATCATCAACAAACAGTAGATGTGTAATGAATAAATTTGGAGCTACCTGAATACCCTTCAAAGTACCCTGTCTCTTGACATCCTTAAGGGCCCTGCTGAATCCTTCCACAACCAATAAGAACAAAAGTGGAGATAGGGGACAAACCTGGCGAAGACCTCTTTCAGCATGAAAAAAGGGGGATGAAACCCCATTAATCAAAACAGAGAATGAGACTGTTGTAATACAGCTCATGATCCATCTAATAAAATAAATACCAAAGCCAAGGTGAGTCAGAAGCATATGTATATATAACCAACTTACCCGATCATATGCTTTGGAGACATCAATTTTCAACACCGTCCCTTTGAGGTTCTTGGTCTTCATGCTATGGATACCCTCTTGAGTTGCTTCGATGGCTTCATGTATTTGCCTCCCTTCCATAAAGCCGAATTGTTCACAAGAGATATGAGCAGACAATAATTTTGAGTCTTCTAGAAACTACCTTGGAGACCAGTTTGTAAATACAGTTGCAAAAAGATATAGGACGAAAATCATTCAGAGAGGATGGCTTATCCACTTTCGGAATTAAGGCTATGAAAGTAGAGTTGAAACAAGCAGGAATCTTCCCTGAAATTTTGGTATCCTCCACTACTTTCAGCAGATCTGCACCCAACAAATCAAAAAGTTCCAAGAAAAATTCTATCGACCATCCGTTTGGCCTAGGGCTTCTATCTTTTTGGAAGCTATGAAGCACATCCTTTAATTCCTTCTCCGAAGCCTCAACCATCAAGGATCTATTATCAGCCTCCTCCACAAACCTCAGAAATATCTGAGCTACTCTTATCACTTCTGCAAGAGATGCATGAACATGAGCCTTAAAAAGGGCCTTGAAATGATCAACCCCCAACTTAGCCTTAGCCTCAAAGGAGGAATTCTCAACACCCTGCCCATCTCTCAAGCTCCAAATAGTATTAGCTGCCTTCCTACCTCCAACATAAGCATGAAAAAATTTTGTATTATCATCCCCACATGCCAACCATGTAGCCCTACTTTTCAGCCTCCAAGATTCCTCCTTATCCAAAAGGAGGGAGTTCCTACTCTTTCGAGACGAACAAGAGCATCTTTATCTTCTTGGGACTGTGGGCGCAAACTCTCGGCCGAGAGTTTGTAAGACTTTCGACCGAGAGTTAAGCCGCACGATTAAATGCAACCTATGGTGGCTTAAACTCTCAGTCGAAAGTTTGAAATTTCTCAGCCAAGAGTTTAATAAATGTCTCACCCAAGAAATTATCTCAGCTGAGAGTTTCTGGTCAACGAAAAACCCAAAAAAATCTGCATTTTTCAGGAACCTGCAACTTTAGAGGGGAAGAACACCTACAAAAAAATTTATTATCTTTCAAACCTTGTACCATTAGATTCATCTCTGAATCTGGTTTCTAATGATGTAATATTTGTGGAGTTTCATTAAAAATTTCAATTTATTATTAATTTTATACTAAACTGTGTCATTGTGGAATTTCATTGTTCTGAAAATTGCACTGAATGAAAACTAAATAACTTTAAAATGGAAACACCAAAAAAATCAGAAAAATCATACTGCGATTCCTCTCCCTATCTTCTTCAAAAGGGTATTCTCATTTTTCTTATTGACGATCACATTGAAAAGAAAATCTAGGGCTCATAAAATGTACTGAAACATCACCATTTTTTTGTCTTTGTCCATTTCAAAAAATAATAAAAAATAGTGATTTAATCTGAAAATTACTGAAAAATAGTCAGTGCACTAGTGAAATCTATGTAGATTATGATGATATGGTTTATTTCCAAAAAATGAATAACCTTCCCTAAAAAAAGTTAGGGTTCAAAAAGTGACTATTTATGTTTGCCTGAAAATTTCAAGTACATGCAGTTAGTAAAAAAAACATTTAGCCCTCTATATGTCAATTTTTTTTTTTTTTTTTTAAATATGAGTATGGAGATAATACAATTCTCTACAAATCTTGTTTTTATGTCAAAGCGTAATTTTCATTGAAAATATGAGTTGAGTGGAGTTGAAGTTGAAAAAACATAGAAAATTACAATTTTCAACGTCAAAAAAGGGCAAAAAGTGTTTCCCAACTTCACATTTTCACCCTTTGGCAATGATCTTGTAAGTGCAGTTACATAGAGAGATAGGTCTGTAATAAAAGAACAATCTAGGTGCGTCAGATTTGGGAATGAGAGCAATGAAGGTGGTGTTAAAAGCATCATATAAATTTCCAGTTGTGCAACATTCTTCAATCACATTGAGGATATTCTGACCCATAATCTCAAAGAAATTCAATTAGAATTCAATAGGCCAGCCATTAGGCCCAGGGATCTTGTCTTTTTGGAACTATTTCAAGGTGTCCTGGAGTTCTTGCATGGTAACAAGACGGGTAAGGTGATCTTCATCTTCCTGGTCCACAAATATAAGAAATAAGCCAACAACCTTTATAATTTCAGCTAGATTGGTGTTGGCAAGGGCATTGTAGAGGTTGTGAAAGTTTTCCACCCCCATGTGAGCCAACTGATGAAAATTTTGGGCTTGATTTCCATGTTCATCCTCCAATGTCTAGATAGTGTTGATGGCTTTTCGACCATTTGAAAAATGGTGAAAGAATTTAGTGTTTTCGTCCCCAACTTTTAACCATGTAGCTCTGCTCCTAAGGTGCCAGATTTCCTCCCGATCCTTGAGAATCCAAGATCAATCTACTTCAAGGAGAGTGATTTTTGTTTTAGAGGCATCAGTGGTCAGGCCTTCCATCAAGGCAGATTCCAAAGCAACAATTTCTGATTCTACATTGTGGAGGGTATCCTCATCCTTTTTCCTTTGATCCCTAGCCCAAGTTTTGGTCAATTCTTAATTTCAGACATCCTTGCAGAGAAGGACACAGAGGGAGAGGATCCAGGATCAGAGGGGTGTGTGGACCAATATTTTGTTACCATGATGATGTACTTCGAATGGGTGAACCAAGTAGCATTGAAATTGAAAGGGCTACAAGGTTTCCCACAGGTAGGGGCCAGCTCCAAATAAATGGGGTAGTGGTCAGATATACCCCCAGAAACTACCATTGTCGGTATTGTGGCCAAGATCTGGTTAAGGATTAATGAATGAGGAAACGGTCCAGTCAACGAGCAACAGAGGCCTCACCAATCCCATGATTGCTCTAGGTGGGATGATAACACGACATGGGGATGTCGACAAGGTGGTGGTATTCAATGAGGTGAGAAATATCAACTATGAGAGGGTTGGGATGTGTAAGGGGTCCCTGAGATTCCGCCAGGCACCCTAGAGAAAAATTCAAGTCACCTCCGAGAATAAGGTTGTGAGCAAACATGAAGGAAATATTGAGTAGGCGTTGCAAAAACGTGAGTCAAACGTTGCAGGGACCATAGATGTTCATAAGCCTATTCAAACCCAATATCAGTGGAGAATACATCGGTGCCAAAGAAACCCTCCCCACCCCATAGATTGAGTATTTTGATGGAGCGGGGTTGATTCAGAGGGAAATTCCACTAGAACGCCCCCGGGCTTCGATGGGATGGAAGTTCCAACCTAGGAAGATGGCGTTTAAAGCTGAAATAACATGATCAGAAGAGTCTAGAGTTTCTTGCAGGAAAATTATGTCAACCGGGGTGCAAGTCAGTAATATGTGAAGGGCCAGCTTTTTAGGGAGGCTGGATAGACCGCGACAGTTGAAGGAGATGATCTTCATGAGGTAACGAGTGGGAGGGTTTTCCATGCTCTAAGGACCCGATTGAGTGTGTTTTGTTTTCCATCCATGACTTCCAGCCCTGCCTAGATGATGGCCTTAGATATATAGGAATGATGATCCCTTCCTAGTTTGGATCGATGAGGGGCCTATATACCAAGGCCGCTAGTCTCATAGGTGGGTGGGTAGGTGGGATAGGGAGTGGAGATGGTAGGGATGGAATCCCTGAAATTCAGATGAGGATTTGACGGGAGGATTAAATGGGGGAGTGTTGGGGATGGTGGGGGGGAGATCAAATATGGTGGGCTGGGTGAGGGATGTAGGACAAGAAATAGAAAGGGGAGGTCGAGAAGTCAATGAAGAGGGAGACGTGCATGGTGCAATCATGGTTAATACAGACGCAAATGATATAAATATAAAAATAGGGGATGAGGAGTGAGATGCACCTAATGCTAGCTTGGCCGCCGTAGCCCGAGCCCGAGTCATCTGAGGAGAAGGAGGTTTAGAAGGAGCAGGCGTGGGCTTGGGCCTTGTGGATGTTGGCTTTCTTTTCGTCGTCCGGTGGATTTGTCCATTGGAGGGGGATCGATTGGTGCATCATTCTCCTAAGGACAGGTAGTAGTAGCTTCATCATCAGATTTTTGGAGAAGGGGGAATTCCTTGAAGAGGTGTCCATCTGCATGAAATCCTCGGCATCAGAATGGTGCGCCTTCATAATCCAGGGTCTAAATGTGCACAAATTTCCTCCATCGTAGTGTGATCGCTTCTTCAAACCCCTCTAGATGAACCAGGATCCTTTCCATGGTCATAATTCTCGTGGATAAATATGATTTATCATAATCCAAATAAGTGCCCAGGGTATTGCCGATATGCCGCATGATATCTCCGACCATAAATGGAGAGGAAGGCTAGGAAGGCTTACCCATATCGGCCCTGCTCCAAGTTGTTTTGATGCAGGAGCATCGGGAACTTAGCCATCAATGTGATGTTTTGTTCACATGTTGTGGCTAATCCAAAGAAATAAACATTAGTAGTAGTATTTTATTTTATTTTATTATTATTGTTATTTGTTATGAGAATAGTTAGTTTGTTTTGTATTTTTGATCAATTAGGAATAAAATTAGGAATTGGTTTCTTTCCCTACGTGGATATAGAGCCAACATAGGGATAACCACTTAAAAATAGGGAGGTATTGATTTGTTGAGAAAATTTGAGAAGAAACCTATTCTAAGAGGAACAATTTCATATTTCAGGTATAAATAATGGGAAATAGGGAGGAAAACAACAGAGTGAAGAGTGCCAGTGTAAAAACTGCAACCATAAGGGACGAATAATGAAGTATTCAGCCCATGCCGTATTAATGTCATTTGGATTTTAGCATATTGTGTTTTATTGTTGAATATGCAAACTGTATGTATATTTTGTCTATAAATATGTGATTGCAGGAAAATGATTTTTTCGTGTGGAGGGTGATGCACAGTTTAAACCACTATAGTGGAGTGTGGCCATTGGGTGGACGCAGACAAATAATCTCCAGAAAAACGTTGAGACACTAAATGACTTGGATGGTGCAGTGAATCTCGTGGTGGAAAAGTCGTGACAAAAACATGTCAGCGACACTACGGTCATAGAGTGACTCTGTAGGATTGTGATGCAACTAAAATATACAATGCTGCATAGTTAATCAGAGGGGGCGCAGTCAATACATTCATGTTTCCAGGTAACCACATATTAAATTCGAACTTCATGTATGACATTGTGTTGATATCAGTAACATCAAGCAAATTCAATGGTGGTGTTTGTGTTTTAACCTGCGTTAGCATTACTGGATAGTGGCGCAGTCATCTGTGTTGAGGATCTGTGTTAATATTGTTGGATAGTGGCACAATCATCTGCGTTGAATCATTGCATGGAGATTAGTGCAGGTTCAAAACCAAAATTCCAAATTATAGAGCTGGAACCATATTTATTTTCTTGATTTCCGTAGTGGTTGTGAAGTTGTGGATTCAAATGGTTGGTGGTATTTTGTTTTTCTTAAGCCAATTCCAAAGTCAACGAATTCGATTTCCTTTGTTTTATCCATGGTGCTTTAAGAAGTACATTGGCTTGTTTTTTTTTTTCTAAGTGGATTCCAAATGCCGACTTTTAAGTATGCCATTATTATATACAATAATAATGGTCCTTTAAGGACCCATGGATTATTAAAAAAATTGGAGTTTGAATTATGCTACAACATTTAAATATTATATGTATTAATAGAGTGGAGATTGGAATTGCATACTAAGTGGCGGAGAACGAATCAATTACATCATCTTGAAGAGTAAACCTGGGACTTAGTAAAATTGAATATTTTACTATACTAATTTGGAAGTGGAAATTGTGTTTTCTATATCATTTTGGTATCAAAGTCGTTGAGTTGTTCTTGAGCATTGCAGAGAATTCCGCCTAGAAGAGGAGCTAGAGTAGGTTGAGATGAGATATGTTAGGGGAGACCTATAGCAAATGCATTTTTGCTAGAATAAATCTGGCACTTGCGTACAAGGATGGCTACAACGGAAACTACTCAGAGGAGGGCGAAAAATGATGGCGTTGCCAGTGCTGACGAAGAAGAGACCACCGAAGAAGAAGTGGAGGAAGAAAGCAAGGCAGATAAAGTTATGAAGATGCTAGCAAAGGCCAGTAGCAGACCAAAGGTAGAAGTACCTTTATCCGATGGTACTCTTAGTGTGGAGGTACTAATGGATTGGATCAGTTAATTAGACAAATATTTCGACTATGAAGAAGTCAATGACAAGAAAAAAGTGAAGTTTGCAACCAAAATATTGAAAGGTCATGCAACCCTGTGGTGGGATGAATTGCAGTTGTCTAGGGAACGAAAAAGGGAAAACCAAAATCAAGCAGTGGGATAAGATGGTGAGTAAAATGAAAGGTAATTTCATGTCGAAATATTATCAATTAAATATTTTTGGACAATTGCAAAACTTAAAGAAAAAGGGCATGAGTATCAAAGAATATACTAAATAATTTTATAAGCTGAGTATTAGAGCGGGTCATATTGAAGATGACATAGAAAAGGTAGCTAGATATATAAATGGTTTGAGATATGAGATACAGGATGAGATCAACTTATTAAATCTGAGGATGATTGAATATGCCTATCAAGCAGCTTTGAGGGCGGAAGAAAAGATGTTGTGCAAACAAAATCAGAGAAATAGAGGCAAGAATCCGATAAAGGGAAGGGGAAATTTTAAATATAGATTTCAACACTCCCAGAATGAGGTAGGGAGTTCGAGTAATAGATCACCACAAAGAGGAGATTCTGGTCATGGAAGGTTTGTGCCCAGAGGTAGAGGCCGAGGAAGAGATGTTCGGTGCTTTGCATGTAGTGAGTGGGGACATGTGCAATGGGATTGTCCTCACAATAAATCAGCAACCCAAAGAAATGTGAACATTGTTGAAACAAAGGAAGAAATTCCTTAGATTGTAGCCAAAGAGGAACCACCTGAAGCCGGATAATCCTTGTTGTTGAAAAGGATATTGCTTAAAGCAGCTAAGGAAACCAGAGAACCAGCTCAGAGAAAGAATCTATTCAGAACTGTATGTAAGTCAAAGGGTAGTGTTGCAAATTGGTAATTGATAGCGGTAGTACTGATAACCTTGTTTCTACAAAGATGGTGGAAAAATTGAAGCTGGATAAAACAGTACACCCCACTCCTTATAAAGTATTATGGCTCCAAAAACGCCATCAAATTATTGTAACTGAACAATGTAAAGTCGAAATTCAGATTGGTATTTATAAGGATGTTATTTTATATGATGTAATGCCAATGGATGTATGTCACATATTGCTAGGAAGGCCCTGGAAGTTTGACCAAAAATCCATACATGATGGCAGAAGAAACACTTATACTCTTGAGAAGATGGGAACAAGCATACACTGCTACCATTCAAAGATGAAACTGACGAGGAAGTACCTGGAAACAACGTTATGTTGATGAGTGGAAAAACCCTGTTGCAAGAAGTCAAGAAGGGCGAGGAGATGCATTTTTCTCTTGTTGGGAGACCCAAGGTAATTTTAACTTCTACAAATTTAGAAGATTTACCTGAAGAAATTCGAAATCTGTTGAATGATTTTGCTGATATTGTTGTGGATGAGTTGCCAAATGAGTTACCGCCCATCAGGAGTATTAGTCACCACATTTATCTAATCCCTGGAGCCAGTTTTCCGAATAAATTAGCCTACAGGTTAACGCTGCAGTAAAATGTTGAATTTGGAAGACAAGTGCAAGAGTTTATGGATAAAGGATTAATCAGAGAAAGCCTCAATCCATGTGTTGTACCAACAATACTCAGTCCAAAGAAAGGAGGTGAATGGCGCATGTGCATAGATTCTCGAGCCATAAATAAAATCACCATCAGGTATCGCTTTCCTTTACCACGAATGGATGATTTAATGGATTGTTTGAGTGGGTCGAATTATTTTTCTAAGATAGATTTGAAGAGTGGGTATCATCAGATAAGGATTTGAGAAGAGGATGAGTGGAAAACCACATTTAAAACAAACAGTGGTTTGTATGAATGGTTAGTAATGCCTTTTAGACTTACTAATGCACCTAGTACCTTCATGAGGTTAATGAATGAAGTCTTGAAAGAATATGCTGGTAAATTTGTAATTGTTTATCTTGATGATATTCTCATTTTCAATCGAAGTAAAGAAGAGCATCTAGAACACCTTAAATTAGTTCTAAAGACTTTGCAAAAAGAAAAACTGCTGATAAGTTTGAAGAAATGTAGCTTTATGAAGGAAGAACTAATTTATTTGGGGTTTGTAGTCCCTAGGGAAGGGTTGAAAATGGATCTGGAGAAAATCCAAGCAATTGTAAATTGGCCAACTCCTAGAAGCATATTTGAGGTAAGAAGCTTCCATGGTCTTGCAAGTTTCTACCAAAAATTTCTTCGAATTTTTAGTCAAATTTGTGCACCCATTATAGAAACAATCAAAGAAACTAATCAACCATTCAAATGGACAAAAGTAGCAGATCGAAACTTTAAATTGCTAAAGAAAAAGATTACTGAAAAACCAGCCTTGGCTTTACCAAATTTTGAGAAAGTTTTCCAGGTTGAAAAGGATGCTAGTGGAATTGTGATTGGAGCAGTTCTGAGCCAAGATAAGAAACCAATAGCATAATTTAGTGAAAAACTAAATGAAGCAAAGAATAAATATTTATCTTATGACAAGGAATTTTATGTTGTTGTACAAGCCTTAAAAAACTGGAGACATTGTTTGTTTCCAAAAGAGTTTGTGTTATATTTTGGTAATCATGTGTTGCAATTGTTTGGTCAATTTAGTGTGTCCTAAATTGCTACATTAATTTATCAATCCGGGATTCGTAAGCTGATGAAGTGTGGCGCACTATATGTGCAAGATAACCTATTTCTTAACTTTTTGTCGTTTTTGGTTTTCTAATGTGAGATGGAAAAAATAAAAACAAGTATGGTTATGATTGTTCAAGGAAATGATATCCTTTATAATGATTTACCAACTTGAAACTTCAAAAGGAATTTGAAACATACAATGACAAAACTTGAAAGGAAATGAAAATGTGCTGCTAGCTTAATAAATCAAACAGTGAACTATTGAGCATGAAAATCAAACTATCCTTGCTGCTGTCTAAACATAAAAGAAACTATGCTTAAAGAAATCCAAGAATTGCAACAAAGTAAATCTAAATCAAATTACATCAACTTATATTCTGATCCCTCGCCATTAGTCCAGCTATGGCTTTCGGAAGTAACCATAAACAACTTGAGCAATCTGATATCTAATTTGCAGAAAAAGAAACTAATATCAAACTACACACTCATACTTCAATCCCTCACCATTAGTCTAGCTATGGCTTTCGGAAGTAACTGAAAATGACATGAGCAATTTAATATATCTAACTTGCAGAAAAGTAAACTAATATCAAACTACACACTCATACTTCAATCCCTCACCATTAGTCCAGCTATGGCTTTCGGAGGTAACTGAAAATGACATGAGAAATTTAATATATCTAACTTGCAGAAAAGTAGACTAATATCAAACTACACACTCATACTTCAATCCCTCACCATCAGTCCAGCTGTGGCTTTCGAAGGTAACTGAAAATGACATGAGCAATTTAATATATCTAAATCTAACTACTGAAGAAAATGTGCAAGACTGAAATAAACAAAGCAGTACTGGAATTAAACAAAAAAAACTAAGAGAAATAAATTAGCAGCAGAACAATATTGATTCCATGTCATTAGTCAAAAGATTATGCAAATGCCCGGGCTGCTGATTTGTAATCTGAAACAAGAACACTGATCAGTTAATCAACAACATAAAACATGAAAGATTATGGACAGAAGTAAAATGTACAGCATGAAAGATTATAAACAGAGATGAAGCATAAATACTATGAAAGATGCAATGTATAAACACATGAATGATTATGGCACAATGAATTTAAAGAAACGAAACAAGAAAATATACAGTAATGCACAAAACCTCAGCGTGTGCAGGGGCCCTCTGCACCAGCCTCGGGCAACAGCCTTCAAATACGAATTACACTTGGAAACAAAGTCTTCTTATATATTAAAATGCAGTCATAACAGAAAGATGATATTACGGCACAGTGGCAACGTAATTACATTACAGATCTATCTAGAGGCTAATGGAGACTAACTATTATGTGTATGCAAACGCGTTATTTATAACTGAAGGTGATATAACTAATTCCCTAAAGTTTATACTGATAGAAAACACGTAAACCATTACGTCCAGAGATTTAGGATCATGGCCGCATTGAGGAGTAAATATATAAAGAGTGGACGTTGGATTCGGCTTATGGAGACGTGTACAGGTGTTGATGTGTCTCCCGTAACTCAGAAACGGCCATACAAATCTTCACGTGATGAGAAACAGAGTCCTGTCACCGTGGGACTCTACGGTTGACTTCCACTTGGCCACCTTTGACCACATCCTCCTTAAGTGAATTTGCTCGAGCCAATAGGACACGATCCATGTCCACATCATTTCTGACTTGCCAATGTGGCTCGTTTTTCCTGAAGACACCTGTAACATAGGCTTTCAAAAAATGGCTGCGGAAAGTTGCAGCAGCTGCGGAAAGTGGCAAGATTCCACAGCTAAATGAGCAAAAATCTAAATCAAACAACAGACACAAAATATAGTTAAAAACCATTTTAGATGCTCTTTTACAATTAATATACAATGATATTGACAACTTGGAAGGTTCAGGTGAATGAAAAAGGTCTAGAAAGGTGTATAGGAAAGATGCAGATTTGAGACTCAACAACAATTTATAAACAATCAGCCAAATTTAAATCAGAAACATGCCAAATGGGTAGAATATTTGCAGAGTTTCACTTTTGTAATCAAACATACAAGTGGAAGTGTTAGTTTTGAATGCGCTCTGCTAGGGTTTCTGAGCAAACCCTGAAACTATGATCCTCTCTCTATGCACCAGGCCACTGGAGGGGCGGGCTCAGCCCCCCCTCCCCTCCACAGTGCTCCTCTTGACAACTTTGCAAGATCGGACTCCTTTTTCAGACCAGGCACTATTCCCCTGGTAACAAATGACACCGCCCCCAATGGTCACTCCATGGACACTACAGACAAAAGCGAAACTCTGCTTGACAGTACCAAGGCAGCAACAGACAAAGTCGACAACATGAATGATAGCACCACGGCCGCAACAGACAATGAACCTGACCAGAACGCCTCGACGACCAGCCCAAAAGCCTCCTCAGCAACTTGCATTCCAAAATCCTCCGAAAGAACCAAAATAGATCTGCCAAGCCATCGTATCAACGGCCGAATCCAATACATGAGGGATCACGCCCTCATCGGAAAGTTCTTAGGTCTCTGGCCCACTGAAAAGGCCTTGCAAGGGTGGATCGTCTCCAAATGGAAACCTAAAGGACAAGTCACAAAACTCGAATCTTCGAAGGAGGTCCGTATTTCTTCAACTCGACAGGCCTATACCTTCGTGAATGGGTGGAAAGATTCCATCCTGATAAAGAAGACTTTAACTGGGCTCCAGTTTGGATCCGTATGTATTCTCTGCCTCTAGAATACTGGGACGAGGAGACCTTGAAGGACATAGGCAATGGCTTGGGGGTTTTTATCAAAGTAGCAGAGGAAACAAAAAATCGACGGTATACCTCTTACGCCAGAATCTGTGTCCATATGCACCTGGCCAAAGCTTTAATGGACTCGGTAAGTCTTTTTCATGATGATTTTGAATGGATCCAGACAATAGACTACGAGCATGTCCCCTTTCGTTGCAGGAAATGCCATGAACATGGCCATCTTTTTAGGGACTGCCCCCTAAATCAACAGGCTAAAGCCCCAGCCTCGGAGACCAGCAAAGATGCGGAAGGCTACACCAAGGTCACTGGGCGCAAAAAGCATGCTAAGAAATTTCCTATTGTGTCCGAAATTCCCAACAAACCGGAAACAAGGAATAGCTTTGAAACTCTGAATGCTCTTCATACCCTGGATAGTCTTCCAGTCAACCCCTCTTCTTCAGATCCTCCTCCTATCTCGTTCACCCCCCTTCCTAAATCCTTAGTTCTGCCCTCGGCCTCCGTCCACACCCAAACTCCCGCCTCCACTTCCAATATCAACTCAAACTTAGATCCTGGACTCAAAGATTCCATCATGGAGACAGATTCAGTTCTTGCACTCACGGTACATCATAAGCTAAACAAGGAAGAACAAAATCAAATCATACATATGGAGGAGGAACCAGAGAGTATAGATATGGGGGATCTGGACATTCTTGGTTTAGAAACAACTTGCCGCCAGAAAGAATACAGTTTAATACCCCCTAGGCAAATCGAAAGTCTTGAATTAGTCTTAGCCAGAGCTCAGCAACACAAATATCTAGGTATCCAAGCAGGCAGCCCTTGGGATGGGAAAAAAATTATGAAAGAGTCAAAAAAGCGAGGGCACAAAACGGATTTGCAAAGAACCATAATCATTGGAGAAATGCTTGTAGATTCGAGCAGATTCCCCAAGCTGACCAAGTTTTACAAAACCCTCCCCCACCGTTCCTCATGAAGCTCATCTCCTGGAATGTGCGAGGGTTTAATAGCCCTGCAAAACAAAGAATCTTAAAAAACATGATACAACAAGATAAGCCTACTATGGTCTTTCTTCAAGAAACAAAATGTAACAAAACTGTCTTGGAAAACATCCTCAACAAAATCTGGCCAGGACGTAGATCAGTTTCTGTGGATGCGTCTGGGGCTTCAGGAGGGCTCTCCATCCTTTGGAATCCTCAAGTCCTCAACCTTGAGAATTTTCACGCCTCTCACTTCGTCATTCAAGCGACTTTCCACCTAATAGGGACCAATATCCACGGTCACCTTTCCAACGTGTATTTTCCTCAAGACCTCCAAAATAAGCTGGATCTATTCGATACTCTTTCTGCTCTCAATTCAGCTAGAAGATTCCCCTTATGGATTTGTGGCAGGGATTTCAATATGATCTCGTCTCTAGAGGAAAAATCAGGTGGGAGAATGAGGCTCGAAGGAGACAGCATGGGCTTCAGAGATTTCATCCACAGAAACCAGTTAATGGATCTTCAGACTTCCAACGGAATATATACTTGGACCAATAAAAGAAGGGGACCACAGCACATCGCCTCCAGGCTGGATCAATTCCTTATGTTGGATAACGCCATTCATCTAGGTGGGGACTTTCACGCCTCTATCATGCCCCAAGTGGGCTCCGATCACTAGCCCATATTGCTATAGTGGACGCATCCGGGTTCAATATGCAACAGACCCTTTCGCTTCGAAGCATTCTGGTTCTCTCATCCAAACTTCAAATAGGTAGTTAAAGATGTTTGGAACTCTTTCACTCCCCCTGAAGGAGCCAAAATGTTCCAATTTCAACAAAAACTAAAACATCTTAAACAAGCCCTCAAATCTTGGAATCACAATCAATTTGGCAACATTTTCGAACATCAAAGAGTTCTGGAGCAGCAAATGAGAACATTGAAACAATGCATTATCTCTGAGGGAAGAACTGAAGACAATGCACAACAGGAGCAGGTACTTTCAGCCAAGATCGAAGAAAGGAGACTACAAGAAGAGATTTTATGGCGTCAAAAATAAAGGGTCAGATGGCTTAAGGAGGGGTAAAAGAACACTAAATTCTTTCACAGATCTACAATTCAAAGGCGCATGCACAACAACATAGCTTTTATCAACAATTGGCAAGGGGAACGATTGGAGTGGCATGAAGAAATGGAGCAGGCATTCAAAGACTACTTTCAGGACATACTTCAGGAGCCACAGGGTTGCAGAAATCAAGCCATTCGCTCAATTACGCAGCACATACCAAGAATCATCACGGAGGATCACAACAACAAATTACTTCAACCAGTTTCCAAGCAAGAAGTGGAAGACGCCATGGCCCTGACGGCTTCACAGCCAATTTCTTTCACAACTTCTGGGATCTAATAAAAACAGAGGTCTGGGAGCTTGTGGAGGAATCAAGATCGATGCATTGGATTCTTCCCTCCCTAAATGCGACCTTTATAGCGCTTATACCCAAAGTGGAAGAATCCAGTACTCCAGACAAGTTCAGACCTATTGCGCTTTGCAATGTCATATATAAGCTCATTTCTAAAGTTCTGGCAAACAGGTTGAAACCTCTCCTTCCTCTCCTCATCTCGCCAGAGCAGACAGGCTATGTAGAAGGATGCCAGATTCTGGACGACATAATACTATCCCATGAAGTGATCCACTCCCTCAAGATGCTAAAAAATCCAGGTATGATTCTCAAGCTTGATCTTTCAAAAGCTTTCGACAAACTCAGCTGGAATTACATCAATCAAGTTCTATTAGCATTTGGTTTTAGTGCTAATTGGACATGCTGGATAATGAATTTAATTTCCTCACCCAGTTTCTCCATCCTCCTAAATGGCTCCCCCTCCTCGCCCTTTCTTCCATCCCGTGGTATTCGTCAAGGTGATCCTCTCTCCCCGTTTCTCTTTTTTCTAATGGCTGAAGGTCTTAGTCGCCTTCTTCATGCTGCCATCTCCTCCCACTCACTTAAAGGCCTCTCCCTCCATGGTCAACCCCCTTTTTTCCATCAATAGTTTGTCGAAGACAATATGCTCTTTGGCCATCCGTCGGTTCAAGAAGCCTCTGCCTTCAAGGCCTTACTTAATCTTTTCTCAAAAGCTTCTGGCACTACCATTAACGCTTCCAAATCTCAGCTCTTTTTCTTCAACACTCCCATTTTAACTCAAAGAAACATCGCCAGAATCCTAGGCTTCCCAATCGCGGTGCTCCCTTCGAAATATCTCGGAGCCCCTCTCCTGGACTCTGCTGCCAAACACGCTTCCTGGAGAACTCTCCTTGACAAATTAGATCAAAGGCTTTCCTATTGGACCTACCGATCGCTCAACATCGCCAGCAGGCTCATCCTCATCAAATCCATTCTCCAAGCTATGCCTCTTTACTTATTCTCCATTTTGGCAGCCCCTAAATGGGTCCTCAAAAAAATCCGCAATCTTCAAAGAGACTTTCTCTGGGGTTCCTCAGGCCTCAACAGGAAATGGGCTCTTGTTAAATGGACGAAAGTTTGTCTTCCAAATTCAGCAGGAGGGCTTGGGCTCCGGGATCCCCTGCACAACAACAATACCATGGGAGCCCGCATATGGTGGAATTGGATTTCCAAATCTCACATCCCCTGGGCTCGACTTTGGCATGCCAAATACGCTCTCGGTAGTCCTACGAAGGCTCTCATCCGTATTAGCTCGACTACTCCTGGATCTTTGATTTGGAATGCAGCAAAGCAACACAATGCCTTCATTCAAGGGCATAGTTTTTGGGAAATCCATTCGGGATCCTCGGCAAGATTCTAGGAGGATTCCTGGAAACAATCTCCCAAACTAGCCTCTCTCTTTCATAAACCTAAATGGCGGGCTACAATGCAGGATACTGGTCAAATCCTCGTCCAACAATTCTGGTAGCAGCAGCCCTCTCAAGGATTTCATATTTGGCGACCTGCAGAAACCTGGCAAGCCAATTGGCAGGAGGAAACCTATGCAAAAATAGATCACGAGCTCAATCTTAGAAAAATCAAACTCTCTGATCAAAAGGACAAAGTCAGATGGGGCTATAATCCCAAAGGTATGTTCACCACCAAGGAAGCATACCATCTTCTCTATCAGCCAGCGCAGATTATAAAGGACCAGCTTTGGGACCAAATATGGCAACCGATTATATGGCCTAAAGTCTCAACCTTCCTCTGGATGCTTAGCAAACATCGAATCCTCACTTGGGATAATTTACAAAAGAGAGGATTCATTGGCCCTTCCATGTGTCCGAACTGCAACCTTCAGGCAGAAACCATTACTCATCTCTTGGACTCTTGCTCTTTGGCTGAACAACTATGGGAAAGAACTGAGCGATGCAACAGAAGAACAGGATGACGTGTGGGAGATATAGTCAACACCATAAGGAATTGGCCCAGGAATCCTTTTCAATGTCTATTTCTCAACACGCTCTGGAATTTACTACCGGGATTCATCTATTGGATCATCTGGAAAGAGCGCAACAGCAGGATCTTCAAAAATATCAGCACAACGCTTGACACCCTGTGGCTTCAACTCAAGCAGTATCTACAAGAAAATCTGGCTCTAATACAATGGCAAGATTCGGATATGCCTAATTCCCCCCAGGAACGCCATATTTTGAAAAATTGGAACCTGAACCTCTCTTCCTCTGCCCAAGTGAGCTCCAATCATTCCCCTCATCAGGACTCACCTCTTTGTTGGTCTCCTCCCAACCCTCTCTCTTTCAAATTGAACATCGACAGAGCTGCCAAGGGTAATCCTGGCCCTGCTGGGTTTGGTGGCATTTTTAGAAATGCTGAAGGCTCACCTGTGCACATCTACCATGGTTTGATAGGCAGAGACTCTAATAATGCAGCCGAACTGGAAGGATTATGGAAAGGTCTATGCATTGCAGAAATTGAAAATTTCTTCCCTCTTGAAATAGAAGGGGATTCTCAAATTTTAATTGAAGCAGCGACCCGAATTCAATCAGGCACCTCAGCAGCAAAGATTGCGTCTAGTTGGCGGCTTTTAAGCAGATTAGAATAAATTGAAGACTGGCTTAAGACTCCGAGGAGCATAAACTTCAATCACATCAGGCGCACAACTAATAAGGTTGTAGACAGATTGGCCAATCAGGGTGTCAAACAGCAGCTCCCATTCTTCTCTGGCCCCTTAAGCAGTTCCAATGACCTACAACTCCAAAAAGACTGCACACTTCTGGTGCAACAAGATCTCTCTCTCCCGGATGCAGGTGAACTTCGAGACGATTGATCTACAGGTGATGTGGTGGATTGGCATGCGGTTCATCTCCACAGCCATCCACCCTCGCTTAATGCAAGTGTTTATTACTTCTGATGAAAACGTTAATACTGCTTTAATGCAGCCAACCTCTCCTCATTATCTCGATCTTCCCTCTGCCATGGCGCCCATTCAGAACTTCCTTTGTGTTCCTCCTCTTCGAACTTGTTGCTCCCTGGTTGATGCTGAGCCCTGCTTGCGCACCAGCACAGGGAAGCGTTGTTCTCTGAATTTTTGCATCAATATTTCACCTGAAATTCATATATACTTCAGTCCTTATTGTAACCACATTTTCTCTCCCTCTGTTTTCATTGGGACTCCTCTGCATTCGACCACCAGCCCCCTTTCTGAACATCGCTCCGCCCTCTTTTCTCTGCACATCATGCCTCGCTTGCGCCCACGAATGACTTGTAGACGCGGCTCCTCTCATGGGCAAGCGAATCGCCCGACCTCGTTCCCCTCTTCGGCTTCTTCGTCTGATACCTCAGATTCCAGTCATGGTCGTGCTCCTGCTCCTCGGAGAGGAGGAGGACGAGGTCGTGGTCATTCCAATTCAGCTGCGCGAGTCCGTCTTTCCTCAAGTGCCCATTTTCACACCGCCCACTTTCACTACCCCTGTACGCTCAACAATCAAAATTTCCTAGCTTCTGTTACCATCAAGCTTTGAAATAACCCAGTTGATCAGGTTATGGCCACCACTGAAGAGGCTTCGGTGTCTGGGGATGAAATTATGTACTGCTCCCCTCAGATTGACAGTCTGCAGAGTGTTCCGGGTGGACAAGCCACTCAGAGTGCGCTTCAGCACGCAGGGCCCTGTGCTCCTTCAGGTGGTGACTCTACAGGCAAGGAACGCCCTCCTCCAGTTGAAGATGATCCCAATCAGTTTGCGTGCCCCGTCGTCGAAGAGGTGCCTTCTCCCACTAATGATGCTTGATCAGGTTTATGCCCGCTGGTTTTTGAATTTTAGCAGCAAGGAGGTGCTCATTCTCCTTCTTCTATACAGTTTTTTGATGGCTAATATTTTTCAAGATCAAATGCTTTATCATTCGTCATATCGCCGGTTTCCCCTGCGTGGGCGGCATACTATTATCTATGTTAATATTCCCAGGAGAACGCTCCAGCGCTACAATGTGTCTGTTTGTGTTTTCTACCATGGGCAGCGTTTGTCTTTGTTTAGTCAGAAGAATAGAGACCTTTATTCCAGTCAACAGTTCAGTCATAAGCATCAGCTGCTTCTAGAGTCGGACAAGGTCATGATTTTAAACGAACTTTTGGTTAGTAATCAGTTGTTTTTTCTGTCAATGGTCAGCACTGCAATGTGAGAATGCCGCATCCATGGGCTAGCTCTCCTGAGGCCTCAGCCTCTCTGTAATCTTATTTTGTATCAATATAGAAGTAGACCGATTCAAAAAAAAAAAAATCAAACATACAAGTGGTAAATTGAACAAAGTTGTTGATGCTTTGAGCAGGGTGAACTTAATTATGCAGAAGTTGCAAGTTGGTGTTGTAGGGTTCGAGGAGATGGTTGACATGTATAAATATGATGCCGAGTTTAAAGAAATTTATGCAGCCATGGAAAATACAACAGTCCATAACATAAGCCAGTGATTGGACTATATAATCCAAGGGGGATTACTATTAAAAAGCAATACGTTATGTATTCCTAAATGTTCTATGGGGGAAAACATAATCAAGGAGAAGCATAATGGAGGTCTATCCGGGAATTTTGGACAAGACAAAACTTTTGCTCAGGTAAATACTTTTTATTACTAACAAAAGATGCAAACTGATGCTAAACGGTTTGTGGAAAAATGCAGGATTTGTCAGAATGCTAAGGGGAAAAGTCAGAATACAGGATTGTATCAGCCATTACCAATACCCGATAGACCGTGGGATGCAGTTAGTATGGATTTTGTTTTGGGTTTACCAAAAAATCGAAGGGGAAATTATTCCATTTATGTTGTTTTGGATAGAGCATTGCAGGCTCATTTTATTGCATGCAAGAAAATGAGCATTGCAGGCTCATTTTATTGCATGCAAGAAAATGATTCCATTTATGTTGTTGTGGATAGAGCATTGCAGGCTCATTTTATTGCATGCAAGAAAATGATTCCATTTATGTTGTTGTGGATAGAGCATTGCAGGCTCATTTTATTGCATGCAAGAAAATGATTCTATTTATGTTGTTGTGGATAGAGCATTGTAGGCTCATTTTATTGCATGCAATAAAATGATTCTATTTATGTTGTTGTGGATAGAGCATTGCGAGGCTCATTTTTGTGCATGCGATAAAATGAACGTGCTGACTCATTTTATTGCATGCGAAAGCAGAGTGATGCAACACATATTTCTAATGCAATTTTTTCGAGGAAGTCGTAACATTACATGGATTCTTATAAGCATTGTGTCTCACAGGGATACCAAGTTTGTGGGACATTTATGGAGAACTCTTTGGAGGAAACTAGGTACCAACCTTAGTTTCAGTTCAAAATATCATTCTCAAATGGATGGACAGACCGAGGTCATGCATAGAAGTCTGGGAAACATATTGAGAAGCTTGGTATATAAAAATCCTAAACAATGGGATTTAGCCCTTGCTTAGGCTGAGTTTGCTTACAAAGAAACTCCAAATCGAAGACCTGGCATGAGTCCATTCCAAATTTCTTTTGGAATGCATCCAAGAGGTGTGTATGAAGTTAGAGATTTGGGAAAACAAGAGGTAAGGAGTGTAAAGGCTGAATAATTTGCAGAACGGATGCAGGAACTACAGGAAGATGTCAAAAGAAGATTGCAGGAAAGAAGTAGCAAATACAAGCAAAGAGCAGATATGAGGAGGCCTTGAGAAAAATAATTCCAAGTGGCTGATTTCTTTATGGTATATTTAAGAAAAGAAAGATTTCCTGTTAAAAATTATAAAAAATTAAAATTGAAGAAGATAAGGCCATGTAAAATTGTAAGGAAATTTTCTTCAAATGCATATGAAGTTAAATTGCCAATAGGAATTGGAATATTGCCAATCTTAAATGATGAAGATTTGTACCTATACCTAGAACCAGAAGACGAATCACAAGGGGATGCTATAGTAGAAGAAAAACCAATGGTAAATTGGGAAGAGCAGATGCCCAAAGCAAAGAAAAGGGAAGTTGAAGCCATTTTGGAGAAGAGAGTGTCAAAGAAAACTAGGAGCCAAACCTATTATCAGTATTTAGTCAAGTGGAAAGAACAACCAGTGGAAGACGCTAGTTGGATGACTGCAGCAGAGCTATAGAAGTTAGGAATTGATTCCGAAACATTACAAGATTAGTTTTCTTCCCCGGGAATCTGATCCAGGAACATTGGGGACTTAGCCAGAAATGTGATGTTTTGTTCACATGTTGTGGCTAATCCAAATAAATAAACATTAGTAGTATTATTTTATTTTATTTTATTATTATTGTTATTTGTTAGGAGAATAGTTAGTCTGTTTTGTATTTTTAATCAATTAGGAATAAAATTAGGAATTGGTTTCTTTCCCTGCGTGGATATAGAGCCAACATAGGGATAAGCAGTTAAAAATAGGGAGGTATTGATTTGTTAAGAAAATTCGAGAATAAACTTGTTCTAAGAGGAACAGTTTCATATTTCAAGTATAAATAATGAGAAATACGGAGGAAAACATCAGAGTGAAGAGTGCAAGTGTAAAAACTACAACCATAAGGTGCGATTAATGAAGTATTAAGCCCATTCCGTATTAATTTCATTTGGATTTTAGCATATTGTGTTTTATTTTTTAATCTACAAACTGTATGTATATGATGTCTATAAATATGCGATTGCATGCTAATGATTTTTTTTTCGTGTGGAGGGTGATGCACAGTTTAAACGACTATAGTGGAGTGCGGCCATTGGGTGGATGTAGACAAATACTCTCTGGCAAGAGGTTGAGACACTAAAAGCCTTGGACAGTGCAGCAAATCCTGTGGTGGAAAAGCCGTGAAAAAAAAATTTTAGCGTCACTACTGTGATAAAATGACTCTGCGGGATTATGATGCAACCGAAATATACAATGTTGCAAAGTTAATAAGAGGGGGCATAGTCAATACGTTCATGTTTCCATGTAACTGCATATTAAATTCGACCTTCCTGTATGACATTGCATTAATATCAGTAACGTCAAGAAAATTCGATGGTGGTGTATGTGTTTTAACCTGTGTTAGCATTACTGGATAGTTGCACAGTCATCTGCATTGAGGATCTTTGTTAATATTGGTGGATAGTGGCACAGTCAATGTATGCGTTGAATCATTGTGTGGAGTTTAGTGCAGGTTCAAAACAAAATTCCAAATTACAACGCTGGAACCATATTTATTTGCTTGATTGTCGTAGTGGTTGTGAAGTTGTGGATTCAAATGGTTGGTGGTATTTTCTTTTTCTTAAGCCAATTCCAAAGTCAATGAATTCAATTTCCTTTGTTTTATCCATGGTGCTTTAAGAAGTACGTTGGCTTGTTTTTTTTTTTCTAAGTGGATTCCAAATGCCGACTATTAAGTATGCCATTATTATATACAATAACAATAGTCCTTTAAGGACCCATGGATTATTAAAAAAATTGGATTTCGCATAATGTTGCAACATTTAAATATTATATGTATTAATAGAGTGGAGGTTGGAATTGCATACTAAGTGGCTAAGAACGAATCAATTACATCATCTTGAAGAGTAAACCTGGGTCTTAGTAAATTGAATATTTTACTATACTAATTTGGAAGTGAAAATTGTGTTTTCTATATCATGTTCACACTCCGGGTCAAAAAGAAGGCTCCCTCTTTTATACAGAACCAGAGCTTGGAAAGTACCCATGCTACCTACTCCGGGTGCTGAAATCTTAGGGAAAACCAACCCTGAGGGAGGATGACTACCATCAGAATCTCTTCCATAATTGGTCCCCAAATATCATTTATCCAAACACATAGATGGCTTAGTTTGTATTTGTGACCCCGGACGTGGCCAATCAATACCCTTTCTGTAGTATCCATTACTTTTCCCAAATGTAGTCTGTCACTGAGGGTAAGGTCCAACTTTCTAGCCCCCCACTTGATGCACTTAGAGTGTCGACTGCTCCGAGGAGCCGAGCTAGGTCCAGATGGGCCAATGTTAGATTCAATCCACAGATCAGAGGCAGTCGGGTTAGAAGCTTCCGTAGGAGGGACAACAAGAAGCATTGAGAAGATTCTGGAGGATGTGTGCCCAGATCATGGGGGAGGTGCGTCCGGTGGGGCAAACAGGGTCAGAGCAGAGGATGCATGAGGGTACCCTCTGATGGTACCCTAAGTAGGCGGGATGGATGGGTCCTGGAGGCAGGCAGTGAGAAATTGCAAAGAATTCGGGGAGAATGCAACAGTATCCGTCGGCAGTGAGGATTCAGGGAAGTTGGGGGGGAAATTAGTCAGCGAAAATGGAGGAGATTTTGATATGAGGGGGAGTTCAATGGGCAGTGGTTTGAGGAATGGTAGGGAAGAGGGAAAAGGGAAGCAGGGGCAATTAGATGCGGCAGAGGGTATGTTGAGAGCCAGCGGGGCGCTATGTGGCAGATGATGTGTAGGGGGACCCAAGATCTCGACCCCTTCGAAAGGGTCCAGAGAATAATTGACCAACTCCTCCTCGATAGTTGGCACCAGTTGTGATAACCGCCCATGAATGATGCAGACTTGTCGGCGATGAACCCGAGAAAGGATCCTAAGGCGGTTACAGAGGCGTGAGCGGTCTGTCTGTTGGAGGATGCGGTCGTCTGGTAACTACTGTTGGCAAAAAAACCCTAACCATATCCGTAGCTAACCTACTTCAGTGCGGAGAGAGAGGAGCGCACATATCTCCATCGCCAGTGCTCTTAGTGATTATTTAACTATAACATTTGGTTAATTATTTTGTGCTTATAATTGATGAATTTGTTTTTATTTTGAGTAGATACCAAGTATCTAGGAAGTAATGTAGGGGTTTTAGAAGAGAGAGAAATAATATGTTTCTGAGTTTTTTAATGTAGGGGATTTTTATCAATTTGAATATCTTCAATCATGCTTTAAATATTGAATTAGAAAATAACAAAAGCATTTTTCTCTTTGAAAAAAAAATTGTATTTTCATTCATATTACTGATCAAAATAGATTTTTTATATGCACTCAAGTGTGCATTCGCTAGAATCTTCCTTTATCCTATGAGAGGCAAAAAATAGTCAAGTAAATACCCGAAGGTTACAAATATTGTCTGAAAAATACAATGACCCAAAAATAAGTTGTATATGAATAAATTCAAAATAAGTTCAATCATTGTGCCTTAAGCACATGAATATATAATGCAATGTCCATAAATAGAAATAAAAACTATCTACTAAAATGAAAAGGAAAGCATAAATATGTACAAAATATAAACCGATGATAGCAATTATCCATGATCACCAAGAATAGGCTCTTCCAAAAGGGGTCGATGAAATAACTGAAAAGGAGCAACACCACCAAAAATTGTCACTTTCCAAAGCCCCCTATCCAATTGCATACATTCTTTAGAAAGCTTGTAAGCAACCCGGTTTTGTTACCTGTGAACATGATGAATGGACAAGGAGATAATTGCATCTCTCAGTCGAATAATATCAAACAAAATATGTGAAAGAGATATAGTATGATACTCTTGGGTTGAATTAACCCAATTCACCACCAAGAGAGAATCCCCAAATATCTGAAGATGATCACAACCCTTTTCCAATGTGAAGGTCATCAAATATTTACAATTCAATAACTCGACCTATTTATTTTTTCCCATCCCAATACCCTTGTTGATATGGAAATAAACCTTCTATGTGAGATGTAGAACAAATCCACCGCCGTAAGAAGCCCCACCATCCTGTGAAGTCCCATCGAAATATCCCTAGGGAAAAATAATATTTGGAGTTTTAAATAGGACCATATGACCCCAAGCAATAGGTCGAGACTAATGATAGTTATAAATAATAGAGGGGAAGTCAACATCCGTCCTAACCGGGTAGGAGAGGGAGTCTTTGAAAATCGCCCGGTTACGAGCAAGCAAAAAAAACCCATGATATAATGAGAGGTAAATATCAAAATGTATAAGTAGCATGATCATCATTCTAGCCTCTCCAAAAATCTTTAAAATACTCTCCCTCCCACCTACATGAAACCCCCTAATAACTGCAACAATTCAACCACACAAGTCTATTGAAAGGGAATTGAAAAAAAAGATGATAAATCAATTCCTCATCGTTCTTGCAAAGAGAAAACCAACCCGACCCAATTTTTTGATGCCTCTGTATCACATCCCATGTGGGGACCTTTTCCATGAGAATGCACCAGGTGAATATTTTCTATTTGGAAGGACATTTTGTAAGCCACAAAACTCGCCACCACCATAACAAAGCATTATCCTGAGCCATACAGTTCAAGTGTAAATACCCATATTTTGTTGTGTGCACACCATGTGCATTACTAGTCTATACCAAGTCATCCTCTATATTAGATATCCTAACACGATAGGAGGACAAAAAAATTCTGTAAACAACCCATTCCTGAAAAAAATCATCGCACAACTGCAGACTAGAAGTTGAAAGTGTTCCCTGGCGCGATAGGGAAGTGTGTCCTGGATCGTTAATGTGTGAAAAATGGGAAATACCCCGGTTTCTGAGCTAGCTGATCAAATCCATCTATAACAAATGGCTAGCACCACTGCCTACCCATGGGTCCATCCCCAACCAAACCTTTTCACCATTTCCAATCCTATAACCCAAACTAGAGGAGATCACATGAAAAGAGTTTAAAACTACCCTCCAAACAACATAAATATTAGACCTAGGAGCATGTTGTAGGTGAATCCATTCCTCCAAAGAGTGAGGGACTAAATATTTTTGAGTTATAACCCGAGTCCATATACTATGTGATGCAATGAGACACCAACCACACTCAGCAGCTAATGCCTTTGAGAAAAGAAAGATATTTTCTAACCCATAGCCACCAAGAATTTTTGGTACAATAATGTGAGACCATTTGACCCATGGGAGGACGAATTGTTCCTGAGAACCTATCCACAGAAAATGGAAACATATTCTACATTCATGTTCTAGAACTCCTTTAGGGAGGATCCATGTCAAAGACATCCAATAAATAAAAATAGATTCAAGCACAAATTTTACTAATACCAGTCGCCCTGCCCTTGAAAGCCAACAAAAACTCCAACTTTTCAAGCATTTCTCCAATTTTGTATTCAACCATCTCCAATATTCCTTAATATAAAAATTAGGCTTAAGATGGAAACCTAAATACTTTAAACCCATTTCAGGAGGAGAGATCACATATGGAAACAAAACACTGATATACTGATCAGTGTGTGCACCTTAGTTGAAAATGGAGATCGACGACTTATGATAATTTATGACCATGCCCATGGCCTTGCAGAAAAGTAAAAGTATATCCTGAAGAGTATCAAAGTCCTAAACAAGACCATTGGAGAAAATGAGAATATCATCGACGGAAAGTATATGAGAAATAGAGAGAAGATGTGCAACATTCACACTCGAGAATGGACCCAACCCTTTTGCCTTCGCAATCATTCGACTCAAACCCTCCAAAACTAAGAGAAATGCTAGTGGAGAAAGTGGACACCCTTGTTGAAGACCCCTCTAAGTAGAGAAGAAAGGGGAGCTTATCCATTAATAATAAAAAAAGGGAAACAATCATCACATAGTTCATGATCAAATTTATGAAAGGGACCTGAAACCCCACATGAGTCAAAAGTAGGTGCAAGAAAAGCCAATTGACTCGATCATAGGCCTTCAAAAGATAAAACTTAAGAACCACCCTTTGGATTTGAGTGTTTTAATGTTGTGGAGGCATTCCTACACAACACATATTGCCTCATGAATATGCTTTCCCTCCAAAAACCCTTATTACTCCAGTGAGATACATCTAGAGAGAATAAGTTTTATCCTCCTCGCAATAACTTTGGAGATAAATTTGTAGAAAAAGTTTCAGAAATCAATAGGAATAAAGTCTTCAAAAGTAGAGGGGTTTTAAACCTTTGGAATTAAAGAAATGAATGTAGAGTTGAAAGCATAATTAAAATAAGCGCTATAATTTAAAAGCAACTAGCAAGTTTTTATTAAGTGTCATACACCAACTAGCTAGGTTGTAGGGCCTTGGATTAGGTGAGTGGAGAGTTAACTCTCCAAGGCCGCTCAAACAAAACATAGAAGTTGATTAATTGAGCGAAATCCAACTCCGTTACGTGGACCGGGAAAGCTCTCCTCCAGAGAGTCAAGCGCGAGGGGAAGTGAAGGCTGAGAAGAGAGATACCCCCTCTCTGATTTGCTGAATCTGACCTCAAGACCATTCCGCCCGGCTTCTGACACAGATTGGTGCCCATAGTTGCCACTCCTAGGTTCCACATAGGTGACTGCAGGGGGGAATACCCGTGCTACCTGAGGCAGACGTCGCATCACTTTCAGCAGTACTTCTGGGGGGTGCCCTTGCGAAGCTTGGGTACTTGAGCCGGAAAAGGCTGTCGTTAGGAGGTCGGCGTAACTGTTTCTGATACCTTCGCTAGTAGGCCTGGGCCATAATTATCCCAGACTACTTTCGGGAGGTCCTATATTTCACTTTCTTGTATTTTGGTGTCCGGTCCTAATCACCCGGAGCGGAAATACCTGAAGGCTGTTTGCTTGATTGTATCTCAGGGATTTCTTTTTGTAGTGAGTGCTCTTTGCTCCTAGCTTGCCTAGCTTTATACTTTTTGAGTCTAATTAAAATTTGTTAAAGTGGTTGATCAAGCGCCTCGTCGATCGAGGAGAATCCGGGGGTTATCTCCCGAGAGTTCAGAGCCTTCTTCAAGAAGGCGTAGGAGTAGTTTAGCAGGTGAGTATCACCCTGTGGCGTCTGACGCAGTGGAGAGAGATCCTCCACAAGGGTCTGAAGGTTTTGTAGCTGATTCTGGTGTTGGTTCCGAGAGGAGCGCTCCGCTCACCTCGCGAGTTTTATTTCCGCAGGAAGAAGAAGTTCAAATAGAGGAAGTACCTGAACCCTCTGTGTCACTTCCATCTCCTCTTCCTCCTGATTATCCGTTCGTTGTTGAATACATCGGACCTGAGTCAGAGAGACCGGAAGATCCTCCGTATTATTCATACCTTTCGATGGCCACGACTGGGAACGCGGCTTCTGCTGTGAGTGCTGCAGGCATTCAGACTCCTGCTTTTGTTGAAGGAGGAGGCACTATTGCTATATCTTCGATTGCTTCTAGTACTGCTGTGTTTGGCTCTGGTTTCACCCAAGCACATGCTTCTCATTCTGGTCCCTTTTGTTTTGGAATGCCCACTAGTGGGATTCCTCCTTTTTCCTTTTCCGCTGCTGCAGCTGCATCTACACCCATGTCTTCCATGGCTAGTGGATCAGCTTCTTTTCAAGGGTTCCCCTTTGGAACTGGGCACATTCCTAGTTCGAATCCTTCTTTAGGGTCCTTTCCGTTTACTTCTCAGACCCAGAGTTTCAACCCTTGGTCTGGAGGTTAGAATTTGACTACTTTTACAGGTTGGAACCATGTATTCACTACGGCGGGGGCAGGGAATCAGTTTTACACTGGTCACCAAGGGAATGCTTCTTTCCCTTCGTCGAGTGCTTATCAGACCTTTTCCCCACTTTCTAATGCCTGGAACCCCTATCAGGGGCTTTCCTCATCATTTCATACTTCAGTGGGGGGAACTGGTCCGGTCTTTGGTAACTCTGCGTTGGGAGGAGGTTCTTCTCCTTTTTCTACGAGTTCTTTCTGGCAACCTGGTGCCTTATCAAATCCAAGGTATTCTTTTCAGAATGTTGGGAATTCATCCCATCAAGGATGGAATCCTCAGGCTCCGCCTCGTTTACCTTTTCTGGCAACGTTAAACTTGCCAGATCTGTCGAAATTGACGAATGATCCGATCCGGTACAGTCCGGGGTGGCCTCCGGTTCCCACCAAACTTCCTTTAGACATTCCAAAGTTTGAAGGCAAGAATGGAGAAGATCTGGCTGACCACATCACCACCTTCCATTTATGGTGTTCTTCGAACTCCCTGATCGATGATTCGATTAGGTTGAGATTGTTTCAACGCACCCTAACTGGAAACGCTGCCAAATGGTATATTGAGCTAACTGGGGGCAGTTTTGCTACATTTGGAGAACTGGCTGTTACATTTCTAAATCATTTCCAGTTGCCCGTCCGTTATGATGCTGGGACTGAACTCCTAGCTAATTTTAAGCAGGACGACGCAACCCACATTTCTGACCATATTCAGGAATGGCGAAGAAGGAAGAGGCTTATTAAAGCTCATATTCTAGGAGAATTCCTTTTGGAATGGTTTCTGAAATCTCTGCAGTCAGACATTTCTAAAGATGTATCCCTGTCTGGGGTATTTTCTGAGGAACAGGCTATTTTTAGGGCCCAGCAGCTTGAATTGATATATTCTCAGTCTGGGGTCCTTCATAAATATTTTCCCAATGCTCCTCGCTCCAAATTAGATTTATCCAAAACTAAGCCTGGTCCTCATGGTGATGGACTTATTGGGTCGATCAATAGTGGTGCAACTAGCCTGCTTACTCAATTGCAGCAGTTGTCTTTGCAATATGCTCCTTCTGGTCAGGCTGTGCCTGCTGAGTCATCGCCTTCCCAATCTTTTTTGATAAATGCTATCCAAACTTCCGATCCCAAAGGAAATAAAAAATCCGAAGGGAAGAAGAAGGGATGAAATAATAAGAAAAAGGGCAAGAATGTGAAGGGTAATGCAAATAAAACCAACGAGCATGTTGGTGAGGGTCAAAAGGATAAAAAGAAAGTGAAGTTTCCATGCAAGTTGTGTGCTGGAGACCATCTTACACACCTTTGCTCTAAAATTCAATATGCACAGTGCTTGTCAGCTCAGCAGGGTTCTTCCAGTTCCCAGGCTGTGTTAACAAACCCTTTTCCCCAAGGGCAACAACTAGTTGTTGGCGCGAATCAAAGTACTGGGGCTTCCTCTGGGGGCACCCAGGAAGGGGAAATTCCGTCAAACATATTCATGATGAGTGCTCACGCGGATATTGCTACGAGATCCCGTGATTATGGTGGAGAAGAGTCTTCAAAAGCTAAGGATGCTCCTGATCCTACTGAGCCGCTTCATATTACGAGGCCTATTGTTGAGCCTATACCTCGGATGCCCAAAGCATCTACCAAGCGTTCGACGATTAATCCAAATGCTAGGGCTGCCCAGAACTACTCTATTGTGGAAGATCTGGCGCAGAGTCCTTGTGCCATGTCGGCTTTAGAGGTGCTCCAGTCTTGTCCGGCTCAGCGCAGTGCTTTGCTCACTGCTCTTGGGGCTGTAGATCCAAAGAAATCTCTTATGATTACCTTTGATATGAATAATTTTAAGAAGATACTCCCCCATCATATGGCTTTCCATATAAAATCATCTTATCGAAAATGTAATATTTTTCGGACGGTCGTTGATGAGGGTGCTTCCACATGTGTGATGTCTCTCGCATGCTGGAAGGGAATTGGATCTCCCGCAGCTGCTCCTTCTGCTAGTCTTCTAACTGCGTTTGACGGTCATTCTCACAAGCCCCATGGTATTGTCCCAGCTTTTCCCATCTGTGTTGGGGGGGAAACTGTAAATATAGAGGTTGAGATAGTTGATGCAAGCTTGGAATACAACCTTCTGTTGGGGAGAAACTGGATTTATGAGATGGATGCTATTGCATCCTCATTATTTCAAATTATTTGTTTCCCCCACGAAGGGAGGATTGTTATAGTGGACCAACTGGACTGTCCTCCTGTAGACCCGAATGCGTCTACTAACTCAACTATTCCAAAATTGGATAATACCAAGCTGCCTGTTGAGAATTTATGGGTAGGAATGTATTCTTCTTTGATGGGTAATTTCGATATTCCTCCTCCTACGGTTTATATAAATGCAATTTCATCCTCCAAGGCTCCTCTTCGAAGAGAGTTCTTTAGAACTCATTATTTTTCGAACCCTTGGACCTTACCTTCCCCTACCGCCACATTAGCGGAAGGTCAAGTGGGTGGAATAGCATTTCCAATGTCTGCAGCTAAGATTGCTTATCAGTCTATTGTTGACTCTGCAGAGTCCATTCCAGCTCCTCTTTCTCCGGATGAGTTGGATGGAGATGTGGCTCCAGCTTGGACGCTTAGTTCTTCTTCTGCCCAGGATTGCCTTGATACTACTCTTCCATCTGAAGAGGCCATCCTGGAAGCTATGACTGGTATAGATAGACCGTGGGATGATTTGCATCATCGGTCTTACTTTTTACCTGATTTAAGCGAAGTTGAATCAAGTTTTCCAAGTCCTCCGTTTCCTGGTCCTGTTCGCCCAGTCCTGAACCCTTTAGCACCAACAAATGCTGAAGGGAACATGGCTGTGATTTATCCAACTATCCCGGTGAACATTTCCAGGGATCCAAATATTATTGAGAATGTCTTCATTGGAGCTGAATGTTCCCCTGAAGAGATTCAGATTTACACCGAGCTCTTTAAAGAGTATAGGGATGTATTCGCTTGGTCTTATGAGGAAATGCCTGGTATAGATCCATCTATTGTCCAGCATGAGATCAAGACTTACGAAAACGCTAAGCCTGTGAGGCAAAAAATTCGTCTGGTCAATCCTAGGAAGGCAGCAGCTATCAAAGCTGAGGTTGAGAAGCTGCTTAAGGCAGGATTCATTTTCCCTGTTCCTTTGACTGAATGGGTTTCAAACCCTGTTCCCATAGATAAAAAACAAGGAACAATTCGAGTTTGCATTGATTTCAGAGACCTTAATAAAGCATGTCCAAAAGATAATTACCCCACACCATTTATAGATCAGATCATTGATGAGTGTGCCGGTAATGAGATTTTCTCCTTCATGGACGGTTTCTCCGGATATAATCAGATTACTATCCGTCCTGAAGATCAGCATAAGACTGCCTTTATTTGTCCTTGGGGTACTTTTGCATACAAGAAGATGCCTTTTGGTCTTAAAAATGCTGGGGCTACCTTTCAGCGGGCCATGTCATATGCCTTCCACGACATCAAAAAGATTATCGAGGCGTATTTCGATGATTTAGCTACTCATTCTCGAAAGAGGATGGATCATCCTGCTCACCTCCGTCAAATATTTGAACGATGTCATTTCTATAATATTAGGTTGAATCCGAACAAGTGCGTTTTCGCGGTTACATCTGGTTGGTTATTGGGATTCATTATGTCTAGGGAAGGGATTAGGGTAGATCCCTTCAAGGTTGAGGCAATACTTCGGTTGCCTCCCCCGTCCTCTGTTCGTCAACTTCAAAGTCTACAAGGAAAGTCTAATTTTCTTCAGAGATTTATCGTAAATTATGCTGAAGTTACCAAGGGATTTATGAGATTGTTGAAGAAGGGAGTTCCATTTCTTTGGGATGACTTCGCTCAACGCTCATTAGATGCTTTGAAAAAAGCATTGACCTCTGCTCCTTAATTGAGTCCACCTGTTATAGCAGGGATTTCCTTTTGTATCTGGCAGCAGCAGAATCTACTATTGGTATGGTTCTGGTTCAGGAAGATGATGCTCTTGCAGAGCATGTTATATACTATCTTAGTCGAGGATTGGTAGGACCTGAACTCCGGTAGACTCCGATAGAAAAGTTAGCTTTAGCAGCTGTTCATGCTGTGCAGCGACTCCGACATTACATTATTCTACGAAAAACTTATGTTTTGGCAGCAGCCAATCCATTTCAGTTTGTCCTCAGTAGGCGAGTGATTGGGGGGCAAATACAATAGATGGATTGTGATTTTGCAGGAATTTGATCTTGAGTTTATGTCTGCCAAGTCCAAGAAATCATTGGTTTTCGCGGAATTGATCTCCGAGTTGCCCTGTGGGGAAGAAATGATCTATGATGAATCCTTCCCGGATGAACATTTGTTTCTTATCTCTTCACAGGATCCTTGGTATGGAGATATCATTGTGTATCTTCAGACTGCGAAGTTTCCCTCTACTTTTTCGAAAGATGAGCGTTGTAAGTTGTGTCACTTGGCTAAGAATTACTTGATTATTGGTGATGATTTATACCGTCGAGGGGTTGATTCAATCCTGAGACGTTGCTTAACTCTCGAAGAAGCTGAGGCTGTGCTGAATGATTGCCACAGTGGAGCTTGTGGTGGTCATTTATCTGGGCTTGCTACAGCCCAAAATATATTGCGTGTTGGGTAATTTTGGCCTTCGATTTTCAAGGATTGTATGGAGTCGGTCAAAAAGTGTCATTCGTGTCAAGTTTATACTCGAAAAATGCGCGCTCATCCAACTCCGCTTTTTCCAGTCATTACTGTCAGTCCCTTTACAAAGTGGGGTATTGATTATACTACTTGTAACCCGCCTTCGGCTAAAGGTCACAAGTACATTATTGTAGCAGTAGACTACTTTACGAAGTGGGTCGAGGCTATGCCTACTTTTGGGAATGATGGTGAGATTGCAGCTCTTTTTCTTTTCAACCAGGTTATTGCTCGTTTTGGTATTCCTAGAGAGATTGTCACTGATCATGGCAGTCATTTTCAGAATAGCATGATGGTTGAGTTGGCTCTAAAATTAGGTTTCCGGCAAGAGCATTCATCTCTGTATTATCCTCAAGCCAATGGGCAAGTGGAAGCCGTGAATAAATCCTTGAAGACAATTCTTCAAAGGACAATTGATAAAGCTAGATCCAACTGACATATTATGCTATATCCTGCACTTTGGGCATACAGGACGTCAGTGAAAACTGCAACTGGCTTTACTCCGTTTCAGCTAGTGCACGGGTTGGAATCCGTATTTCCCATTGAATGTGAGATTCCTTCTCTTAAGTTAGTTGTTGAACTTCTTCCTGACACTTCTAGTCTTGAAGAACGTCTTCTTCATCTGGAACATCTCGATGAGCAGCGTCAGGATGCCGCCATGATGAATGAAGCGCATAAAAACCGAGTTAAAGTTCAGTACGATAAGGCGGTCAAGCCTAGGGTTTTTTCGGAAGGTGACCTTATTTTGGTCTATGCCCAAGAAAAATATGCCCTGGGGACAGGAAAGTTTAAGTCTATGTGGTATGGCCCCTTTATCGTTAAAAAATTCCTTAAGAAAGGAGCATATACCTTGGTTGATTTTGAAGGGAATGAGTTCCCGGAGCCCAGAAATGGGCTCTATTTGAAAAAGTATTATGCCTAGGCTTCGGCCTGGCATGTTGCTTTTTTATATAGTAGTTTTGCTTTGTACATATCTGGTTGTTTTTCGATCTTTGATGGGTTGGTGATGTTTTTGATCTGCTTTGGTAGGTTGTGTCGGATGTCATGAGTCATTTTGGTTTCGCCGATGGTGTTAATAGACACACCCGGAACTTAGCTTCCGCGGCTTGGGTGCTTCATTATCCATCCGGTCAACTGTTAGTATCAAGAGGGGTCTGCATTGGTCCTGCTTCCAATAACATAGCAGAATACATTGTAGTTGTTTATCTACTCTCGGAGGAAATATCTTTGGGTGTTGATTCGTTGGTAGTTTTCTTGGACTCTCAGCTGGTGGTGTCGCAGTTGAACAATACTTATCAGGTTCGAGATCCTTTTTTACTCCAGTTGTTCTTGAGGGTACATTTGTTACAAAGATCATTTCAATTTTTAACTTTCATTCATATTCCTCGAGTTGACAATTGGATGGCAGACTCATTAGCTAATCAAGCAATTGATTGGCACATTAATCATTCCATACAATAAAATTTAATCATCAAAAATATCATACATTTTGATACATTTGTCACATCACATCAAACATCGTTGTATTTATATCATCAGAGTGTTCAAAAAACTATACAAAATTTGGATCCATAAGTCATACAAAAAATTGGGCTTATGCCCGATCATGTTCAATCTCAAAGAAATATACAGTCATCTGATACATCATATCTATCTACTCCTGAGGTCCCTGCCCAGAAGAAGTGTTCCGATAGAACACGATCGCAGTAGCAACTCGGCGGAATAACCGTACCCAGTCGCGAGGTACTCCTACTACCTGCCTCTGGATGGCCTCAGGCAGATCTTCCACTGCAGCCATAGGCACTTGGCGGGATAACCCCTCCAAGTTCCTCTGTACAGCATGGAGGGTTCTGTCTGAGCCTATTGTATCCGCCTCGCCTCTGCGACGCTTATGTCGTGGGTATCCCTCAGGTCGAACTGGTCCAATATCTGTTTCATGATCATTTTAAAATTGCAAGACATTTTGAATCCAATCAAAAACATCTTTTTTTTTCATTTTTTCATACATATTGAAAAAATCCAAAAAAATTATATAAGTAAAAAAATTGCAAACTTACCGACTGTGCCCCATGCCGTGCCTGGTGGAAGGACAAGATCTGGATCGCCACAAAAGTCCATCCCGGCATAGGGATAGCATCCACAACGATGATTTGTTCTCTCCACCATTGGAAGAACTCATCATCCCATGTGGTCCGGGGAACTTCACTTCCCCCCAATCTCTTCATCATGTCTACCCAGCGGGCAATTCTTGGGTCTCTCGGGCTGCTAATGGTAGAGATCACTTTGGGTCTCAGTGCTGGAATCTTCTCGAAGAAGAATGTCATCAAAATTGTACCATATCCAAAATGTTTTGTCTTTACTTTTCAGATAGAAGTCAATTGTTTCTTCATGTTCATCAGTAGAGCTGTGCACCAATCATATACATGAGTTAAGCATTCCACTGCTGTACTCATTTGCGTCCTGGATGCCTGGTGTAGAGAAGCTAATCCTGCTACTCTCCCAATGGTAAAAAGGAGGATTTTTATGTGCAAGTCTCTTAAATATTTGATCGCAATTTGAGTTCCAACTTTCTTGGAACCCTCTACGCAGTATACGTGGACGTAATCTTCCACGGTTAGCCCTCCCAAAGGCTTACCATGCAAGTCTACTGGCTCCCCCCACCGGGAGCGTCCAGTAATAAAATAGATATCTTCCACTTCGATGTGTATAGGCATCTGATCTATGATGAAGCAGTCTTCTTTCGGTTCCCAATAGTTCACAAGCATTTCGAGCAACCGGACATTACTCTTCATATTTGGCATTTTGAAAAACTTGAGCAATCCACAGTTCCGAAGAATATTCAGTGATACTTGGTCCTGCATGACTTCATTGTCTATTGCACTGTGTTCACGCTCTCTCCATGATATGGTCATCCTGTAAAATTTCAATAATTCGTTCATTAGCTACGCATTTTTTATTTTGGGTTGCGCATACGCTACTTTCTTTGTGCACAGTCGCGTATATACACGACTTGGTCATTATAAACCCGCATATGCGCAAACCCGTGATTTTTAGCAAGTGATTCCACGGTGAAAATTCCTAATTTTTAACTTATGAACGGACAAAATGAATAGCAAGGATGGTTTATGAGCTTACCTGACAAATTCAGTGAAGATTGACGGTCGGTTGCTCCTGTTTTGACGAAAGAGGTTTTTTTTCTCCAGAGCACTTTTTCCCAAATCAGCAATGTAACAATGAACCGAATATGAGGTAATTTGTCTATTTATGCCCAAAAAGTTGAAAATTTTTGCAAAAATTTGTTATGCTTATTTTTTCAATCTATCTTAAGCTGCATAACCCGGATGCTTGGAAGTGCCCATATTGGTATATTTTCAGGTACATTTTGACGAATTTGAGATTTTTTCCGATTTTTGATCCATGACTGCTGACCTGTCATGGCAGGTATATGATCTTCACTGGCATATAGGTTAGAGAATCCACTTTTCGTTGCATTTTTCATACTAGCCTCCATTCTGATCACTTGCCATAGGGTCGATCCCATCAGGTCATGAGTATTTCACCCATTTCACTCGCCGATTATTTAATCATGACTTGGTGGTAGAGCCTTCCTTTACATGGGCTTCTTAGTTAGTTCCTCGCTATCACTTGTTTCCCATGCTGTGTTTTATGTAGGATCGGGAGTCCTCTTTAGTCCCGCCATGACTTATGTGTTGAAGCTTCATTCTTCTTCTTCCTCACTATCATTTTTCTGGCTATTACCCTAGAGGCTCCCTGGTGTTGTTGAGTTGTATTACTGCATTTCATATTGGCTACTTGTTTATCCTGGCCTTTAGCCGGCTTCATTTGGACTCAATGTTTAAGCCAACTTTTGACCTTGTCTATCTGTACAAGTTAACCATTGCATGCACTTGGATATCACGACTTGACACCCTTTTACCCATGGATGGAACATTCCTCTGAGTATCGCTTACCAGTTTCCACCACCTTGCATTGAGCATAGGATCGTTCCAATCCCAGGAACTAGTGCATCTATTTCTTGATACTCGTTCTATCCATTGTACCATAGCATTCTTTTATTATTTTTCAGGCTTATTATATGAAAAAGACAAAAAAATTAAATATAACAAAAAGAGCGGGAACGGGATGTAACTTCATAATTTGATGGCAGTACAGTGTCAGTTTGTCGCCCTTGAACAAAGCATATACACTTATATATATTTCCTCCATTTGGGATGGTTTTAGTTTTGACCTAGGTTCAGCCTTTACCTTGTTTCACTTGTCATTCCTCCCCCGGTTGGTTATCTCTTCCAATCATATGGAGAGTTTGTTCTGCCTCCTGCATAACAGACTTATACAGTGTCACTTTTTACTGCCATGGTCATCACGAGTCATGCTTTTGTTCAAGGGAAGTCTAACTAGAGTCGGCCATTCTGCGGTGTCTCTTGACTCATTATTCAGTCGGCCTTCCCGGTCTTGTCAGTATCTTGTTCTATCACATCAGATGTTTTGGTCTTCTGCTCGTGCTGGTTTGAGAAGGTCCCCATTGACTTCTTGTCGGCGGGTTTGTCTCTTATCGACTACGACACATTGCTTTGAGAGAAAACCTAGAGCCGCACCCTGGCCCTATTTCCATCATTGATAGGTGACCTTGTGCTCAGCATTTGATCATCATTATGGGTCTTTGACTGAGTGGTTTCCCCTGTGTTCGACGTCAGCATACATTATCACACTTGGGATTCGTGCAGTACCTTGATTTCCATTTGACCCTATTGGTGGATATCTCACCTCTGTGTCAGCTTTCATTATTGGTTGGTTCAGAGGGTTTCTTCCATGCGCTAGCTTCATCTTGTGCATGTCGGAAACGTACTTCGGTTTTGGTTCCATCACTCTACTTCGTCCGATTCCTTCCAAATCTTGGCCTGCGGGTTACACTCGCGCTGGACTGATGTGGGATGCCTTAATGCCTTCCTTCCAGCAGATCTTTTCCCATCGATTCCGACTCATTGCTCTGGGAATAAGGTCTAGAGTCTTTTTGTCAGTACCTTAGGGTTTGCAGTCATCAGTGGCAGACTCTTCGCTATCGACAATGGGGATTCAACATTGCCTCCTGATTGGTAGATTCTTTCAAGTGTTCGACTTCAACTCATTCATTCACACTTGTTAGATTGTACTGGGGCACCTTGACACTCATTTTCATTATCGGTGGGTTGTCTCGCATTGGTTAACGGTATACATCATTGACCGGTAATCCAACGATTTCTCACATGGTCGACTTCAGCTCATTTATTCCCATTGTGTAGAATTGTGCCATAGTGATCGGTGAAGACCTCAGGTTGCATCAGCATTTCTCGGTTCACTTTTGACAGTCCATTCAGTTTCTGCCAGTGATGTCGTTCACCCTTATATGTTGCAGTGTCAGTACAGCAGCATCCTATATGTTGGCTCCCGAGTTGCGTGATTGTACCATTTATTCCACCTCTTATGATTTGGTACTTGGAGATTCAGTTACTTATATGATCAGACATCCAGTTTCAGCATCATTAATTAGCTTTCTATATGTGATACTTAGACATTGATTCTGACTTGTACTTCCGGGCCATGCTCAAATGATTCATTGTGTACTTTCAGTTCAGCTATACTTGTATACATTTTGGATCTATTCTGTACTTTCGATATGATGTATTTTTGACTGAGCATGGGTATGCCCGCCTCAACATGAGTTGACTCTCTGTTTTCTTTCATTGGTTTTTGGCAGGCTGAAATCTGGTGAAGTCCTCTCTTGTCCTTGCGAAGTTCTTTCTATGTGCATAATACATTTCGGCCATCATGTACCCCTCTGACCTCATATATTAGGGGGCATCTGTTATAGCATCATTTTTCACCCTCAGGTGATTCATGATTGTCTTTATGGCTTTGGGCACCCATTCCCACAGACTTGAACAAAATTCATTAAAAAACAGTGTTAAAATTCCCATACGCGGGTATGCCCAGACTTTTCCGCGTGTATACACGAGTCCACATGTACTTTTCCACGTATGCCATTAAAACCATTAAAAAAATATATAAATTCCCTATTTTCGGACTAGGTTGATGGTTACTCTAGTAGTTCAACCACCCCAGTACGTGGCCAACTGTTTCCAACTGACTGAAACTACTTTGAGGGAGTATAAAAGCCCCTCATGTGCATGGCCTAAGGGAGAGAGAAATTTTATAGACATTATACTCTGTTGGAATCCCAGTTCAAGTCTGATTCCCCGTGCCTCCCGCACTTTCCCAGATTTATACAGGAAACCCTTGTTTCCTGGAGATGTTCATCCATTTATATGCCATCTCGAGTGCACAAGTCTTGAAAGTATCTTAGCGAGGCAAGGGCGGGACGGATCCGGACGATGGTCTGTTCGAAGATCGTGGAAGGATTCAGGTGATCTCTCCACTTTTACTGCTGTACATGTTGTTCGTAATAATGAAGAACCATCTTGTTCCTAAACTTATGTGTTAATGTTTACTTATATGTGTGAAAAGATTATCATTTAAGAATTTATTATGGTTTATATAATGTTTCACATGGATTGCACTAACTTTTAGGAGAAGTATATGTTGTACAACTAGGTTTCCGTGCACGTTCTTTCTTGTTTTCTAGGTTGAAGGAGGAAGAAGGGTTGCTGGGGGTTTGAACCCCGCGGGATCTACATCGAACGTAGGACTACGGGTGAGTTCTACTATCGTTGTTATCTAGTTTTTAGCATTCAAGTATGGTTGTGTGTGAGTCCTTCTGAATAGCATGGCCTGATCTGTGGAGGTTTTGACCCAACAAACCTCTAGGGTGTTTTTCCCCGAAACAATATGACCTCCCTCCCTGGCTTCATTGACCACCCTAAGAAGGCCTGGACCCACAAGATTGAAATAAGAATTGAAAAATTCAACTTCCCAGTTGTGAGACCCAAGGCTTTTATCTTTTTGAAATAAGGAGAGAACCTCCTTCAATTCTCCCTCCAAAACAACCACCATCAAATCCCTATTGTCTTTTTCCCCAACAAAATTTGGGAAAAATTGCGCAACTCAAATAGCTTCCACAATATTTGTACCAATGGGTTATGAGTAGACAGATTTGAAATGATCCATTACAAGAGCAGATAACCCATGAAAATGATAAATAGGTAAACCATCAGGACCCACCATACTCCATATAGTATTTTCAATCTTCCTCCCTATAAATTCCCCCTCCCTCATTTACCCAATTTCATTGGCCTGCCAGGGTAAACATGAGACAAAGAGTTACTATGACATGACCCTACCTCCTCGCTCCATTTAAGGAAGTGGGCCCTATAACTGAGCACTGAATGAAAACTCAAAACATCCCTCAGGGGCCAAAGAACCACCCCAAGTGATCAAACCCTGAGTTGAAGCTCCTTTTCACTAGCCCAGGCTCCCAACTGCATGCATGAAAAGGTATGAATGTGGTTAAAGGCCTCCAAGCACATGCACAACATTGTTTGAGTGCGGTTGTGACCCAAATTATCTAGTTCAGAGGGCGCGGTTCCAATATTTGAGCCATAATTCCAGTTCAGCCTCCAGACCACTGCCTAGAACTGCCCGAGACTTCTCATAATCATAAACAACTTCACAGTAAAGATAAAAATTTAGACTTGAAGGAAATATTACCTAGAACATAAAATACATTTCACAAAACACATGGTAAACATGTAAGCTACAGGTCATGAATGCATATTTGATCATAAAGGTATGAGGTTCATCTCAAAATCACCAAGAAGGCCCTATGCCCTCTCCACATAGTTGCAGCAACAATTATTAGTCCATACATTCATCAGTCAATCAATAGATAAATAATTCATGACAAGAGAGATCGAAGATACATATCATATGAACAACATATAACCAGAAAATAACCAACATGTAAATAATGAAAACACATCCATACCATAGGCAACACAATCGAAAAAAATGTACATGAATCACAATAGAATAATAAATCCTATTAACATATTAAAATACCAATCAAGTCAGGGACTTCCATGTACCACCCGACCATATATTGGGCTGAAAAATAACCTGTCTTTCATGCAATCACCACTGCACCATATTCCAAGCATGAATGTGAGATGTCATGTAATAAACCAAGAAAAAACCAAACCAAGGTTTCCAGAGGCAAAATCACCTCAACCCTAAATCGCAGTGAACCCCCCTCATGGTCAGACACCACTAACACCAACCAAATCAGTCTCTACCCAAGTTGCCCAAGGCTCCAGGAACTAGTAACTCAACTCACAACCTTTCGAGGCTCTAGAGTGTTTGTCTAACCCGACTCCAGGGACTAGTAACTCAACCCAAGTTGTTCCAAGGCTTCCAGAGAATTTTTTTCAACCCAAATACATAAGGAATTATGAGAATAAATTAGAAAAAAAATCAAGCGGAAACCCAAAACACCATGGCTATCCAGGAAATGGCAAGGAAAGGGTAAAACCACTGTTGATCTAGGAAAATATCCATGCCAATGGAAACACATAACCAGAAAATCACATGCATATACCATGCATCTAGAAATCAATAATGAAATCACACATTCAACCTATTACCTGCAAAGAAATCCAGTTTTAGTTGTTGATCCAAATGTTCCCTTGCACTTTCCTGCTTTCCTTTGCCTTCTTTCTCCAAATCCAAGTGAACACTAGAGTGCTCCATTAATTATCTATGCGTGCAAGAGTATGAAAGAATGAGAGAATGAGAGAATGAGATAATGAAAGATAGCTCCCAAAAATTAACTACAAAAGGTTGTGAAATGATCCTCATAAGCCTTTTTATCATTGAGACCACTATTTTCTTCATTTTCCTTCATTTTTTCTTCAATTTCTCTCTCATGAAAATTTGTGTCTCTTCACCTTCCTTTTCTCATTTTTTCATTTATATCATAAATAAATTCCAATTATTGCCACTTTTCCTTTGCCAATTTCCTTAGCCATTAATAAATCGAAAGTGACACAAACTAGGATTTTTTTCCCACCATTCAACTTGGAATACATGTCCCATGACATTGGTCTTATATTTTTTTTTTACATGGAAAATAAATCAGGGGCTGTTACAAACCCCTCCACCTTAAGGGAACATTGTCCTCGATTTTATATGACACCTAAGACCAACAAACTGTTGAAAACAAAAAATACTTCCCGTGGAGCTTTATAACCCAGCTTGTTGCAGTATTTACAATGACCATTGCTGTGAACATGACAATAATATTGTTTACTGGATCTTTATAACACGACTCATTATTGTTTTTACAATAACAAACACATATATACTTATACACATTTTCTTCAACCAAAAAATAATCATACTATATATGGATATTTATAATACAACTCGTTACAATATTTACAATAATACGCACATTTTCTAACCAACAAATAAAAGGATACAATGCTCAATCAACAAGGTAATGTAAAGGCTCACACCTGCACCCTCAAAATATTACCAGGATTCGCTTCCTTCCCAAAAAGTTCAGAATCCACTACCAAAATCAAAGTATGCATCCAATTTCCAACGCTGCAATGCTTGTGCTACTTGTTCTCTCAATGAAATTTTTTTGGCTCATCATTCCAGGGCACACTCCCAATGTGCTTATGATTCCATTTAGAAATGCTAATGACCAAAATAGATTCATTCTCCAACCTTCCCTTCTATGCTACATAATCCCTCGAGAAATCCGCTCACCCTCTTCCATGTAGTCGCACACCTTCAAAGTTCCGCTGACATCCCCTTCTCTTATACACAGTCCCTCGGGCGATCCATCCCTTGCAAAGGTTCCCTCACATCGGAAGGTCTAAAACCAAGGCACATCCCTTCCTCAAAACCATCATATTGGTCATAGCATGCTCATGGCAAACAATGGACACTATTGGGTACCAATGTACCACATTGGCCTTTCTCCTATATGCTTTTCCATCATATTATTACATGTTCCAATTCCTTTCACTGTTACTGTTAGCATTCTTGCAGCCAATACTGACCACCCAAACCAGGCATTTTCAACCACCCAAACCTGGGCATTTTCCATGTTTTCCTATACCATGCACATATTTCCCACTATATTCAAAAGGAAATAAAATAAATTCAAATCATATCTCATTGGTATCTCACCAATAAGGTACACCAACAATTTTGTTTACTTCTTGTCACAACAAGTCAAACTAGCTCTTTGATCAAATCATGATGTATAAACATATCACATCCAGTTAGCTCAAAATGAAACCATCATAAATCAGAATCATAAATAAAATGCATAGTAAAAACTGAAATAAAATACTAATACTTATCCTTCGAATGATTCTTTTCTTCTACTTTTGTTCTTGTCCTTTCCGCACACACACTAAAACGGTCGATAAGCCAACAAGCACCCAATACTTCTCTTCTCTTCAATCACATACACATACACATGTGTACACCAAAATACATACACATACACCCGGTGTACAACACAACACATGTACACACAGTACAACACAACGAATACACATTCCACGATACAATGACTACACAATACACATAACACAATACCACATGTACACAACAAAACATGTACCACATGCACATGACACCACATGTACTCAACACTACATGCATAACATGCACAAAATACCACATGTTCACAATGACGCATGTAAAACATGCACACATCACCACATGTACACAACACCGCATGAAAAACATCCAAAAAACACCATATGTACACAACACAACATGTACAACATGCACACAACATCACATATACATGACATTGCATATCCAACATGCACATAATACCACTTGTACACGACACCACATGTAAAACATGCACAAAACACCTCATGTACATAACACCACATGTACAACATGTACACAATACCACATGTAAATGAGACTGCATGTAAAACATGCACACAATACCACATGTACACAACACTACATGTACAACATGCACACAGTACCACATGTACACAACACCACTTGTACAACATGCACAACACATCATATGTACACATAAACACCTACACAACATGTCCAAAATGACATATGTATGCAAAAACACCTACAAAATCATGTACATAGTACTAGATGTACGCAACACCACTTGCACAATCATGTACACAATAGTACATGTACACAACACCATAGGTATAACATGTGCAACATATCTGCAACGATGGTACTGCACATCCAGAGACCACACTATATATACCAAAAAAACTTGCTTCTAGTGTCTATCCACTATCCATGCTTGTCCCAACATGTCATAGAGCACATTGCTTTCATTCCACTGATGTATCCTTCAGTGTTTCCTGCCATAGTATAAACATATGCATAGTTATAAGAATATAATATCAAATCACATCCACATGATACTAACCTCATATATATGTTAGGAATACTCTTCTTGCTTGATTTCTCATAATACCAGGAACCTCTTCATGCCATTCACCTGCATAAGCAATCATTCCTCCACAAGTATTATCCTTAATGACCTTGTCAAACAACGACATGCGTACATACATATATACATATAAACATTAGCATAAAACAATCATGATCCTGATGACCCTATCAGGAAACGATATACATACATACATATATACATATAAACATTAGCATAATCATGATCACAAAACATTTACCAGATATCATAAGGTCAAAGTTAAGATAACTCCCTGTATCCGTGCACAACATGTAAAACATTGAGAACAAAAATTCCCAACACAACCAAGGCATTTTATGCCTCAAATCCATTTAGTTTACCTTTCTCATGAATGTCATTCCCCCATCCATTTACCCCAATGGACCCAACCAACCCAACTAAATGTCATATTCTTGCCTTCAATTTCCCTTATACACGCACTAGGCTTCATCTGGGTCTTACGTTACCTATTGGGTTTCATCTAGCTCTCCCCAAGATCCATTAAATTTCCTCTTTCCCCAACCAGTTCCCAACACCGTCAAAACATAAAAGGAAAGAACAAGAAACAAACAAGAAGAAAAACATGAAAAACCAATAACAATATGACAAACAAAGTGGCATGACCATGCACCAGACATAAACAAAATTAAAAATAAAGTGCAAACAAATCAGAAGGAATTTAAAGCATAAAAATTTCAACATACACCCTGACTCAATCCCCATGGTTCCCAGTAAATCCAAGGGAAAGCTCAACCTGATCCTTCTTCAAGATCCATGGCAGTCTCTTTTGCCATGCAATCCCCTGCATCATATTGCCATAAAAAAAACAACTGTCAATGCATAAATAAACATAACAATATACAAATTACCTTAACTTTTTGTGCCAATCGCACTACCTCGTAACTACGTACACATATCATTTCTCGAGGGATTCCAATTCTCTTGAAGAATCCAACTATAACTAGAAACAAAATTTTATACCTATCAAATACATGTTCATGAATATAGCACATATCCGCATAATTTCAAACAAAACCAAGGTTACGAAGACTTCCTGTATTCATGCAAAGCACTCATTCATTTGGAATTGTGGTTTCGAAACATTTCCAAAGGAATTCTCACCCAATTCATTTCTCTTACCTTTTTCCTTACTGCAATTGAGTTTTTTTAGGTGCTATCACATCACCCATCGTTAGTTAAGTCAATTGTTAACTTGTCACACTAATACCAAGCATGTTTCCCTGCAACTGTTCACACATATCAGTCACATGTTCCGAAGATTAGGATATCGTGTGTATTAATTTGAAATCAACCTTTACCAAGACTAACAACCATGTCGTAATCAACTAACAATCACTATTCATAATGCTACAAATAGCACCCACTTACACTCAAGTGCATATTAGTTGTCTCAACACATATAGCATTAGTTGAAACATCTTAAAACAAGATCATTACTTCATGCAATCTTATAGGCATATGCTCATATCATGCAACTAATCAAACATTAAAACAACTTGTAAACATACCATATTAGATAAACCAAATAGACGACATAATCGCACTCATACCTCAATGTATCTCATGGAAGGGTATCACATATGCACAATTTAGTCTAGATTGGTATGACAAAATGTCACAAGTATATTGACTCATACCTAAATATCATAACCATGACCATATGCACAGGTCAATATATATTAGCACGATACATAATAACATCAAGATCTTAGCTGCAATGATCATAATCATCATGCTATGACAACAATAAGTATAACAACAAGTTATTATCATTCATGACTATTTGATACATGTGCATATGACTGCATTGATCAACTAGCATTTATCAGGCATGTAACCACAACAATGATATAATGAAAAACATGAATAAAACCACAATGCATATAACAACCATTAATAATCATACCTGCATGCCCAAAATACAAACTTGTATGACGATCTGCTCTTACCTCGAGGTCTAGTGTTGCAACCTCACTCTAATAATCTACATCTCCTGCTCCATCTCGGCCAACATATTAACATTATAACATACCAACAACATCATGATGACACAAACTGCATAATGACCACCAAGATGCATTTTTTACCTAACTATACATGCATAACGATATACATTTAGTTGGATGGTATAAATGGGCTAACCGCAACCATATCTAGTCCAAGTTTTTGAACCTGGAAGCTGATCTGATACCACCCTTTGGTATCAGATATCACCCAAAGAGAATGAAAACTCTCTCTGATACCACTTTGTAAATTCCCCCTCCCACATTTACCCAGTTTCACCATCCTGCTAGAGAAACCATGAGACAAAGAGTTACTATGACATGACTCGACCTCCTGGCTCTAGTTAAGGAAGTGGGGCCTACAACTAACCACTGTTTGACAATTCATAACATCCCTCAGGGCTACAAGATACTAAGGATCAAAATAATCACCCTAGGTGACAAAACCATGAGTTGGAGCTCCTTTTCACTGGCCTAGGCTCCCAAGTGTATACACGAAAAGGCATAAGTGTGGTTGAAGGCCTCTAACCACATGGACAACACTTCTTGAGTGTGGTTGTGACCCAAATTGTCCAATTCAGAGGGTGAGGTCCCAAGATCTGAGCCACAATTCTAGGTAAGACTCCATAATAGTTCCCAAAATTTCCTTAGACTTCTCATAATCATAAATAACTATACAATAAGGATAAACATTCAAACTTGAAGGTAGAACTTGACCTAGACTGCCTAGAAAATAAAAGAAATTTTGTCAAACACATGGAAAACATGTAAGCTACATGTCATGAATGCATATATGATCATAAAGGTTTGATATTCATCCAAGAATTACCAAGAAGGCCCTATGCCCTCTCCACACAGCTACAACCACACTTATTAGTCCATACATTCATCAACTGATGAATATATAAACAAATCATGACACGAGTTATAGAAGATACATATCATATGAACAAAATATAACTAGAAAATAACCAACATATAAAACATGGAAACTAAGCCATAACATCACCAACACAATTGCTACAAATATACATGAATCACAATAGAATAATAGCTCTTATTAAGCTATGAAAATACCAACCAAGTGAGGGACTTCCACGTAGCACCCGACCATAGATTGGGCTGAACCAAATCTCTCTTTAAACCAACACCCCCGTGCCATATTCCAAGCATGAATGTGGGATCTCATGGAATAAACCAATACAAAACCAAACTAGGGCGTCCAAAGGCCAAACCACCTCAACCATCAATCACAGTGATTCCCCCTCACGGTCGGACATCACTAAAACCAACCAATTCGATATTTACCCAAGCTGTCCAAGGCTCCAGGAACTAGTAACTCAACCCACAACCTTCCAGGGCTACATAGCGATTTTCCAACTCAACTCCAAGGACTAGTAACTCAACCCACCAAGGGCTCCAGAGTGTTTGTACCAACCTAGGCTCCTAGATTAGTAACTCAACCCAAGCTGTTACAAGGCTTCTAGAGCACTTGTTCCAACCCACAACCATAAGGAATTATGAGCACCAATCAGAAAAACAATCAAGTGGAAACCCACAACACCATGGCTATCTAGGAAATGGAAAGGCAATGCTAAAACCACTATCAATCCAAAGTAGAAACAGCATCTATGCCAATGAAAGTTCAGAGAACTGGAAGTGTCTGCCATAAGACAGCACCATGATCCAAAATAAAAGAAATCACACATGACTCCATACCAATGAAACACCTCAGCTTGTATTTGTTGATCCAAATGATCCCTTGCTCTTTCCACTTCCTGTCTTCCTTTATCAAAAACCCATGAATACTTATATACCCAAGATCCTACCCAGAGAGAATAGATAATCCTGGAGACTCCAAACTCGATCCAATAAAGGCTAGGATTTGATCCCCGCAAGTTCTCTCATAATACTACCATTTTCATTCTTTAGCTCTTCCTCATAAAAATCTCATTTCTGTGATCTTCCTTTTCTCCTTATTTTTCTCAGAGCCTTACAATAGATAAAATTGTTTACCACTTTTACTTTGTCAATTTCCTTGGCCATTAATAAACCTGAAGTGACACCCAATGTTAGGTCCCTATATCACTAGCATAGCCCCTTATTATTGTTAGTGTAAACCCCTTATTGTTATTATTGTACCCTTGTAACCCCCATTTTGTTATTATTGTGCCCTTAAATTATTATTGTTAGGTCGGCTAGGATTACATTGTGGCCCACTAGGATTACATTATGGCCACATGGACTCTATATATAGAAAGGAGGTTTTGTAAATTGTATCATCCAAGAATTGTTCATTTATGTAATGTATTGGAGGTTGCCCCCTCGAAGTGGCTTATTTCTAAGGCGTTCATATCTCTTTTCTTCTATTTTTGGAGCTGGTTACACAACATTTGGTATCGGAGCTTTGGATTCTAGGGTTTCGCTGCTCCAAACAGGTCATCGTGGCATTTTCGCTATAAATTTTTTTCTACAAAGTTTCAGAAGCTGAAATTTTTAGGGTGCGAAGCTGAAATCCTGAGGAAGAGTTCCTAAAAATTTCAGAGCTTGGTTCGCAATATTTTCGGAGATATCATCTGTGGAAGTTAGGTCTTTTTTCAAGCTCCTAAACAGGTTATCGTGGCATTTTCGCTATAAATTTTTTTCTACGAAGGTTTAGAATCTGAAATTCATATGGTGCGAAGCTGAAATCCTGAGGAAATTTGTCAAAAAATTTTAGAGCTTGGTTCGCAATATTTTGGAGATATGATCTGTGGAATGTAGTGCTTTTTCAGGCTCCTGAATTTCATCTCAAAGAGGTGATCGTGGGAAAAGTTCAATAACTCTCTCTCTGGGGATCAGATTGGAGTGCCGTAAAAATTGGTCGCAAGTAAACGGACTGTGGTTTCTTGGCTATCAATTTCAGAGACAAAGGAAAAAACAGTGACACGTGGAAAGTCGTACAAGTTTGCTCTACTGAACCGATCCCGAGTGGAGTCATTGTGGGAGATTGGACACAAATTTGTCTTGGAGAATCAAATCAGGTCGGTGCCATGAAACAAGCGGACATGAATGGTGGAGGCTGCAAACCTATGTCAAAGAGATTTTCAACATTGATAATTCAAACATATCGATCTCCATAAAGCTAGTAAAAGGTGTGTATTTGTTTTCCAGTTACTCAGTATTGTTTGAGAATCAGTTGAATTGATTCCAAGGGAATCTTGTAGAATAGATATCAGTGTTGGATTCTAAGATGGCCCTAAAAAGAATTCAACACCCATTTAAGCCTTTAGAAGGCTCTACTATGACTCATGAAGATGAAGAATTGCAACATGATCTATAAAGAAATTACAAAGGCAATTGAGTTTTCTATCTCATGAAGAGCAACAAAAAATGAAATGGAAGTTTTGAAGAAAGGCATGGAAGTGAAGATGGACGGTTTGAAGAAAGGCATGGAAGCTAAGATGGATGACATAAAAGACAACATAGAAAACATGAAGAATGATCTAAAAGCATGCATGGAAGGTTTGATGACAAGCTTAAAACCAGAAATGATTCCTAATGGCGGAAATATAGGAGAAGAACCTCATGATGAGAACAAAATAAATGTTAATCATGATTTCATAAACTCGAATGTTGGCGAGAAGAACCACCATATTCCAAAAATGGATATGAGGAAGTTTGATGGAAAGGATCCTGTAACATGGATACTACAGATGGAGCAATATTTTGATCTCCATAACGTGCAAAACACACAAAAGGTAAGCATTGCAACTTTACATTTAGAACAAAATACATTTGTATGGTATCAATGGCTTTGCTCCCGTAAAAAAATTGTCACTTGGTCAATTTTTACGGAGGAAATGTTAGCACATTATGAGGATACAAAGAGCAACACCTTCTTTACCCAATTGATAAATCTCAAACAAAAGGGTTTAGTGGGGCAGCACATTGAGGACTTCCAAAAATTGAATATAAGGGTAACTGATCTTACAGAGGAACACAGGATTGATCTCTTCCTAGGCACTTTAAAGGATAACATCCAACATGAAGTTCTCGTTTTGGAACCTGATTCATTGGAGAAGGCATTCAAGTTGGCAAGAAAAGTTGAATGTAAAATTATGGCGACAAGGAAGCCTACCACTCAATTCTATAAAGAAGGAAGTGTTGCTACGCCTAGATTTCCACAACCTACAAGGTTGACACCACAACAATTGGAAGAAAAAAGAGCAAAAGAGCTTTGCTACAGTTGTGATAGCAAATACACTAAAGGTCATAAGTGTGCTGAGAAGAAATTATTTTACATAGATTGTGAAGAAGAAGAAGAAAATGAACAAGAAGAGGATATACACCGGGAACCACCCCTAGAAGAGGAAGAAATGAATCCGACAATATCGTGTAATGCACTGGCAGGAATTACCACTCCTCAAACTCTCAAGATAGAAGGACATATAAAGAAGAAAAGGGTAATAGTGTTGATTGATTCAGGTAGCACCCATGATTTTATTCATTATAAGGTAGCCAAGGAATTAAATTGTTTCCTATACCCAGCACCAGAATGTCAAGTGATGGTTGCAAATGGAGGAACTATAAATTGCTCTGGAAAATGCCATAATATCAAGCTAACCATGGGGGAATATGTGTTGACAAGTCCAATGCTTTCCATTCCTATGGCAGGTGCTGATGTTGTACTAGGAGTACAATGGTTACAATCTTTGGGGACGGTAGCTTTTAATTTTCAAGAACTTTTCTTGAAATTTTTTTCAGAAGGAAAGGAAGTTGAATTACGGGGTATTGCGGGGAAGCCGGGAAGGATAATAAGCTCTAATGTCATGACAAAGCTTCTAAAGAAAGAACAGCAAGGCGTAATTGCACAATTATGCTCACTAGAAGTTCCAACATCAAAATCATCTATTTCTGCAGATCTCCAACAAGTCTTGGACAATCATTCCAAGGTGTTTGAAACTCCCAAAGGACTCCCACCTATTCGTGATCATGATCATGCTATTCATTTGATTCCGGGAAGTGTTCCTCCAAACATCAGGCCTTATAGATATCCTTACTTCCAAAAGAGCGAAATTGAACGTATGATTGCAGAAATGTTAGAGGCGGGTATAATTCAACCTAGTCAAAGTTCTTTCTTTGCTCCTGTGGTATTGGTACACAAGAAGGATGGATCATGGCGAATGTGTCCAGATTATAGGGAGCTCAATAAGCTCACCATTAAAGACAAATTTCCCATTCCTGTGATTGATGAATTATTGGATGAATTACATGGAGCAATTTATTTTACCAAGTTGGATCTTCGTTCGGGATATCATCAAATTAGAATGAAGACTGAAGATATTCCAAAAACAGCATTTCGAACTCATGAGGGTCATTATAAATTTTTGGTCATGCCATTTGGCCTTACCAATGCACCTTCTACATTTCAAGGGTTGATGAATTCCATTTTCAAACCCTTCCTTAGAAAATTTGTGCTAGTATTTTTTGATGATATACTAATCTACAGCAGGTCTTGGAAGGATCATGTTGAACATGTTGACGGGGTGCTCAAACTATTGCAGGAGAAACAATTATATGCAAAAACATCCAAATGTTTCTTTGGAGTACAAGAGGTGGAATATCTGGGTCATATTGTATCTCACGAGGGTGTTAAAGTAGACCCTAACAAAATTAAATACATTAAGGAATGGAAAGTCCCCACAACCATAAAGCAGTTGCAAGGATTTCTCGGGTTAACAGGGTATTATCGCAAGTTTGTTAAGAATTATGGGAGAATAGCAGCACCTCTAACAACATTATTGAAGAAAGATGCATTTTCATGGACTCCTGAAGCAACTAAGGCCTTTGAACGTCTTAAAGAAGCAATGTGCCTAGCACCGGTCTTAGCTACACCAGACTTCACAAAAACCTTTATTGTGGAATGTGATGCCTCAGGAAATGGAATTGGTGCAGTTTTAATGTAGGAAGGAAGACCCATTGCTTTTGAAAGTCGACCAATCAAAGGAAAGTATTTACAAAAACCTATTTATGAGAAAGAAATGTTAGAAATACTGCATGCACTAAAGAAATGGCTAACTTACCTAATGGGAAGACACTTCAAGGTAAAAACTGATCATGATAGTCTTAAAAACTTTTTGGAACAAAGAATATCGTCAGAAGAGCAACAAAAATGGGTCACAAAGATATTGGGTTATGACTTTGAAATAATCTACAAAAAAGGAAAGCTTAATGTTGTTGCAAATGCACTCTCAAGAAAGAATGAAGAGGTGGAAGCATTGCTTTGTGCCATTTCTATTATCCAACCAGATTGGATAACTGAAGCAAGAGATGAATGGAAGAAGGACAAAGATGCATGGATACTCATTCAAAAGTTGCAGCAAGATCCTAGTACATCTGATACATTTAGTTGGAAAAATGATTCCTTATGGTACAAAGATCGCTTATATCTTTGTAAGAATTCCCAACTAAAACAAAAGATTCTTCTGGAATTGCACACTTCTCCTTTAGGAGGACACTCGGGATTTTTAAAAACTTACCACAGGGTGAAGAAAGACTTTTTTTGGGATGGCCTTAAATCTGATATTCAAAAGTTTGTGGCGGAATGTTTGGTTTGCCAGCAGAATAAAGTGGAGACAATTAAGACCCCGGGACTTCTACGACCTTTATCCATTCCAAGTCAGCGTTGGGAGGAGATTTCAATGGATTTTATCACAGGTTTACCTAAGTCTGAAGGAAAGAATGTCATCATGGTGGTAGTTGATAGACTTACCAAGTATGCACACTTTTGTGCATTATCTCATCCATTTAAAGCAAGTACAGTTGCTACTACATTTATGGATAGAATTCAAAAACTACATGGAAGCCCAAGGGTTATTGTGAGCGACAGAGATCCCATTTTTACTGGAAATTTTTGGACGGATTTATTTTCTTGTTTGGGTACTCAATTAGCTCATAGCTCATCTTATCATCCTCAATCTGATGGTCAAGCTGAGATAGTAAATAAATGTTTGGAAGGATATCTTCGTTGTTTTGTATCTGATAAACAAACACAATGGGTCAAGTGGTTACCTCTTATTGAATGGTGGTATAACACTTCCTTCCATACTGCAGCAAAAATGACCCCATTTATGGCACTTTATGGATATCATCCACCATCCATCACATCATCTTTAAGGGAAAATTCTAAGGTTCAAGCAGTGGAAGATCACATCGAGCATCAACAAGAAGTTCTCCAACTCTTAAAGGATAACCTGAATTTGGCACAAAATCGAATGAAACAACAAGCAGATCAACATCGTAGCGAGAGAAGTTTGATGTAGGAGATTTGGTATTTTTACGACTACAACCATACAAACAAATGTCCCTCAAGCAAGCTAAGAAGGATAATAAATTATCTCCAAAGTACTATGGTCCTTATAGGGTATTATAGTTATTACTATGCTTACATACAAATTCAAGACTTCTGCTTCTTAGTCACATCCAAAACACCTGTTCATGCTTAAAAGAAGATGCGGTGAAGATCACCGGTTGAGGGTATTGCAGGAACAGTGAAGAGAAAATATGGAACCTGTAAACTGAGTCATGGAAAAAGAACTGAAAAGCAGATGATCAATTTAGTCCTCATCAAAGTGGAAAGACACCTTGAAGATTCTACATGGGAGGATGATTACATACGAAGAGGCTTTGAATTTCTCAAGTGTTGAGACCTTTTGAGAGGGAGAGGGAGGGAGGGAGGGGCATGTTAGGTCTCTATATCACTAGTATAGTCCCTTGTTATTGTTAGTGTAAACCCCTTATTGTTATTATTGTACCCTTGTAACCCCCATTTTGTTATTATTGTGCCCTTAAATTATTATTGTTAGGTCGGCTAGGATTACATTGTGGCCCACTAGGATTACATTATGGCCCCATGGACTCCTATATATAGAAAGGAGGTTTTGTGGATTGTATCATCCAAGAATTGTTCATTTATGTAATGTATTGGAGGTTGCCCCCTCGAAGTGGCTCATTTCTAAGGCGTTTACATCTCTTTTCTTCTATTTTTGGAGCTGGTTACACAACACCCAATAGGATGTTTTTCCCATCATTCAGATTGGAATAATTATCCCATTAAATTGGTCTTATATTTTTTATACATGGAAGATCAACCAAGGGTTGTTACACTCCCCTTTGCATATGAATGTAAAAATTTAGTATTCTCATCCCCACAGTCTAGCCAAATTGCCTTGCTTTTCAACCTCCTTTGCATCCATAATCACCTTTATATATATATATCCTAGGAATATTGTGTGGGTTCAGCTTCAACCAAAGAGGAAGAATAAACCTCAATCTAATGCTCAATCTCAATCAACTCTTCGTCCTCCGCCTTCCTAATCTTGGTTGCACACCCCTTTTCTAGAGATTTAGTGGTTTTCAAATTAGAAAGAAAATGAGTTGCCACCAACCGACCCAAACCAATAGAAAAGGGCCACCAGTTTTCTCAAAATAGTTCGGAAAATATTAGATCTATGATCTACAGAGAATTCATTTTGAAAGGGTTGGCCAGTTTTTGAGAAGCACCCCACATTTCAAAAAAGGATAGGGAAATTATCATAAATCCCTTTGGAATCCACCTAGAAGAAAAATATTAACCAAATTGTCTGAAAACAAAAATCGATCTAGACACTTAGCCATAAAATCATCCCCAACCTGCATATTCTGCCATGTTGGCATGATAGGATTCATAAAATTAACTTGTGCATTTGAAAATTCCTTCGAGATCCCCAATAATCCCCCTCTAGTAGAACAAGCCATAAGATAAATGAAACCCCCATTTTAGGCCAAGATAGAGGCCCCCATATGTTGTATACCCACCGAAAAAGAACTAGAGAGAATAGGGAGCCCAAACCCCATAGAGTGTTGAACTAGGGTAGATAAAACACTCGACAAACTGCCTAAAGTATGTATGAGACCAACAATAGAATTTACCTGAGAAAAAACTGGAAAAGAGAATGGTAAAAAAAACGAAGTAGATAATGGAACCCTGATAGGAAAATGGTATTCCAGCCACACCTAACTATAATGGATCAAAAACCGCTTCTCAATACCACTAGTAAAACACCGACTACCTTCCCTACATTTTTTTAAAACCCCTGGGCCCAAGAAGATGGTGCCCTGAAATGGAGGAACCAAATCATAATCCACATGGACATTGTCGACCATGATTCCCACAAGAGAGCTTCCAACCCAACACAAAAGAAAAATTACACCAAACCCTTGTGAGCACTGGGTAAAAATAGGAAACCCCACCGACTAACAAACAGACCAGGTAAAAAAAGCTTCACCATTGAGAAAAAACTGACTCACCCATAAAAACTCCAACATGCATATTGTAAAAACTAAATTAAAAAACCCTCCAAAGTAGTGATATGCCACCAATAAAGAAAATCCTAAAAATACGCCAGAAACCCCCAAAGAAAATTACAAGGCACAACCCAGAACCCCCAACTTATAAGCTACCAATGAGTAGTGAGCTCCCATGGAGGCTAGAGAGGTTTCCTAGAGGGAAAATACTGTAAAAAAAATAGGATATGTCACCCCCATGCGAATGCCCCAAAAATAAAGAAATGATTGATAATATAATGATTTAAAATTGTATTCCTTTGTTAAGACATGGATCTCTCAAATTAATGTAATGAATATCTAATTCGTTTTTATGTGAAAAAGAAAAGGTTTGAGGAAAACCTTTTCTTTAATTATAAAAGAGTCATAAATTTAGAGTTAAGGGGTTAGAAATTTTGGAACTCATACTTACACATTTTGGTCAAGAAGAGGAAAATAATTGAATACCTGGGGGATGGAGGAGAGAAAATAACTCGTCATATCAAGATGTAGAAATTATGTATTGCGAAGTGTGTACTATTATCAGTTGAATATGATTTTGATGCCCTATCAACATTTGGTGAATCTCAACCTGGATGATTAAGGATTGTAAAACATCAATTATGTGTGTTGTATGTGTTCTTATTTATTCAAATTTATGTGTAATTCCTTTCCATATTCTTGGAATTATAATTTGTTAATGAATTAGATATAGGGATGTTTAATCCTATTAAGAGAATGATTCCTTCTTTGTTTGACTGGTTGTGTATATGTGCTTAAAAAATTATTGAGTATCATGAATTCCTTATAATTTTTTTATAACTTATCTTTCTAACTTTTCATATGATTCTAATTATTTTTATTCTCCTATATTAGGATAGGTAATTATTAAGACAATTAGATTCTAGGATAGTTGTAGATTTCAAGTGTAGATTAAATTAAGAGTTATTTCAGTTGGGAAACTAATATTTAATTTCATTTCCTTAGTGGCTAATTGATCCCACAAATAGGTTGAAAACTACTACACCAAATGAGATTCAATTTAATTGGGATTGGCCCTCAGGTAGTTTTCCCCTATTGAAGAAGGAATTTTCCCACCTATCAATGAAACCTTATTTTGATAATTATAAAGTTTAAGTTAGGTGATTTTGAGATGCATAAAAATCATGCACCAACATCTCCCTCTGATAATTACCTCAAGATGAGAAAATGAAAGAGGAATTACATGTTATCCCCCCCTTAATTACATCTTCTTTCACGCTTAACAAATATCCCAAATGAAATAGGAACTTTTCTTATGGAAATGACTTAATGAACTATGAATAAAATATAAGGTGCTTGAAGTCAAGGGATCTTAGCTTGAGTGGTTTGGCAAACAATTATTTCCCTAGTTATGTGGTTTCAAGTCTCCAAATATATGTTATAACTAGTCTGTTTGTAACATTTATGAAATAGTTTTATTTGGTGCAATAGTGGCAGTCAATATTTTGAAGTCATTGATTCTGTAGAAATTCTCATTCCGATTAAAAATATATATATTCTGAGGCATTAGAAAAAAAACAAGTTACTGAAATTCAAACATTAAAATAATCAAGATTGTTGAATTAGTCAAAGTTGAATATTTGAAGTAAATGCACCAAATGGAATAATTGTTGAACATAACACCTCTAATCATAGAGTGATGCTAGCCTACAAAGATACAAAAGCACTACATAAAATACAAGAAACAACCAAATATACAATTAAAATAAGATATAACCACAAGAGTAGAAAATAATTACCATCCTCACATACTCACAGTTTCTACAAATGAAGAAATTGGAGTTATTTAAGGGAAAGGAATTCAAATAATAACAATGATAATTTGACTAAGACAAGGTGATAACATGCTCTTAATAGAGAGCCCATTTTCATAACTAAAACCTTTTTAACACCAATATCACAATATCCCCTATGGAAAATACCAAGAAAACATGAGTTTTAAAGGAAGAGACATGCAACTGAGGATAATCTCCAAAACACCTTCACAATAAATGGTCAAGAACAAGTTTAAAAGGAGAAAATTCATAATTGATTAGAGTGGTAAGAGGAAAATCATAATGTTGGTAGTTAAGAATGAAGAAATCAAAAGAGAACAACATAATATACTAGTGCTCAATTTATTAAACGAGCAAAAACATCGCTTAAAAATATTCCTCAGATATTGCTAGACCAATAATAAAAGATCCCCGAAAAGGCACCAAACCAATATTTTACCTCTTTCATATTTTTCTAAAATATTTGTAAGAAGCACTTCTTGGCAGTAATTTTATGACATGGACGAAGAGTGAGAAGGGATATTAACACAAGGATAAGGATGTCAACATGGATGAGACATGGCTCAAGAAGAGTCTAGAACTAGTTTCTCAAAAGTTGCACAACCCTATTAATCAATATCAAATTGAAGTGATTGCATATATAAATATCTAGATGATTAATTTAATGTTGGTGCATAATTTGAATGTGGAAAAATAGTAGAAGTTGAAGCAACAAAAGTAGGAGTGGGTTATTGCAATAAGCATTGCAAAGAGAGCATTGAAGTGAATTTCATTTGGGTATGAAGTTAAATACTATTTGAGGATTTCATGAATTGGTTTAGCCTCATGCTCAATGGGATTAACAATACCCTTCGATATTTTACCAATTCCACCACCCATATAGCACATTTGAAAAATTAGATTGAACTCAATGCCTTTAATGTGTTGCTCAAGTGTAGGAGGTTATTTCCTATCAATATCCAAAAATGGTGAAAATATTTCCCTTCTTCAATTTCTAACTCAACAACTAGAGAAAAATGCCCATCATAGGTATACAATGCTTCTTTCTCATGTGTTAATTTTTTTTCAAAAACAAATATTATGAGGAAACCTAAGGGTTGCTTCCCCACATTCATGTATGGAATCTCTACTAAAGAAATCAATGTAGACTAACATGGCTCACTAAAGTGGATTCAAATCAAACATATGCTAGATCAAAACTACCCAAATTCCCAATAACATTGATGACAACTAGTTGAGGTAACCCCTTGGGATTTCTTCTCTTAATTTACCTAATACTAGGAAAAGGTTATGGTTACACACTCGTTGACATGGACATACTTGTCCCTTTAAGCCAATTGATCTTGAACCTAAGCCTCGCTGCTTTGTACTAGAGAAAGAGAACCAATTGACAAAAATAAGAGTATGCAATTTAATAATATAGGTAAAGAAATGTCAATAAAATTTCCAAGAAAAACTAAAAGACCAAACAAAAATCATGTCCACAAAATACAATTATATATAATTTATTTTCACATGATTGAACTATGAAATATTATTGTACCAATATGAAGTGGTTGAGGAAACACACAACTTCAAGAAAAATGCCACTCTAGATACAATTTGTATGAAATTCGAATAAGTTTTGTTATTTTTTGTGGCATCAAATGTGTTCTAGCCTCGAAATTTTGTGGAGAGGCTAGAATACAAAAATTTTCCAAAACCCAAAAATCGTTTCTAGAAATTCCACCTAGAGACAAATTAATTATATTATTTGTCAGTTTTTAATTATTTCCTAAGTCTAAACTGAGGGAATATGATTAATTAAGTCACGGTGTGAATATTCTAGAAATTTATATGGATCGATTTCTAGTTAGTCCCGTCCATTGATTAACATCTAATATTGGTCTTTGAATTCTCAACAAAGGATTATAAGAAGAAGTCGATGGGGCTTGGAGAAATCACGATAGACACTTCAGTAGTTCGATTTTACTCGAAAATTGATTTCCAGAGTAGAAGAGTTTTTTTGTCAGAAGTGATTCAGTGAGGTTGAAGCAGTGAGACTATTAATATTACAAAACTATTAAGAAGTAATACACACACACAAAGATCACCAACTTTAAGGGAAAATGTAATTGAAAAAGTTGTTTTCTGTTAGTTATAATTTTAATCCCTGTTTTTTCTATTTCAATTTTATTATCTTTTAATTCTGAATTTTTTTCTCTTTGGTCATTTCCTTTGCTTTTTTTTTTGTCTTCCAATTTAGTAGTTCTTGTTTTGCAATAGAACTTCAATTCTCTCCATCAATAAAGTATTTAAAAATAAAATAAGAATAATCACAAAAAAAATTATTTTCATAATATTATATTGATTCGGGTGGATATTGGTGGCTGTTTGCCTATTACACTTAGACCCTCAACATATTTTCCTTTTAGTTTCATAATTTTCAACACAATTTCCTATTTCGCCAGTTTTCTATTTTGTGCATTTTTTCGGGTCTTGTACTTCCAGAGCCATTTTGAGGCCCTGAACAATGTTTTCTTGAGAAACATTCAAACAAGAAGTTAACATCCCCTCCATTTACAATAAAAAAATTGGTTTCCTATGATAGATATTTTTAATAAGGTATTGTGCATGTGAAACAAAGATCATATGACAAAGTTATGACCCCAGGAAGTTGACTGATGCAGGTGGATATTGGTGGCCACCCACCTATTCCATTTGGACCCCCACCATCGGTTCTTTCAGTTTTTTAGTTTCAGCCAGTTTACTATTTTTAGCAATTTTTCAGGTCCTGAACTTCCGAAGCCGTTTTGAGGCCCTAAACGACATTTTTGGGAAAGCTGGAGCAACATGGGTTATAAATCATTTTTTCTCACTCAAAAGTTGTAGTCCTCAGATAGATATTTCTAACAAGGCATTGAGCATGTCAAACGAAGATCATATGCCAAAGTGACGTCCCTGGGAAGTTGATGTACCAATTTACCCAAACGGGGCCCATAGTTTTGGCGCTTCATCTCCTAGGGTTAGGTTTTTGGATGTTTAGGGTTTTCCATTGTTTCTCAAAAATAAATAGGCCTTCAAGCGTCATTGTAACACAGTTCAGAGGCATGTAGCCACCACATCTCTTCTCAGAGATAAGATACTAGTGCATTAGCTATTTTATTTCCATTCGGTCTATAAACAAATTTCAATTCTTTGATATTAATGAAATGAAGTGATATTTCTGTTGCATTTTTGTATTTGTGGCTATAGGTGTATTTTGTTGCATTCATGCATAAATCCAAATTAGTGGTATAAGAGCGGTCTGCTCTTTCTTGATCCTTCTTTGCATGTCCCCAACGAGGTCGGGGTATAAGGATTTAGGGCTCGATCTGGTTGAACCTTTGAAAGATCAGCCTCGCAAACCTTGACAAACGCCCATGGGAAACGAAAAGAAAGATGACAAAGTAAGAGATCCTATAAAAATATTGCTCAAGGAGGCCCTCGAAACACAAAGGAACGCGATGAAGGATAAATTTTCCCAGATCCTTCAACGACTACCCACCGGCGGCGCATTTGCATCCAGCATCCACTCTGGAGGCGTAACTCCTTTTAAGGTACAAGTAAACTTTGACATTCCCATATTTGAGGGCCAAATAGATGCATATTTCATAGATAGATGGTTGAATATATTAGAAGGATATTTCTCAGTTCATGACTTTTCCGACTGGGAGAAGATTATTTTTGCACTCCTCAAAGATACCCCCCATGTCAAGGACTTGTGGGAAACCTACTGTGAGAAAAAGGACGAGAGGGAACTATCTTTGTTCTAGGCCACATCCACTTGGAATTCATTCTGAGATGGAATCAAGGAACAATATTACCTAGTGGGGAGCTATGAGGACAAGTACATCCAATGGACCATGCTGCAGTAGCAAAGGGATCAAGATGTGTACGAACTGAAGAATCGGTTCCATACGCTACACACAAAGTTGGGTATTGAATATTCACAGAGACATTTGGTGCTCAAGTACCGCAGTTGTTTGCACATATACATTCAAGAGGAAATGGAGTTTCTCGGCATTACCTCGCTTGGCATGACATGTTGCTATGCTGCCAAAATCGAGCAGAAATTTAAGCTGAAGAAGTGAGACTTTGGATCCATGAATGCGAAGCCACGGAAATTCGCACCCGAACTGCAAAACAAGGAGCAAAGCCAAAGTAGGGTGACTCATAAAAACACCACAAATCCAAATAAGGACACGGGGAAGTGGTGTGAATTTCATAACAACCCCACTCATAGCACAAACAAGTGTCGGGCCAAACATTCATTGGTGGTCGAACTAAAGGCACCCGAATCAGATGCATGTTCTGATCCTGAGTCATAACTAGACAAGGGAAATGACAGAGGAAAGAAGATCATTGATGCAGATCCCAGTGCCATTGTTGCCACCACCAAGCTTTAGAGGGAGGATCCCGAGGATCCAGAGGAGGGGGAGCACCCTTCCATTCGTAGATGCGGGTGAAGGATTCTCCACTGCAATTCTTTGTCGGTAGTGTAAGCCAAAAGAACCTCATTTTAGCAATGGTCATGAAGTGGCTCAGCCTACCAAACATAGCACACTCGCAACTGTATACCATTGGGTGGCTTCACCAAGGAAGAGATCTCCGTGTCCGCCAGCAGTGTCACCTTTCGTACAACATTAAGCCATTCACAGATGAGGTATTGTGTGATGTTGCTCCTCTTGACGTGTCTGATGTATTATTGGGCCAGCCATACTTGTGGAAGTGACATGTTGTGTATGAGTCTAGGCCTCGTTCTGTTGTTATTAGTTTGGGGAATAAATTGTATAGGATACCAGAGGTAGTACCGCCTCCTTCCATTTCTTTGACTACTGCAAAACAATGCAATAATCTTTTTTCCCAAACCAGGAAATTTATTTGCATTACAATTCGCCCACAGGGAAAGATGAAGATTGTGGCCACAACCTCAAAACAGGGCTCCCCTGCACGTCAACAACAGATGGAAAAAAGTCATGGAAGAATATGAGGACATTTTCTCCTCACCCACAGAGGTTCCTCTACACTGTCAGGTCAAGCACTCCATTGATCTGACCTAGGCACGCAGTTGCCTAATGTTTCCATACCTTATGTGACCACGTAGAAAAATCCATACATGTATTTTCTGAGGCTGATAAAGAAACCAAATTTATTAACCGCATCTAGCATGTCTGCTAGCAGGTCCCTGAGATCTTCGACAAGTCCAATACCAAGTTCAACATAATTTTCCTTTTCTCATGGAGGAAATCAACACAATGGGGACCATTGCTTCGTAAGGGGGGAGGAATGATCCAGGCGAATATTGGTGGCCACCCACCTATTCTATTTGGACCCCCACCATCGGTTCTTTCATTTTTTCAGTTTCATCACAATTTACTATTTTTAGTAGTTTTTCGGGTCCTGGACTTTCAGAGTCGTTTTGAGGCCCTAAACAACGTTTTTTGGGAAAATCGAGAGCAACATGGGTCATAAACCAATGTTTCTCACTCAAAATTTGTATTCCTCGGATAGATATTTCTAACGAGGTATTGAGTGCGTCAAATAGAGATCATATGCCAAAGTTACGCTCTGGGAAGTTGATTTACCAATTTACCCAAGCAAGGCCCATAGTTTTGGCACTTCATCTCCTAGGGTTAGGTTTTTGGATGTTTATGGTTTTCAATTTTTTCTCAACAATAAATAGGCCTTCAAGCCTCATTGTAACATAGTTCAAAGGCCTGCAGCCACCACATCTCTTCTCAGAGATAAGCCACCATCACCCTAGCCAGTTTATTTCCATTTTTTCTGTAAAAAAATTTCATTTATTTGATATTAATGAAATGAAGTGTTATTTCCACTGCATTTTTGTATTTATGGTTACATGTGTATTCTGTTGTGTTCCTGCATAAATCTGGATCATTAATGTTCCAACTAACCCCATCGGGGCCCACAAGTTTTTGGCCTCTGAGCTTCATTGTAACACATTTTAGAAGGCATGTAGCCATCACATATCTTCTCAGAGATAGGCTACCATCGCCCAAGCTAGTTTGTTTCTCTTCTGCATGTAAACATTTTTCAACGGTTTCTATTTATTTATTGAAGTTTTGTTTCATTGTATCTATGTGTTTTTTTTAGATGTTTATTTCATTTTGTTCCTTCATAAATCTGGATTAGTGGTATCAAAGTGGTCTTCTCTTTCTTTATTTTCCTGTGCATGTTCCCAATGAGGTTTGGGTATAAGGAGTCTGGACTTGAACTGGTTTAACCCTTGCAAGACTGGCCTCGCTGACCCCTAAAACCTCCCACTACGAAAGAAAAGAAAGATGAGGAGGTAGGAGATTATTTCAAAATGATGCTCGAAGAGGCCCTCGAGCAACAAATGAATGAGATGATGGACAATTTTTCCCAGATCCTTCAGCGAGTATTAGTGGGCGAAGTATCTTCATCTAGCAGACACTTTGGAGGCCCTACCCTCTTTAAGGTATGAGTTAACTTTGACATTCCTATATTTGAAGGCTATATATATGAAAATGCCCTATATAGATCGTTAAATTTGTTGGAAGGATATTTTTGGGACATAATTTTCTGATAGGTAAAAAATTACTTTTTCACTCTTCAAATCCACCCCCCATGTCAAGGACTGGTGGAAAACTCACTGTGAGCAGAGGGACGAGGAATAACCCTCAATATTTTTAGCTGCAACCTTTTGGAATTATTTTCGAGATGCCATCAAGGAATAATATTACCTTGTCGGGAGCTATAAATACAAGGACATAAAGTGTACCATACTACAACAGGAAAGGGACCAAGATGTGATGGAGTTCACGAACATTTTCCATACTCTACGCACAAAGTTGGGTATCAAGTATTCTGAGTGACATCTTATACTCAAGTACTATGGTTGTCCTACACAAATACATCCAAGCAGAAATGGAGTTCTTGGACATCTCCTCTCTTGGTGCAACATGCTGATATGCCATGAGGATTGAGAAAAAAATTAAACAGAAGAAGCAAGACTTTGGATATGTGAATCTGAAGCACAATAAAGACACCTCCAAACCATAGAAAAAATGACAGATCCAAGGTGGAGCGACCCAGGACAACTCGTTGAAGTCACAAATAAAGAATAGCACCACGAAGACGAAGAAGGACACCGAAAAGTTGTGTGAGTTCCACAAGATCCCCATGCACAAAAAAATGAGTGTCGCACCCAACAGTAACTGGTGGTCAAGCTAAAAGCTTCAAATTCATATGCATGTTCCAACTTTGAGTCAAAAATCAAAAATGGAAATGACAAGGGGAAGTAGATTAGTGATGCAAAACCTTGTTCCACCATTTCCACCACTAAGGTCCAAAATATTGAGCCCAGATATCCAGAGGAGGGGGATCATCCCTTCTACTCACAGTTGTGGGTGAATGGTTCTCCACTACAGTTCATTTTTGACAATGGGAGCCAAAAGAACCTCATCTCAGTAGAGGTCGTTAAGTGGTTGGGCATGTTGACCACACCACGCATGAAACCATACACCATCAGGTGGCTCCACCAAGGACGAGATCTTTGTTTCAGCCAAGAGTGTTGCCTTCCATACAACATCAAGCCCTCCACAAACAAGGTACTGTATGAGTTTTCTCCTATTGAAGTTTGTGATGTTTTATTAGGCCAACCATACTTGTGGAAGCATAATGCTATGTATGAGTCCAGACCTCACACTGTTATTATTACTTTGGGAAAAAAAACTATACAAGATATCAGATGTAGCCCTGTCTACTTCCATTTCTTTGATATCTGCTAAGCAATTGATCAATATCATCACCCATACTGAGAAATTTGTTTTCTTTTTGTTTCAATCTCAAAGTAAGGGAAAGATCATGGTCACATCAATGACCCCCAGAAATGGTTCCTCTGCGCAGTAGAAGCAAGTTGATAAGGTCATGGAAGAGTATAGGGACATATTCTCCTCACCCACAAAGGCACCCTTGCATTGTTAGGTCAAGAATTCAATATATATGACTCTCGGAGCATCTCTATCCAATGGGCCAATATACCACCTCTCTCTTCTATAAAACAAGGAAAACAAGTGGTAGATCCAAGAGTTGCTACAAAAACAACACATGCGACCAAGTTCCTCACCTTGTGGGAGCCCAGTTGTACTCGTACAAAATAAGGATGGGACCTGAAGATTTTGCATTGATTATTGGGCATTGAATAATATCACTGTTAGGAATAGATATATGATCCTATAGATTGATGTCCTTATAGACCAACTCAAGGGGTCCAATTACTTCAACAAGATTGATATGAAGTCTGGCTATCACCGAGTTCCAGTAAAACCCACATATGCATGGAAGACCACCTTCAAATCCAAGGAGGGCCTCTTTTAGTGGTTGGTCATGCCCTTCTAGTTATAAAATGCCCCTGCAATTTTTACGAGGTTGATGGATGACATGTGGAATTTCACCAACTCATTCATGGTTTTATATATGGAAGACATCCTTATCTTTAGCACGAGTTGGGTAGAGCACTTGCAACATATTTGGCAGGTGCTTCACACCCTGCGACAACACAAATTATGTCCCAACTTGAAGAAATTATCCTTTATAATTAAGCAAGTCTAGTATCTAGGCTACATAATTGATGAACAAGGCATGCATGTGGATTCGGCTAAGATCCAAGTCATTCGGGATTGGCCAACCCCAACAACTCTCATAGAGATTTGTAACTTTTTGGGCCTTGCCAATTTTTATCGAAGGTTCATTGTGGGATTATCTCATATTACTTGGAATTTGAGTCAAGTTACCAAGGGAGAAGCGAAAGCAAAGTTTTTTTGGTTCGAAGCACAACAAAATGAATTTTTTGAACTAAAACATCTCCTTTTCTCTATGCCAATACTCACATTTCTAGACTTGCAACAACCATTTGAAATTGAGACAAATACCTCTGACTATGCTATTGGTGCAGTTCTCACTGAACAAGGGCATCCAATGGCCTATCATAGTAAGACACTCTTTAATACTATTCGGAAATACCCCACCTATGATAAGGAGATGTACTGCATCGTGCATGCTTTCCGATGGTGGAAACATTACTTTCTAGGGAAGGAGATTATCACCCACACAAATCACTGACCTCTTCAGTTTATACAAATACAAGGGAAGTTGTAGAAAGATCACCATAAAAAATGGTCCACATATCTACAACAATTCCATTTGAACATTAAATACAAGAAGGTCAATGCCAATAACTTTGCAGATTGTCTCAATCGTCCCCCGATTGTGGCACTGACCATTGTTCTCAACTCTTATGGGCATGAGACTTCTGAATGGCCGCATTTATACAAAAATGATCCAGAATTTTCCACCACAAACTAGATGATAATGGATGGAAAGCGAGTACCATATTTCCACCTCTAGGACACATTTTTATGCTACCTAGGGCACCTTTATTTTCCTTCAAGCGAGCATGCCAAGCAGATTTGGGAGGCACACTATAGTTGGGTTGCAGTACACTTTGGTTTGGATAAAACCACGACAATACTGTAGAAGTATTTTTATTGGCCAAAACTTCAACAAGATGTTGGAAAATATATTAGATCTTACACTTCCTGCACCATCTCCAAGCCAACCATCACGAATTAAGGCTTGTACACTCCTCTGCCTACTCCTAGCCAACCTTGGGAATCCATCTCCATGGACTATATGTCTGGCCTTCCTTCTACCAAGCATGGTAATGAATGTGTATTTGTGGTCGTTGATATATTTTATAAGATGGCTATATTGACATCTTGCATGAAGAGTATCACGACAGAAGACACAACCAAACACTTCTTTGAATAAGTCTGGGTACATTTTGGAATTCCACAAACTATTATATCAAATATGGATAGTAGGTTCTTGAGCACATTCTGGTTGATCCTCTAGTCCTTGTTGGACACTAAGCTCACCAAGTTGACTGCATTTCATCCTCAGATTGATGGCCAAACTAAGGTTGTCAACAGGATGATAGTGCACATACTATGCATGTACAACTCCAAGCATCCACGAATATGGGATGAGATTATTACTTATGTGCAACACAACTAAAATATATCTCTCCATAGCTCAACTGACCACAATCCCTTTCAAGTGGGCCTGGGATTTCAAGAATTGTGTCCCATTGATGTTACAATTCCTCTTGCAACAACATATGTAGAATATGCACATGTTCAGTCTGAAGCTAATAAATCCACCAAGTTTATTAAATGCATCTAGTACATTTACTAGCAGGTTCATGATATCTTGGATAAAGCCAATGCCAAGTACAAACAACATAATGATCAACATCGAGTGCCAAATAATTTTCAAGTGGGTGACAAAATTTCATTGCATTTGTAGAAGGAATTCCTTGCCAGAGCCCATTAGAGGATTTGACCACTCCGATATGGGCCTTACACCAACACCAATGTTGTGGGTGAAAAATATTTTGAGCTAAGTATTCTCCCATTCCTTGGTCTGCACCTAATATTCAATGTGGAGCGTCTTCGGGCATACTTTCCATTATTTATGACACATCAAACATTGCTGAGCAATTGACACCAACAAAGCTTAATCCATGTTGTATTGAACATGCCACAACTGAACGAATCATGGACACACATATTAAAAACTCTAGCTAACAAAGGATCAAGTTGTATCAATTGTCAAAGATGGCCATCTCCTGCACCAAGGCAAGTGGCGCACTAGGGATCAAATTTAGTAGAAGTTTCCCCATCTGATGGAGGCACTCAACACAATAGGGATCATTTCTTCCTAAGGGGAGAGGACTGATCCAAGTGGATATTGGTGGCCACCTACCTATTCCACTTGGACCCACAACAATGTTTCCTTTCAATTTCCTAATTTCCAACACAGTTTACGACCTCGGGAAGTTGATGTTCCAACTAACTGCAACGAGGCCCACAATATTTTGGCGCTTCATCTCCTAGGGTTATATTTTTTAGTGTTTATGGTTTCCCATTATTTCTTGATGATAAAAATAACTTTGAGCCTTGTTGTAACACAGTTCATAGGGCATGCAACCATCACATATCTTCTCAGAGATAAGCTACCAACACCTGATCTAGTTTTTTTCTCTTCTACATGTAAATAACTTTTAACAATTGTTATTTATTAATTGAAGTTTTGTTTCACTTGATCTCTATGTTTTTGTTTAAATATATATTTCATTTTGTTCCTTCATAAATTTGGATCACATATATTAACAAATAAATTAATATTTATAATAAATAATACTTAACGTTGCAAGGGTTTTTGTAGTGATGACCACTAGCTCGAGTGGCCCTGCTTCCCTGCGCCCTTCACTGATGCCTGACATAACTCCCTTTAATGCTCTTATCTCCAATGGGCCAAAATTTTAGAAGATGAGGCCCTCACTCTTTGTCAAAAATCTTGAGGATATTCCAAAGGTATATATCAATGTTTCTCAGTCCCAAACAAGGGCTCTTCAACTTGTGATACAAGGTTTAGTGGGCTAGTTCATGGGGATATGGAATTTACTGCACTCCTTGAAGTTGTGGGTAAATAAAACTTGGCAGCCACTAATAAAGGGTCAAGTTTTCTTTTCTTTTGGTGAGAGAGGGTTTTATACCTTCTTCTTTGAGAATAAGGAAGATCAGGACTTGATCTTTAGAAACGTCTATTATTTCATGGGTGCCTAGGGTCTCTATTTAGATTGATGGAGCCCAAATTTTCACCTAGAATGTGATATTCCTTCATCATTATAGTATGGGCTAAAATCCCCTTCTTTCCTATGCATTGTTGGAACAATGCTACTTTTAAAAATATTGGAAACACCCTGGTTAAGCATATTAATCATGTCGAGCCATAAGAGGGTTTGTTTTTTTGCACCAAGTTTTGTGTGGAAGTAGATATGGACAAAGGGGATTCTAGCCATTATAAATCTGAACCTGGATAACGGGTCCCATATCCAAGAGGTGTATTATGAACAAATTCCTTTTAAGTGCAAGGTCTATCATAAGTACAGACACTTTGCTAGAAGCTGCAAAAATAATATCGAGCAGCAATGGAATCAGGTGGAAGGACATGATCAATGACAATAACCCAAAATACGAAGAGGACCATCCAAACATAGTAACGACCAACCACAATTGAGAAATCCAACAAGGAACGAAGGTAAGGGCCCAACCTCTCCAACCCACGCAAAATCAGCTCTAGGAGAGGGTACCAACAATCAGGGAAGGCTAATGGAAATAGTTTCGAAGAGCTCAACCTGGTTAAAGAGGAAGGTATAATTCCCTCAAGCAACATCCCTCCCTCTCCTAGGAAGGACTCCATAGCCTCTCTTGGTATTCCCGAGGATAACATTCCACCCCTTAAGGATGCTCCTATCCATGTGACGAGTGAGATCGACTCTTCCTTAAGTGAGGACTAGTTCCACTCTCCTAGGGCATCTCGAACTAGCCCCTTCCTTGCCAGTTCAACTAATGAAAAATCAGAGACAAAGAAAGAGAAGGAACAAGATCACATTGACATCGCAAGGTGGGAAGAAAAACAAATAAAGAGGTTTGAATTGAAATGCTGAAAATGACAAATAATCGGGAAGAAAAGGTATTTTGGATAGACACATCACATGGAGACAAAATACAAGGAAAGGAGGTAGTTCGATCCCCAATGATGAAACTAATCTCTAGGAATTGCAAGCGGTTGGGGTAGGATAAAAGAATGTCAAAGTTTAAATCATTAGTTCAAAAAGGAAAACCCCATATTATCCTTCTCCAAGAGACTAAATTAAGACCTCTCATTAATAGTTTGGTCTTAAATATGAAAGATTCAGTCAATTCCAACATCTGCAATGTTAAGTGTCTATACTTGAATGATCCAGTGGATTTGGGGAAATAAGTTGTAATCAAGGATTATATTTTGAAGTGGGCTATATGCGCTGCAAATTTTATTTAATTTTGGGGTCTCTATTGGAAAGTATTCACCTCCAAAAACCCATATATGCTTAGTATCAGTGGTATTCCTCTTCAAAAGATAATATTTATTTAAAAAATTATAAATAAAAAAAATCATACTATAATTCCCAATATATATATAGACTTTACATTTAATATAAATATTCTTATTAACGTAAAAAAATCAAAATATAATAAATACAAAATTAATAACCAAAATAATTATTAAAATCTTGGTTTTCGTAATAACTAATAATAACAACACGATCTACAATCATTTCAGTGCACTTTCTTTTAAGTTTAAATTAATGGTAAAAATTTAGAAAAGTAACAAAATTTAGGAATACTCTACAGACTGCGCATAATTATGTAAGATGGAACTTCTTTTAAGATGAATAATAAACGCTTAGCCATGAAGTTTGGGTTGAATTGAATGTACACATTTATGTAAGATAAGTTACTAGGTTTATAAAATGGGTAAAATATTATTTATTGAATTGAATACGCAAGTTGATATTTGTGTAAGTGGTAAAGTTACTAGATTTGTTAAATGGTAACACTTGCCATAAAGTTCGGGTTCAATAGATATTTATTTAACCTAATTATAGGTAGCAGATTTATAAAATGGTTAAGATATTATTTATTGAATTGAATATACAATTACATATTTGTTTTTGTTTTTTTGTTTTTTTTAAAGATGAGGGAATAAAATACTCTGTTATTATTTAAAGGCTAATAGTTATCAAATTGTAGATTGGTTTTGGATGGTAAAGAAAGTGGAATGTTGGATTAATAATTGGTGTAACTAATGGCTTTCTTTGGGAGGTTGATTCATTCTAGTAAAATCAATGTTGAAAGCAATCCTAGTCTATTGGTTGGCCATGGCTAGTGTACCGAGAACAATTTTGAACATAATTAGAAGTTTATGTTTCCATTTTCTTTGAAAGGGAAAAAAACAGAAAGGGAAGCATCTAGCAAGCTAGAAATAGATTGCCAACCCAAATAAATTGGGAGGATAGGGGCTCAAAAACACTTTCATTTATGCAAAGGCGCTAGCTGCCAAATGTCTTTGGAGGAGTATGTTTGTTGTTGGTCTATGGGGAACTTTGATGTGAGACAAGTATTGGAAGAATACAAAAATCGAAGAATATGTTCGATCAGAGACGAAGTCATGGTAAGTCAAATATTTGGAAGGTGTTGGTGTTACTATTTGATATAATTAAAAAAGGTCTTGTTTGGCAGGTAAGAGATGGGAGCAAAATATAATTAACCAAGGATCCAAGAATAGGAGGTGATGGCCTCAAAAGAATCTCCTTGAATATGTTACCGACATTAAAGTACACATGCATTTATTTACTTTATGAATTGGTTGATCTCAGTGTCAATGAGGTGTCCCTGAGACCCTGGATATCCGTTAATGTTATGGGCCTCTCAGGGAATTTAGCAACAGAATGGACACAATTTGTTCTGTCACTTGCACAAAATTGAATTAGACTGAGCAGAGACTTGGAAAAACTCATGCGGAAAATGAATATAAAGTATGTAGGTTGTGATGGAAAAACTAGCTTATGAAATGATGGTGATGCAAGAAGTAGAGTCAAACCCTTTTCAGTGGTATAAAGTTGTTTGGAAGTGGCATTGTCCTTTAAAGTTATGCCTCTTTCTATGGCTGATGATAAATAACAAGATCCTCACCTAGGATAATATTTATAGGAGAGGATGGGAAGGGCCTACAAGATGCCCACTCTTCTGTAATCATCAAGAGTCAGTGACACACTTGTGCGTGGATTATGTTTTTTTCAAGCGATGTGGAGAACAATCTTGTTTGAGGAGGCCTGTTGGGGGTGTGGTTGGGTAGGTCGTTAGTGAAATGCCTCACATAGTGGAAAAAAACTCTATCCTTGAATCATCTTACCGATCTTCTAGGTTTGGTCCTTTGGAATATTTCCTTACACATGAATTGAACCATATTTGATAGTCGGATCCTAAATATACGACAAGTCATGCAAAAAAAAAAAAGCAACAATGAAGGAACTCAGTTCATAAGGTATAAGGAAGAAGACAAAATTCCAATTGGGCCTAGCATAGATACTTCAAAGGCTAGGGCCTTCTTTGATCAAGCCAAAAATCATATCAGGTTTCTATGTGAAGCGAGAGTTGCACTTCACTTGAACAATCATCACACTTTCCTTCGTAGCCTAGGGTTGGGGCCTAGAACTAACAATAAAGCAAAATTATTTGGAATTTGTCTCGTCCTTAGCTTTGCGGTGTCCAGATAGGTGAAGTTCTTACAAATATTTGACGATTCTCGAGTGATTATTGATTGGTTCTTGGAGACTGGTACATTAGAGAACTTGACCATAAATCCTTGACAACAAAGAATTCACCAATTATAAGAAGTTTTTGAGGAACTGAAGGTATCACATATCCATAGGAAACATAATGTTGATGTAAACATAAAATCAAAAGAAACATTACTCCAACTTATAAAATATTTAATGATTACAGAAAAAGTTATTGATATCATTAAGCTAAATACCAACAATATTTAAATAATTAATTGTTTTTGAAAAAGTCACCCAAATAAGTGAAATTGGATTTTATATTCCCATTTTATTATAATAGACTATTAATCATGTTTGGAAGAGCCACCCATTATGGATAAGATTAGGTTTTATATTGTCATTTTGTTATAATAGATTATGTCTTCTTGTATATGGCATGTTATTGATTTTAAGTACAGTCGCTTTTATATAGTACATGAAAAATACATTAATAATGGTAAGCTGGAGATTAGAATTTGGTTGTGCAAGTGGGGGCGGAGACTAGAATTTTGTTTGGCTTGCGAGTGCGCAAGTTTTATTTTTATAAAATATTTAACACAGGGCGTGCAAGTTGAGCTACTTTTGTTTTTATAAAATTTCTAATAATTTTGCTGGAAGTAAAAGTTGGGCTAGTTTTGTTTTTGTTTTCATAAAATTTCTAGTGTAAGGATATTCTTTCCATGGATGATCCATGGATCAAACTATATTGTGTTTTCCCATTGTCTCTACAACATAAGGTGGCATTACATTATGAATGTGAGATTTGGAGTATATATATGTTAATTATTAAAATATAGTGTTTTTTCATTTGGTTATATATATATTTTAAAAATTTGTGAAAAATAAATTTAATAATTATATTGAATTAATTTATATAAATATAATAATAATTAATAATGTTTTTTTTTTAATTTTTATTTATTATTAAGTTACAATTAATTTTAACATTGTCAAAAGAAATATAAGTTTAATAAATTAATACGTATGAGATGATGTTATGAATTCCATAAATTTTTTACTTTTCTATAAATTTTAATATTGTCCAAAAAAATATAAGTATAATAAATTAATAAGTGTAAAATAGCGTTATGAATTCTATGAAATTTTTACTTTTCTATGTGAATTAATAATTCTATCAAATTTTAGTTAAATAAATAAAAATAAAGTCATATAATAGACATAACTTTATCTTTTACTTTAATAAATTTCATGATAATTGAAGTAGGTTGTAATGTGAAATAATGATTTCATTAAATATTAGTCACATTTATCTTTCACTTTAATAAATTTCATGATAATTGAAATATTTTGTAATGTGAAATAATGATTCAATTAAATATTTCATGACATTTAAAGTATGTTACTTAATAAAATAGTGATTTCATTTAAAAATTCATACATTTTTAACTTAGTGAAATTATAAAGATTTAGGTTTTTTTTCTAATTTTTTTAATATAAAATTGAAATTATATAATTAATCTTTTTTTTTAATTTTTAAATTTAATATATTAAATTTGATTTAAATGTATGTTAATTATTGTTCACAGGGTTTTGAATAGATAGTGTTAGGGTGCATTGTTAAAGTATTCCTTGATGTGAAATTATCGGTTCAATTCCCGGATTCTATTGGGGTGATGTATTTGGACATGTTGATGAAGATGTAGTCCTACCCAACTTACAAAAAAGAAATGTATGATAATTATCATTATTATTCAATATTGTGTTTATTACTTTTTAATTATTTTTAAGTAGCTTATATTTGTTTAAACCCCAAATCTATCAAGTATTAAGAGGAATACAATTTTTTTTTTTCAAAGTACAAACTTAAGGAAAAATGTGTGTGTGCAAGTATATATATATACTTGCACACACAAACTTTTCCTTAAGTTTGTACTTTGTGTATATATGAAATCACAATGCATTATTGCCATCACTTTTTTGTTTAATCTCATAGGTTGCAAATGCTAACAAACTTGGTTCATTACCAATTGTTGTTTAATTGAATTTATTTCAGAATTGAACTTTGCATATGTGACAATTCAAGCATGGTGACAACATTCAATAACAATTTGAAGTGAAGTTGTGACAATGAAAATGATGTCTTGCCATGTCAAGTTGGAAAAAAGAGTTGAAGAAAGAATTTGTTAAAAGAATTATGATTGCAAAGATACTTGAAAGAATTCAAATTGTCGAGTTGGATGTTGATACGTTTCCCCAATGGTAAAGACGATACATAAAACTTTGAGATCATCATTTAGTTCCAAGAAGGATATTATCTAGGAAGAATGGGGTCTTTCAATTTTAATGTGAGTGTGTCCTAACAATACACTTGTCAACGATATAATGTGAAGTGCCTAAACTTACTTAATCATCCAACAACCAATTTAGAAGAAATGTATGCATCCACATTTTGTGAGAAGATTATTGGACCTCTAAACTCTATGATCTTTGGTTGCTCAATCTTTTCAACCATCTACATCAAATATTGAACTGATATATGTTACTTTTGCATTTTATTTGTCCATTTAAGAAATAAATTTCAGTAACATGGATGAGGCCAAATAATTAAATTATAAGGGCATCATCAGGGCATTTGTCTAGTTAGTACTTCGAACAAGTAAGACTTTTTTGTGGCTAAAGTTTATGGAACTGGTTTTTCTTTTGTTTTAAAATTGATTTTGCGATTAGTGCAAAGTTTCGTTTTGCATGACTTCAAATCCCTAAACAATTGACATTCAAATTCATAGTTCATTTTCTCCTCTCGAATTTGTATGAGATCGTTCTTTTATACAATAAATGGTTTGATTTCTATTTAGACTCAACTTAGTTACAACAAGGGCTACATGGTAGCTATTACCTGGTAGTTAGTTTAAATATAGTTAATTTTAAATAAAAAGCAATAAAAAGTTACAATTGTATATATCTCAACAATTGCACATAATTGCATTTATGCAAAAAAATACATTTATTAAATTTATTATCCTTTAATAATGGGTATGATAGTTCGTTAAGAATAATAAATAGCCACAATAGAAGTTTGAGCCATGAGACCACATCAAAATATGCTATGATAGCCAAATTTCATCAGAATATGTAAATGTGTGCACAATTTGTTTTCGTTTTGGGGAGGAGTGAAAAATGTGCCAGAAAAATCGAACTGGCACGAAGAACCATGCATTTTACGATAACATGTTAAAGATATGAACCAATAGAATTTAAGATAAATATATTAAAATATTATTAACAAATCATGAATTTTGATTTATAATATTAACATTAGATAAATTATTGTTATAGTTAATCCTAACTTCTTGGGTAAGCATGATGTAGTTGAACAACATATTTATTAGTCGATATTTTGATTTGTAGATAAAATAAGACATACATGCACATATAAAATGCATGTATGTTTTGTGTTGTTCTTTGGGAGAAAGAGGAGGAAGGTGTTTGACTTCCCAAAATAGATTTCCCTTATTACAAGTTTTACCAACCAAATTGGTTAAGTGCTTGTTGATCAGATATTTTATTCTTTTATTATAATTTTCTATATATATATATATATATATATATATATATATATATATAAAAGTATGGAAATGAGAACTATAATAAATATGGTTCCAATTAATTTAATTTCATTTTGAATATAAATTTAAAATGTGTGAATTTAATATTATTATATAATTATTTCTAAAAATACACAACATATATTGTTTGTAGGATTGCATATAGGTATTGCTAGTATTACGTAAAATGTTTAAATTAGTGCAAATTGGTTAAGTGCTTGTTTATAAGATACTTTATTCTTTTATTATAATTTTCTATGTAGTTACTATATATATATATGAGATCTATTTAGTATGGAAATGAGACATGTAATAAGTATCATTTCAATTAATCTTATTTCATTTTGAATATAAACTTAGAATGTGTAAATTTAATATTATTTTATAATTATTTTCAAAAACACATAACATATATTGATTATAGAATTGTATAAGGGTATTTCTATTATTATGTAAAAAATTTAAATTCATACAAATTGGTTAAGTGATTGTTGATAGGATACTTTATTCTTTTATTATAATTTTCTATATATTCACTATATATGAGATCTATTTGGCAATATACACTGCCTCAGGCAACTATAATAATAGACATCAATGCATAAACAAATGACACATATTTCAGGTGACAGTTAAATCACAGAGTTTAAAAACTTTGAAATCACGCACAATATCACAACAAAGTGATACTTAGTTAAAAAAAAAAACTGAAATTCCCAAATGGACATGCAAGGAAATACATTTTGGATTATGCATTCATTAAAGAAAAAACGATTTACAAACTAACATTGGAGCCTTCAACACTATTCACCAAAACGAAAATAGGAATTTTACGGAGATTTTCAGCTCTCTATTCTCACAAAGTAAAAAAAGATTTTCATATGCCTACCTATTTGCTTCACACATTCAACTGTAAACTAAAGGATACAAATTATATCATATGACATGCATACACTGAATTTTATGACATGAAAAACATTAAACTAAAATAGGGCGCAAAATTAATTTACAAATGAATTTCCAGTACTTTTAGATAGAGAACAGTATAGACTCGCGTTGTACAGTAAAAGGTTGACATTTTCGAATACTTTTAGATAGTGCATAGTACAGACTCGCGCAATGCGACAACTCACCAACTCTTTGCAGATATTTACACTAAGCATTTACAACTCACCAATTCTTTGCAAATATTTATGCTGAACATTTACAACTCATCAACTCTTTGCAAGTATTTACATTGCCTTAGATTGATTGATGTTTTGCATAAGGGAAGACTTGTACGCTACCCAGAAGCTCATTTACTCCACATCACTTCAGCGTCAAGAGAAATTCATTGAACTGGCACTAAGATCTATGACTTTTGCAATAACATATTCAAGTTTTGAACTAATAGAATTTGAGATAAATGTATTAAAAATCATGAATTTCAATTCATAATGTTTAACATTAAATAAATTTAATTTTTTTGAGTCAAACAAAAATTAATGTCAAATCAATAACTAACCTAATGCAATATACACTCCCTCGACAAATATAATAATATTATATAACATCTCTTTTATATTAAATTTCAAAATATTTTTTAACACATTAAATTTAAAATAATAATTTTTTATCCACAATATTTAAAATTTTAATACACGAAAATATATATAAAATAACGTGAAGCTCCCGGAATAGTCCAAACTTAAGAGCATGTGAGCAAAGCTTATGATCCAAAGTATCTGATGTTTTTAACTTTTTAATATTAAGTCACGTTTTGACTCCATAAAACATGTGAATGCTAAAAAGCGACATGCGATGTGTCATTTGATAGAAATACCAACTTAAACCAATACGATACGTTTATTAAATATAGCAATGATGTTTGACATTTATCTCTAATTAAGGTGAGGATCGAGAAATTTCCATGGAAGGTAAATATGTGAACATTCTTATTACTATTAAATATTAATATTTTTTTATTAATCAGTTTAAATTTATTTTAATTTTGGATTTATCAAGTGTTGAGAGAGATTAAATCTTTTGAGGTGCAAACTTTTTTTTTGAATTAAAAAGTTGAGGAAAAGTTTGCACTTAGAGAGATTTGATCTCTCTCGGCGCTTTATAAATCAAGAGTTAAGATGGATCTAGGTTAGTTTTAGTCGTGTGCGGCAAAAAAAAATCTATTGATAATATGAAGAATATATTATTAATTTTATCAATAATATGTAAATACATCTAATATTAATATAACCATTTTAAATATGCTAAATATGTTTTAAATTTATCGATTCATTTTAATTTTAATTTTTCTTAGTTAACTTAGTTTGTTGAGATTTTGAATGAAAAAGTTGAGGAAAGGTTTGCACCTAGATAGATTTGGTCTCTCTCGGCGCTTAATAAATCAGGAGTTAAGATGGATCTAGGTTAGTTTTACTCGTGTGCGACCAAGGAAAATCTATGGATAATATGAGGAATATATTATTAATTTTATCAATAATATGTAAATACATCTAATATTAATATAACCATTTTAAATATGCTAAATATGTTTTAAATTTATTGATTCATTTTAATTTTAAATTTTCTTAGTTAACTTAGTTTGTTGAGATGATAAATATTGTAAAATAACTTTAATGATGAAAAATGATGAAATAAAATTTGTGAATGCAAAGTGACAATGTAATAATATTGAATGATAGAAAATGTGAATAATAAGAATCTAGTAAATTACAAATAACCTTCATTGTGGTCAATCTCAAACTATTTTCTTTTACTATTCTTATTATCACCCTGTTAGTTTTGTCATCTTTTCATATCGATTATATGAAAAAGACAGTTGAAATCATAAACCATTTGAATATTTAGCTCGAGTTTTTGTAGTAAACATCATACCTTGTCTCTCTTGCTCTCCAATATTATTATTAGGTTGAATTACTATAACATAAAAATAAAATCTACATTGTCAATAATTTTTTGTGCTTAGACTGAAATCAATGCACAATATTAATCCAATGACTTTAAAAATAATGTACCATTATACATCCAATTACATCAAATCAAAAATAAACATATACACTAAAATCAATAGATCTAATGCAAAAAATCAAATAATATTAGAAAACAACATCTACACTGAAATCAATGCATCTAATGAAAGTAATCAAATAAGATTAGAAATCAACATCTATACTCAAATCAATGCATCTAGTGCAAGTAAGAAAATAGGATTAGAAACCAACATATACACTAAAATCAATGCATGTAGTGAAAGCAATCAAATGGGATTATAAACCACTATATACACCGAAATCAATGCATTTAGTGAAAAAAATCAAATAGGATTAGAAATCATATATATTGAAATCAATGCATCTAGTGTAAGCAATCAAATATAATTAGAAATCAGCATCTACATTGAATTTAATGCATTAGTGCAAGCAATAAAATAATATTAGAAATCACTATCTACACTAAAATAAATGCATTTAGTGCAAGCAATCAAATAGGATTAGAAATAATCTACATTGAAATCAATGCATCTAGTACAAGTAATCAAATATAATTAGAAATCAAAATCTACACTAAAATCAATGCATCTAGTTCAAGCAATCAAATAGGATTAGAAATCACCATCTACATTGAAATCAATGCATCTATTGCAATAAATATTCTTCCCTCTCTCACCCCTCCATATATATATCTATATGTCCCTCCATATTTCCTTCTTTATCTCACCCCCACAAACAGACATACTCTCTCATTCCATATTTATCAATCTCTTTGTCCTTCCCTCCCTGTCTCCATATTTCTCTTATTTCTCTTCACCTTCCATCTATATCTCTATCTCCCTTTGTCTCTCTATATCAACCCCAAAACATACACACTCTTTCTCCAATCTATATATATATCACTCCCTCCTCCTCTCCCTCCCTCTCTCTCTCTCTCCCTCCCCCTTCCCTCCCTCTCCATCGCTTATATCTCTCTTCCCTCCTATTATCCTCTCTCCCTTTCTCTCCATCTTCCTTATCACTCTCTCTCTCTCTCTCTCTCTCTCTCTCTCTCTCTCTCCAGCTTTCACTCTCTATGTATTTCATCTTACCTCCCTCTCTCTCCCCCTCTCCATCTCTCTTTCCCTATGTCTATCCTCTCTCTCTCTTCATTTCTCTCCCACCTCTATCTCTCTCTATCTTCACCTTCCAACTTTGATAATATATGACTCCCTCTCTCTCCTTCTCTCCTCCCTTCTCTCCATCTCTCCTTCTTTATCTCTTTATCTCACCCCCAAACATACACACTCTCTCTCTTCTCTCCCTTGTCACTCCCTCCCTCTCTCTCTCCACTTGTCACTCTCTTTGTATTTATTCTTCCCTCTCTCTCTCCTCCTCTCTCTCAAGTCCTCTATATTTTCCTTCCTCTTTCTCCCTTTCTCTCCTACCTCCCTCTCTCTCCCCCCATCACTCTCTCTCTCTCATTCCCCTACAATCCTCTCACTTCCCCGTCACTCTATTCCTCTCTCTCAAGTCCTCTCTCGTGTCCTTCATCTCTCTCCCTTGCTCGCCTATGTGTGTGTGTGTGTGCGCGCGCGTATGTATGTGTGTGTCTCCCTCCCTCTCTTTTCCATTCAATCATCTCTCTCTCTCTCTCCCTCTCTCTCAAATCCTCTCTCTTCCCCCATCACACTATCTCTCTCTCCAACTATGTTACTATATCCATCCCTTTCTTCTCCTCTCTCCTTCTCTCCCTATCTCCTCCTCTCATCCTTCCTCTCTCCCCCTTTATCTCCTACTCCTCTCTCTCTCTCTCCACCCTCCAATCCTCTCTCGTTCTCCCTCTCCCCCACCTCCATCTTTATGTCTCCCTCTCCCTCTCTCACTCCTCTCCCTCTCTCTCTCTTCATTCCTCCTCTCCTCTCTCCTTCAGTTTATCTCCATCTCTCCTTTGTCACTCCCACTATTTCTCCACCTCTATCATATGTCTGTGTTCTTCCCTCCCATATATATCTAGAGTTTATATATATATATATATATAGATATATATAAAGTTATTAAATTTAATAATATGAATATGATTATTAGATATACTAATAATAATAATATTAATATTAATATTAATATTAATATTAATGTTAGAGTTAATAATATTTTGTTTGCATGCTATTATTATTAATTTTGTTCATATGCCTCATATATAGATGTCCATTTCTACTCCGATTTGATATATTTTTATTTATTTACCTTACCTTTTTATACCTATTTTATAAATATAGTATTTGGCTCATGGTATTAATAATAATTTGTCCCATGGTATTTGGTCCATAAGATTCACCTAAATAAAACCTCTTTTTCGAGTTTGTGTAAATACAAATAGGTTTATGGAGTAAATATAAAAAAAAAAGTTTTATATATTTACCATACTTCTAATTTATTTACCATATATCTCGTTTTTTTATATATTTTTTTTCTTTACCATATTTCTTTTTGGAGTGTTCTTAAAACTCTTCATATTTTAAATTTATATTCTTTAAATTTATTTTTATTTGTTTATTTATATTTTTTAGCCCAACATTATTTAGATTTTATTTTTATTTTATTTTTTAGTTTTTTATTTTGGCTTTCGACATACTTACACATTTGGGGCGCAAAAATAAAATAAAATATTAAAAATTGCTATAAATTAATTTATAGATAAAATTATTAAATTTTTATTATTTTTTTTTTGTTAATTTTAATTCATAGATATTTTTAAAAATTTGAAATTAAGCTGTTTAATCTGTAGAATTTGAGTGTCTTATAAGTTTTTTGGAGTGTTGAATCTATTTATACATTCAAAAATATATTTAAACAATAAAAAATATGTTTTTACCCTGTGAAAAATACTATTTCATATATAAATTAGACTGCGTCTTAAAATTTTCACTATTATATAATAATATTGTATATTATTAATATTAGAATCATTTTATGAAAAAAAATGATAAATTAAAATTTTAATATTAACATAGTTATTAATCCTATAGTCAAATTTAGAGAGTTGATCACTAGAGGAGTGAAGGCACTCTCCATTTGAAAATCCGGTCAGAGCATACAGGTCACCTCCTAGTGGGGCTTGTTGGAGCAACCAGAAAACCCCAAAATGTGCTTTGACAACCCCTTGACAGAAACATTGATCATAAGGTTTGGCGGGAGATTTATGGGTTTGATGTGCTGCAGGAAATAAATATTTTCCAACTGATTTTTGTTTGAATTTTGAGAAATTGACTTAATAAATTCTATATACAAGTTGATTTGGAGACCTCTAATATCTTTCATAGGTAAAGTTGCAAATGGTTAATAATATTTTCAATTAGAATATGTAGGGTACATTTTCGTGCAAGATATGTAAAGTTACTCTACGTATTTATATATATGAATTAAATGGTTTAACAATTTTGAAAAAGTCGGCAAGGTGGATGCGATTGGATTTTATATTCTCATACTGTGATAATAGATTATGTCTTCGTCTGTATGACCTGCCATGATTTATAAGAATCATTTTTATAGTCCATGAAAAATTGAATAATAATGATAAAGTTTAGATTTGATTTATTTTGGTGTGCAAGTTGGGCCAATTTTGTTTGCATAGAATATTTAACGTAAACTCTACGCCATTCATGATGCCATGGATCAAACTATATTGTGTAGCCATCCATTCATGATGCCACGACCAAACCATATTGTGTTTTTCCATTTGGTTGTATTAATAAAAGCAAGGTGTATTTAGAATTGTTGTATGTACTTGAAATTAATTTTAAATAATAATTTTATTGATGTAAAATAATTTTTTAAAATATTATTATTTTTAATATATTAAAGTTTTATAACTGGATTGAGTTTATGTGATAGGAGAAATGGTGGTGAATATAGTTTTGTCGAGGTTATAAATGTAAGTCATCTCCAACCTCAATTTTGCATTGTATGAAGAATTTAATCCCTTTCAAACTTTGATTTTAGACGTTCTTTCTTCTTGGTGCTAGTTGATATGAATGGCTTTTTTTTCAAGATGATTCCAATCTGGTCTTTCTCTCGATGCACTTGGTATTTACTTGGAATCTATTCTTGGATAATGTGTGGAAGTTAATATGGAGAATGGCTATAGATTTGGTCTTTTTCTTTTTCATTGCAATGTGACTAGGGTTTTTTTAGTAATTGTAAAGAATCTCTCACATTTCTTTATTTTCTAATTTAGGAAGCTTTAGCCATAATTATTTCCATAGTGAAAGATGTTGCAATTGAAGTGACATTTTACAATGCTAATGCTCTTGTGTGTCATTTCAATGATCTCAGGCTTCATTTAGTTGATTTGCACATATGAATTTCTAACACCTGGAAACCTAAGGTAAATGAGAAGGCCTTTTATTTATCCGTGTCCAAAGGATACCTCAATGTTGAGTTTGGTTTTATAGAAGATACATATTTAATATTTAATGTTGAGTTCAGTTATGGGTAAATTGAGGATTATCTATGAAACCATGGACTTTATCCTTCGACGCAATGATAGATAGCCTTTCCTTAGCTCCTATGTGGGTTAAATTTCCAAACCTTATTTTGCATTCTTGGGGTTCAAACTATCTTTACGACGTTAGTGCAACCATTATAAGATACCATTATAGAAGTTATGAAAAAAAGGATTGAAGCATCATTACATAAACTTGAATATGTATGGAAATGGACTTCAACTAAGTGTTTCCAACATAAATAATTTTGACATGCGAAAATACTCATAGAAAAAAAAGCTTGATTATGAACATGTTTGTTTCACTATAAATATTTCTTTAAAAAATGGCATTAAGTAGCAAACTAGCAAACAGGGCAAGACAAGCTGGGAAGCATCAAGGAAAACTAACTTGGTGGGATGGAGCCAAGGAAAAATAGTGATTGGTTATAAAGGGAAATCCACTTGAATTGGACCCTCCCATGGAAGAGTCAAAAGTGGATCTAAAGGAAATTAGAGACAAAATAGTGGATTCAAAGAAATCTAGGGATACTCCACTAAATAAGACCCTCCATCTTAGTTCAATGGAAGAGGAACTTGCTTTTCCCTCGAATCAAGATTAGGATGTAGATCCCCCACTTAGCCCACGACTAAGGTGAGTTATGCTAATCATGATGAAGAAGATGAGACATATGAACAATTAGAACCCTCAAATCAAGACAAATCAAGAATGACGTGAATAGCAAGGACTTCATTAAAGACAAAGGACATTTGGACACTAGTCGTAAAGAAGGAAAAATCTCCTTCAATACCACAACCAATGGTGAAAAGAAGTGGGGCCATAATCCAATCTAGTTATGAATATACGTCATTTATTATCTTAGCAATTTTTCAGAATTTACTCATGTAATAAATATTGGGATAAAGTTTATGTGGACATAAATATTGTATGTATTGGCTATATATATATGTATATATATATGGATAAAGTTTTTGTGGACATAAATATTTTACGTATTGGTTCAGTAAATAATATATATACACACACTAGAGGAATAAACAACTGGGCTAGACTCATACTTGTGTGACAAGGGGTAGATTTCAACCACTACCACTATAATATACACACGCACATACTAGAGGAATAAACAACTGGGCTAGACTCATTCTTGTGTGACAAGGGGTAGATTTCAACCATTACCACTATAAAATCTAGGTGCATCTGTATGCTCCTTTGCAAGTACAAGTGAATCAGGGGATTTGAACATCCATCCTTCTTGCACATAACAATTCATTTTCAGAGCCATCGTCAATTCAACTACCCCTCAAGGTTAAATAATTCACAATTTTAAGTTTGAAATCCTAGACTAACAATTTTTTAATCAACTTTCAATATAACTTTTTATAATAAAAATATCTCCATGTAAAAATTGAATTAAATAAATTAGCAAGTGCAAGATGTTGAGATTGATTTAATGGTATTTTTACTTTTCTAGTTTTGATGAAACCATAATTCCAACAAATATCATGTAAAAGAAAGAGAATAAAGACTTACAATATATTTAACTTTATTTTACACTTTCACACATTTCATGATATTTGAACTATATTATTTAAATAATGATACAATTTCATATTAATAAAGTGTTATCTATATAAATTTCAAATTTTTTAATATAAAAATATTTAAAGTAATTTGGATAATTATTTAACTTTTCTTAAAATTAAAAAAAAAAAAAATTAACTTTATAAATATTAATTGTCATTATTAATATCAATAAATCTCATGATATTTGAACTATATTATTTAAATAATTAATAACTATTTAATTTCATATTAATAAAGGTCATTTATTAATTTTAAAATTTTTTAATATAAAAATATTTTGTTTAATTTTTTTTTTTTTAAATATCAATGATGATCATTATTATTTTCCATATCCATCATATTCGTAATTTAAATAACTAAGTTTAGAACCATAACATGTTTGAAAAAAATAAATACTAAAATTATGATAGATTTTATAGGAAAAGCTCAATACCTTTTATATCATATAATCTTCAATTAAATAATAAATATCTTATCCATTTTATATAAAATTGCAAATTGAAACAGATTTTATTAAATTATAATATTTTTATTTTACTTTAAATAAATAATAAAATAATATACAACTCGGCAAATAGGCAAATCTTAAATAAGCTCGTCTATTTAAATATTTGAAACAAAATTTATTAAAATTGTAACAATAAATAATGAAATAATATAAAGATTATGAAATAGTTAGAACATTAAAAAAAAAACATGTGAAGAAAACATATGCATTTTATGTTTTTAATTTTTTAATATTTGAAACAAAGTTTATTAAAAATGTAACAATAAATAATGAAATAATATAAAGATCATGAAATAGTTAGAACATTAAAAAAAAAAAAAAAAAACATGTGAGGAAAACATATGCATTTTATGTTTTTAATTTTTTAATATTAGAGTTGCAGTCTTATTCAATAAAAAGGTAAAAGCTACAACGTGGTAGGTATTTCATAGGAAATACCGACTTAAACAATTGCACGGTTACCTCACCAAAGTAACTATGTTTGACGTTTAAGGTTGAGAAATTTCAACGAAAGCTAAATATTTGTCAATAGAAAAATGTAAATGTAAATGTTTTATTAAAAGAAAAAGGAGATAATGTATTATAGTTTCAAACATTTATCAACATTTGATTTAATATGTATTCTCAAGCGATTTGTGGGCCATCATATGTACATGTTGGAGATGATCAATGTCGCATTTCTTCCCATTCCATTATGATGTTTTTGTTTATAGTTAGGTCATTGGTTATTTTTTTATCTCTTTTTCATTCTCATATGTTTACTTTTATGGGCTAGAGGAATAATGATGTTTTTGGGTAAAAAATATTAATTAGATTAATTTCTCATTGATGTGAGACGCTGTATTTGACTCTAGCTTTTTTGTATGCATAAAATATTTAGTATTTATGTCGGTGAATTAAATGATGGGTTATGAGGTGTGTTTTATTAAAAATAAATAATGGATGTGATCGATTTTGAAGTTGATGTATTTTTTTTTTTTTTAATCAATATTGATTTAAATAAGTTTTCAAAAAAGATGGTATTAATAATAATAATAAAAATTTAATGTTTATATTTTTATGAGATTATTATTATTATTATTATTTTTCTATATAGTAATATAAAAATTTTAGAAATTAGTATTAATTGATTTTTTCTTTTTTATTTTTATTTTTGACATTTAGATTATTGTTGTTTGATATCTAAAGTGGTATTTAGTGACATTTTAAATGTAGATATCATTAGAAAAATTGTCGCCAAAAGTATCATTTCAAATTTTTTTTTAATAGTGATTAAAGAACTATTGCTAAAAAGAAGTTTTAGAAGAAGCCACATAATTATAATTATAAACACTTTTCGAAGTGGATTGAACAATTGCTACAAGTATTTATAGGAGAGTTTTGAACTACCTTTATAAAATCTTGTGACACTGTTTAAAAACTACCCATGGAGACACCTTTGGGGGAAAATTTGAAATACCTCTATAGGCACTTACGATGGTGGTTTAATACCACCACCTTAAGTGCCTATGAAGGTTATTTAATAACTATCCTTAAAAGTGCCAATATGGACAGTTCAAAACTTGATTAGTTTAATTTCTCATTGATGTGGGAAGTTGTATTCGACTTTTTTTTTTCAATGTATAAAATATTTAGTATTTATGTTGGTGAATTAAATGATTGGTTATGAGATGAATTTTATTAAAATTAATAATGGATGTGATTGATTTTGAAGTTGATGTATTTTTTCTCTAATTTTAATCCATATTGATTTAAATAAGTTTCTAAAAAACTGGTATTAGTAATAAAATGTTTTCATTTTACGTATATATTTTTATGAGATTATTATTATTATTATTATTTTCTATATAGTAATATAACAAATTTACAAATTAGTATTAATTGTTTTTTTCTCTTTTATTTTTGACATTTAGGGATGGTTGTTCTTTGATATCCAAAGTGGCATTTAGTGCCATTTCAAAGGTAGTTATCATTAGAAAAGTTGTTGCCAAAAGTATCATTTCAAAAAAAAGAGTTTTGATTGTGATTAAAGGATCATTGCTAAAATGAAGTTTTTAGAAGAAGCCACATATTATAATTATAAAAACTCTTCGGGGGGGATTGAACCGTTGCTACAAGCATTTATAGGAGAGTTTTGAACTACCTTTATAGAAGCTTGTGACAATGGTTAAAAACTACCCAGAGAGACACCTTCAAGGGCAAATTTGAAATACCTCTATAGGCACTTATGATGGTGGTTTAATACCACCACCTTAAGTGCCTATGAAGGTTATTTAAAAGCTATCCTTAAAAGTGCCAATATGGACAGTTCAAAACTTTTCTCAAAAGTGGTTATAATAATGGTTGGAAACTATCCTCAAAAGTGACTAATATCATTGCTAAAAGTATCATGCACAATTCTCTGTTTTTTAAGAGTGGCTAATATCATCGCTAAAAATATTATGTACCATTCTCTATTTTTTAAGAGTAATTTTCTCGAACGACCTTAAAAAATAATAATCATAACATACAATAATCAATTCATATTTATTAGAAATGGCCATATATTAATTTAAAAATCAATTTAGGTTCATTAACAATAGTTAGGAATGACTATTACTAAAACTATATATCATTTTATCTCCTTTATTAGTGGTTTTTTTAAGTCACCTTCAAAACTCAAAACTATTAGGGATGACTTCAAATCAATAATATGATATTTTTTTATTATGAAAAACTTATTATAGAAATATCATCCCTCTGATACCATGTAGAAAATCTACCAATGGATTCAATCTGATCTTGTGATGTACTAAAACAAGATACTTCTACAATATTTGTGGAATACAAAACACGATCGCTCAATCACACGCAAGTAAGAGAAAGAAGTAAATCAATCACACAATGTTAGAGTCCTGTAGTTTACAATATCACAAGGTGACTGATAATTGCTTATATTTTTTACTGAAAATAATAATCCATGGCTATCATTTATTTTTAGAGAAAGAAAGGGAACTCTTGACAGTAAAGAGCTTCAAAGGAATCAATCTGCCTTTCCATCCAATAGAAGGAAGGAAGTGTTGTTGATAAGGTGTGATGGGGATCAAACTTCATTTCTTCCCTTGTTCCATTTCATTTCATTCACCCTCTTTGCCCCCCCATTTCCTCCATATTTTGAAATGCTCTAAATCCAATTGAAACCCCAAAACCCACATGCATAACCTTTGGGGCTTATTTCTTTATAAACCCTTTTATATTAAAGTCTGCAATACTTTTGTCATAGCGTCGCCCACCCACTAGCAGCCATGTTTTAACACATAAACCTTACCTTTTCCACTATTTCGCACCCCCTTTCTATATTACTGCTTACCACTTAAGGACCCCTCTGAAAATCCGTTTCCACCGTCCTCCATTTCCATCCACATCCGCCAACCGCCATCCCTCCACGAATGGGCATATAAGGTTTGTGCGCCATTTATGAGGAAATAGGCTACACACGATAGAAAGACTTGGGTAGAACCTGATAGATGAGCAAAAGGCAGGGCGGGGCTGAACGTCACAAGGAAAAAGACAGAGAAGGTCGAGTCGGGCATTGATGTGGAGATGTAATGACAAAGATTAAAGGGGCATCAAAGCACATCAACACCAACATCCATAAATGAAAATAGCCAACGTTGCACCAAACTTAATTTCCCAACGCTGGTTTTCTGAGGAGCAGTGACGGATGTCAGGAATACTTTATTGGCTGCCTCTTAGGCATCACTCGAACCAGTTTCCAACCATTCTGTAATTAATAACAAATTGCCAAAAGCCACTGTTGTAGGCCAAGCTGGTCTTATCACCACTTGCATGTTTACACTTGCTTAGTTTTTCTTGAATGTAATTACTACAGTAGACAGACTAGCCGACTTAAGTTTTCTATAAATATTGTATGCAAGCAGCGTAAAAAGGGGCCCAGAAGGGAAAAACCATTGTAATAGACTCATTATGTTGTAAGCACTCTCTTTTGGATGAATGAAGGATTAAGTTGTTTTCCAAATTCTTGTGTTATGCACTGTGGTGAAGTATTTTCCCATGTAATTTTTTATTCTCCTGTTTGCTCGTATTGTTTTCTTTTTCTTAACTACGGATAGAAAATTTTGTGTAGGATTTACCATAGGGTACCCTACATAGTCTTGAAACAATTCATTACGTTTTCCTCTAAGACTTGGATGCATAATTCAGAGATGTTTTGCTCTGCATCCATGTTGAGACCATAATGTAGAATTCAGAGAAGTCTGCTTTGAATTCCTGTTTAGCCTTAATCTCCTCCTCTTTTCCATTTCACAAGCTTGTAAAGATCCATTGACATGGCTAGCTTGCTTGGTTGCACCTAACCTCAGTTATTCATTTATTTGAGTTTGTTTACACATGTTTGACTCGATAGCCCAATGGCCCTCTTTTGCTGCCTCAACCAAATCTTGAAACAAACCTATGCACTAATAGCTAGCCTAAAATGCCCCTGTGAACAAAGCTATATCTGATAGAGAGAGGCCTCTCTGAGTCCAGGAAGGCTAGGTCTTGGATTCCAAAGTCGTTTGATGTTTCCCTCCATGGTTCTGTCTTCAACCCTCAAAATTACAAAGTGACAACATAATGGCGAATTTGCTGGGGAGCACTTATTGAAAAAGCTTAGTGTTCCTTTAGAACTCAGAAAGCACATCAAAGTTCAAATATGATTACTGATGGTGAACAATGACGAGACACAAGAAGGCTGCATTATTCACCTGACGACTCCACGATTTAAAGAACCCAACTTTTGAGCATTCATGGCGACTCCACAACATGTTGACCAGAGTTCCTACTGACCAAGAGTTCCCGTTGAAGGGATAGAAGCAAGTATTATATCTCATGCTTTTATTGATCCTATAACAAACTATATGGAGGTTATTTTTAGCTCAATTTTTCAAACATGTATTCTCTATAACGATCAAATACATCAACAGTTTCCATTACATAATATAACTTTGGTTATGAGGACACATAATCAAGTTATAATGTTGATTGTCCTGACAAATAGTCAAGTTGTCCATATGTTTATGCTGCTACTTGACTAGCTGCACTGGCATTATTGTATCATTTAGAACAACAACAATTTCAATAGATTAGGGTAGGTAGGTGTGCAAATAAGCTCAGTACTCTGAGCATCTTTCTAGTTCTAGTTTCAGATTGCTTCCCAGTTTTCAATGCAAGTATTTTCTAGACTTCAGTTTGCAGAGAGTGTTGATTTTGGATTTAGCCTGCTCAACCACAAAGGTTTTAATAGCAGATTATGTTTCAGATTTGGGATCAGCCCAATGGATCAAGCCACTAGTCTACGGTGTACTTGACACCTCCTGAAGGAGTTGCCATCCCCAATTGGAGCCACTGTTAGAGTCCTGTAATTTACAGTATCACAAGGTGACTGATTATTTATTACACTACAAGGAAAAGACCCTCTAGTAGATGTGTTTAAGGAACCACACAGAAAAATACCCCATGCATCCTTTTCTAGCGGAGGTTGCTAGAGGAGGTTGGTGGGTGGAGGGTTTTGCGGATGTTTTCCGCTCGGTGCACTTATCATTAAACATCGCACCGGTGCTCTTGAAACTCGAACGCACTAGTGTGCACAAAACATTGGCACACCGGAAACCATGCAGTCCGTACACACCTACTGGGTGCGTTGTATTATTGTAGAGCGCCTGTGCTTCATAACTATTCCGTGTCGGTGCATTATAAAACACCATGTCAAAACCGAAACTGGCTGGTGCGGTTATAAGAAATCGCATCAGTGCATCATAAAACAACACGCCAAAACACAAACCGACCGGTGCGCCTATAAACCACGTGCACCGGAAAAGGGTAAAATAAAGAAAAAAATTATGGCAAAAAACCTGGATTTTTCATTTTTTTCAGTGCTCCTAAGCTTTCAATTACGGGTGCGCTCTATAATAGAAATCCCCGGTGCGCACAAAACATTGGCACACCAGACACTATGTGCGATGTACACACCCGCCCGGGGCGTCCTATTATGGTAACTATTATGGTAACGCACCGGTGCTTCACAACTCTTCCGTGTCGGTGCATCATAAAACACCATGCCAAAACAGAAACGTGATGTTGCGTTCTTATCCAAGCGCAACAGTGTGCCTGTAAAACGCTCACACTGGAATAATGTTAAATAAATAAATAAATTATGGCCAAAAAACCACCTCTGTGCATCATAAACATCGCACCAAATCTGACACCGACCGGTGCAGTTGTAAGTAAGCGTACCGGTGTGCCTATAAAACCCCGCGCACCGGAACATGGTTAAATAAAAAAACAATTATGGCCAAAAACTGCATTTTTTACTTTCCTCAGTGCTCTAGAGCTCTCAAGCACCGGTGCCATTTCCCCTTCTCTGAGCCGCCCTGACATCGGTGCTCCCATTACACCCATTGCACTGCTGCTACTGTGCATTGGCCAACAATCTCCATCTTGCATTTGGAAAACAGTGGGAAAATTTTATTTAGCAATTTCTACAGCCAATATGCCTCCTCGACGTTGAAATGTATAGGTATTTTTCTAGTTTTTCCATAATTAAGCTTTTTAGCGAATTAGAATTTGAAATAACCTTAAAAATAACCATTAAAAAAAAAAAATTTGTCGCGCAGTGCACCCAAGTCGTTCGAGTCGCACCGGATAGCGGTGCCACCAGTGCCAATGGTATCTGCACCGTTTCTGGGGCGGTACCGAAAGGCGCCCCGCATTATTTTAAATTAAAAAAATAAAATGCAGTGCGCTCATTTAGCCAGGCGCACCGTTGACCATGGGAATAACAGTGTGGTGCATTGACGGAATTATCCGCCCCAGAGTCTGTCAATGCACTGCATTCGGAATTCCAAAAGGGTCAACGGTGCGGCCGAGTAAAAGACCGCACTGTCGACTATGTAAGTGTCAGGAAGTCGGTGCGCTGACATGACTATATGCTCTGAGGTGTATAATTCAGTGAGCGCACCACTATTCTGACATAACATATAGTCAACGGTGCTTGAAAAAATTTCAGCTACACCGAGGCTGGTGCGTTGTATTCATTTGGGGCACCGCCACCGAGGCGCTACAAAAAAAATCCACACTGAAACGGGTGCGTGACTGTTTTTGTGGCGCACCGACTAGTCTATTTTTTTTTTTTCAAAAAAAAATATATATATATGTATATCCCTAAATACATGTCTATTTTAATAAAAAAAAATTATTTAATATGTCAATGATTCAAAGAGAAGAGGAGGAACAGTATGACATGATTCAACAACAAGCAGAACAATATGACATGATTCACCAGTGGGAGGCGTGAGAGAGGGAAAGAGATGCATACCCTTGCCCTATTACAGTAGATACCCAGGGGATCCGAAGGCTGGTAGGCCTCCTCAAGTTCTATGAGGAGGCTACTTCCCTAAAGGCCCATAGTGTGTTTTTAAGATATCTTATCCACAGGTGGAATGCCCACCGACAAGCTTTCCAGGTTGGTCTTGACCAGTGGTACACACCCACTGAGGAGGATATTTATTTTATTACAGGACTATCGAGGAGAGGGGTGGATTTTCCCTCATTCCTAGAGGTTCCAGCTGGTTCTGTAGTAGGGAGTCAGTTAGTTTACTCTCAGAGATACATTGGAGCACATGTAGTATCTCCTTTAGAGTTTCAGGTACCTGGAGGTCAGTTACGTATAGGTGCATTTGGTAGACAGGACGTGCAGTGCCTCTCTCTTATCATTTCGACCATTTCGCACAACACCAATGACGGGCAATGCATTAGTTTCTAGATTTTATATTATGTTGATTCTTTAGTACAGGAGCCACGACTTGTCAGGTGGTCTGCCATTTTTTTGCGGCAGTTTTGTACAAGCTTAGATAGATGTCGTGCTCATGCACAAGGGAGGGTCAATTTCCCTTTTGCTTTAGAGCCGTTTTGTTTATTTTTTGAGAGGTTTCCAGAGATGAGGCCTAGTTTTGTTCGACAACCTCGTAGGTTGATGTTGGAGGCCCGAATGCACATGTGGGGGCAGATGATGCCCAAGAGGGGAGATACTATGTTTCCAGCCAGGATATCGCATGATGCAATGGACTTACTAGCCAGTGTTGACGATCAGCTGCATCCCTTCATTATGGTCCCATGTCCTTATGCTGGATTAGATTGGCGAGGGTGTGCCAACATCCTCTTCACAGATGATGAGCCACCAGATGATAGAGGTAATATTACTGTTTTATTTATATTTATTCTAACATGTTCTTTAACTTGTTTTTATTAAATTGTGTAATTATTGTTGTGTACTTGTATATATTTTGCAGACATTGGCTCTTTTGATGGCGAGGAGATGCTGGAACCACCACATGATCCAGGTGTGGATCCTGATGACGATCATGACATGGCCGATGCCGAGGATCATAATCAAGATGAGGCCGGTGCAGAGAGACATCCTCTTGTTGGTGCACCGGTACTGCCTTTTGCTAGGCATGGTCGACCTGAGACTAGATATAGGATGGAGTTGGGCAACCAACTCAGTGCATTGATTGTTGACGTGGGCATTAGGCCTGCTCATTATAGAGACATACAAGCCGATGATAGGCTATTACAAATGTGGAGAGGCATGTCGCGTGACATGTACAACCTGATGCGGCATGTCGTAGGAGCTACGACAGCTATTATGCGACTGAGGAGGATTGTTGCACGTTATAGGCATAGTTGAGCCACGACACGTGATGGACAGTCCGCGAGCAGCGACTCATCATCTCATGATCGTTCATCTCGTGCCGCGCGTGATGAGAATGAGGCTCCACTAGCAGCATCTAGCAGTCTTCATGGAGATGAGGTAGCTGGACCATCAGCCACGTCCACTAGTCAGCAGCCTGCAACATCCATCAGTACTAGTCATGATCATGAGCAGGCTGGACCATCGAACATCGAGGCTGCACTATTGACTGAGCAGGCCTCCACTACTACTACTTATATGATGTTGTACTACCACCAGCTGATGCATCCATCAATACTAGTCATGATCATGAGCAGGCTCGACCATCGACTGCTGAGGCTGCACCATTTACTGAGCAGGCTTCCACTTGTACTTCTATTGATGTTGCAGTACTACGACCAGGCGTTGATACATGAAATTTATATTACAGTTGTATATTTTTAACATTATTCAGTTTTATATATATATATATATATATATGGTCCATGTATTTTATGTTCATGTTGCAGTTGTACTTAATTTACATGTTGGTGATCATTTTGATGTGCATATATATTGTTAGGTCATGTTAGATATGTTCATTTAATGTTTAGCTTGCAAATAGATGTGTATATGTGATAGCATGAGTTATTTAACATGAGATGTATATTTGATGTTTGTGTTGTGATGATGTTAATATATAATGTTAATTTGATGTTTGAATGTGTTTTTTATTCGAATATGATGTTTGTACGATGGTTATCATGTTCGCGATGATGTTTATTAATTAATTTAATATTAAATGACCATGATATTTATTAAATATTATGTCGTGATTGTAATTTAAATTTAAATTTTAGTTGTATGTAAAATTGTAAAATTGTATTTGTATTTGTAATTGTAATTTTAACTGTAATTGTATGTAAAATTTTAATTGTAATTGTAATATTTAATTTATTGTGAAATGATTGTAATTGTAATTGTATATATGAAAAATTGTAAAAATGTAATTGTATGTAAAATTCTAAAATTGTAATTGTATTTGTAATTGTAATTGTATGTAAAATATCTGTTAAATTTTAATTGTAATTGTAAATGTAATTCTATGTAAAATTGTATTTATGTAATTGTATGTAAAATTAAAATTGTAATTGTAATTCTAAATCTAATTGTAATTGTAATTGTATGTAAAATATTTGTAAAATTTTAATTGTATTAATGTGAAATGATTTTATTAAAATATTTAAATTTGTAAAATAACAAATCTAGAATAATATGAATTTTTGTAACATAATAAAGTTTAGAAAATAATGAAAATAAATTCATGCACTTTAGAATTATCATTATTTTATTATGATCTTACATACAAAAAAAAATGAACTTTATACAGTCCGATGCACTTATCATCATAACACGCACCAGTGCTTCACAACTCTACCGCATCGGTCACGAATAAACGCAAATAAAAAAACACAACTCTATTTTCTTTAAGTGAAAAAAAGAGCGGCAATTTGAAAAATGGGCGGCAAAATATTTTCGAAAATCTAATTTCATAAAATAATTCTTTAAATACTAAACACTTTTTATTATTTCACTATTTTTGCTAAAATTTTCAGCCAGATATTTGCAGGAGACAAACCTGGAGCAACAGAGCACGAGGGCACTGTGGAGCATCGAAATACGTTCGAACATAAGTATTCAGACAATCAGAAACAAAAAATCTGGTGATTCAAACCCTATATCATAGAATTTCAAACCCTCTCGTGATTAAATTTGATTTTTTTTTTACTTTTTCTACAGTTTTTTACCTTTTTTCTGCAGTTTTTATTGATTTTTACCCTAAACCCTTCATTTTTTTGTTTTTTCCCTTTCTTCTCTCTATTTATGTGATTCTATAATTAGGGTTTTTAATTTTAGATTGACATCCAACCCATGGGACGACTTGCATAGTCGGATCCCAATCCATTCGGCCATTGCGTGAATTTTTGGAAAAAATGGATTTTTCTTTATCGGTGCACCCTACGTACCCTAGCACACCGATGCGCTGTATTATACAGCGCACCGTGCAAGTACTGTGTAATAAAAAAATTGAAAACAATTTTTCTAAATCACTGCGCTATATCTGAAATAGGGCACCAGTGCTCCCTTTTACGAGTGTAGCACCGTACGGTCTATTACACTGTTTTTGCGATGCATTTATAATACCCCACGCATCGTACGGTCTATTATACTGTTTTGTGGTGTGTTTTTAATACCCCCACGCACCGGTCGCGGTGCGTATCTCATTAAAGGCGCACCGATCTTGAGATTTATTTTGTACCTGAAAATTTGAGAATTTATTTATAAATATACTAATGAATGATATGGTACAGGTTTCAAATTGATAAAACAATGACTGACAAGAGATCAAGTAACAAAAATACTGATAACACATCAAGAAAAGCAAAAAAGACAAGTTCTTTGTAAATTCTTTATAAAAAATATTATTTTTGAACTATGTGTAAGCTTAACTAATATGTATTGTTTACTGTGTATCATGCAGAGCCACAAAATGATGAAGCTCGATATGATTATTTCTGATCTAGGACCAGAAAAGCGTAAAAGCTTAATGGAAAAATTGCAAAATGATGAATCGGGTGAATGAAAAAATACTATTGATCCAATATGAGTTTCTTTTTTTAATTATCATTAATAATATACTTAAAATTATTAGATAACATGTGTCAAACAATTTATTAATTCACATCTGTTTAATGTTCTACAGGGACCAACAACTCAGAAAAGGAATGTTGTTCTAAGAAAAGAAAAGAAATAGAACATGCAAATGAAAATGAATTGCTCCTTAGCTCATCTGGAGTGGTGCTGGAAGTTAATGAAAGGGGGAAAACCTTTACAAAAGTTTGAGGGATATAGTGGAATGAATGTATAGACGTTCTTTCCACTTACAATACAAAAGTCAATCCAATGATTCCAAGAACCAAATTTTATCTAAACTACAGGAAGAGTTTCCAGAGAATTGGTCAATGAGACATTTTAGACTTTTAATAGCGAAAACGTACAACAACAAAAAAGAAGGAATGAAAAAAAGATTTTGTTTACTAGCCGGCTGCTCTATGAACATGACCTAGCAGTGTCGCCTCAGCTCTTTTCTCTCTAGGTTCAGCTCCAATGGAGGCCCGTGGGGGTGCCGAACTTGCCCCTCCCTTGCCTGAACTGATTGTATTCAAGAAGCTCATCGCTAGATCTCACAAGAGACCAATATTCGAGGCACAACAGAAGTTCGTTAAAAAGCTAGACTGCATCCCTTTTGGTAGAACTTCCAATAGCAGAAACTTGCAGATCTGCAGTCAATCTAGCAGACAGAGGGCTCATCGGACAATTTACCGGGCTCTGGCCCTCTCCCAAATCCGTTGAAGCAGGGGTGCAGAGAAATTGGACGTTGCTCGTATATGAAGGAATCAAGAGCCATTTTGTTGGAAAATGATTTTATGTGTTCGTGTTTGAAAGCTCGGATGACAAAAATCTCATTTTCAAAAATGGTCCTTACTTCATGGGGCCTCAGGGTTTATACTTGAAAAAATGGACCCCTGAATTTGACCCAGCCCAGGACGTTCCGTCTGCTGTTCCAGTCTAGGTCCATCTACCTCATCTCCCATTACATTGCTGGAATCAAAAATCTCTGCAAGCTATCGGAAACTTGCTTGGAAGGTATATCAATCACGTTGTTCGAAAAGATCAATACTCCTGCGCACGGATCTGTGTGGAGGTTGATCTAGAGGAAGGGTTACCAGAGGCAATCAAACTTACAGCAGCTTAATGGATTCACATCCAGGAGCTATATTATGAGCAGCTACCCTTCAAATGTCGGCACTGTCATGGCTACGGCCACTTCGCAAGACACTGCAAAAAAGAAGAAGGAGAGGAGAGCGAGAACGCGAAAGCAGAACAATGGACCACAGTGCAGAAAGCAGGGACAGTAAAGCCCAAAACTAAAAGAATACCAAAGGGAAATAACCCCAAACCAACGGGGCAAGAACAAAAATATGGGACCACCATCCCCACCTCGAAATTAGGAGATCAAAATGCATAGTCCAACAAGGCCATAGAAACTCCGAAAGCAAACTAGAACAACAACAATCATACAATACCCTCCCCTAACGGGAAAGGAGGAGAGGAGCAAAGGCAAACCCCCGAAGTAGCTCCCTCTCCCTCATATGTCGATGTAGCAAGAAATAAAGTGTATGATTCACCAAGCTCCTCGGAGGACGAGATCATAGAAAGGCCTACAAAAGGAGCAGGAAGAAAGACTCGCAGAGAAGCGAGGGAGGAAGAAGCGGAAAGACAAAAGACTCAATGAAGTCAACCCACTATAGAAATGTCAATTGGCAGAAACACAAGGACAAGGCCACCAAAAGGAGGAGGCCCAACTTCCCTGAACAGTAAGTAATGAGAATCGTCTCTTGGAATTGCAGAGGGCTCGGGAACCCAATGAAAATAGAAGCCGTCAAATATCTTATGAAAGCGTAACCTGTAGACATCCTAATGCTCCAAGAGATAAAAATTGAAGCGGAAGCCCTTCTAGAGATCAGCAAAAAGAAATGGCAGAAGAACACAAGAAAAGCAATAAGCGCAAGAGGCTCCTCAGGTGGAATAACAACCTTGTGGAAGGAAGATCACTTTAGGCTCGTCAATTATCACAACACACAACACTGGTGTTTCACAGAGCAGAAGCATATATCAAGTAAGTTAACCATTGCACTATTCAATTTATATGTATTGGTATTGTATTCTGAAAAGAAAGACTGTTGGAAAACATTAAATGAGTTTTTGCAGTTGAATTCTCCAAACAATATAATCATAGCTGGAGATCTAAATTTAGTAATGAATGAAAAAGAAAAGAGAGGGGGCAGGAAAAACAAGGATCAGATGATCTAGGTAGTAGAAGATATGATACAACAATGGGATCTATTGGACTTTAAACTAAGAAAAGGGCTCTAAACCTGGACAAATAATAGGGCAGGGGAAGACCATATATCTGCCAGACTGGACAGGTTCTTGGTCCAAAGCACAATTTTGATGGAAAGGAAGCTTATCTCATCAGACATCCTTCCAAAGCTCACCTTGGATCATAAGCCCATCCAGCTAATGCTTGAGGAGGAAGAGATTTTGGGGCCAATCCCATTCAGATTTAGCCCACTATGGAATGGAAAAAGCGACTTTGTAGAGACTGTCTGAATGGCATGGAACACCTCAGTCAATGGCTCTCCCAATTATGTATGGGAAAAAAAGTTAAAATTAACAAAAAAGGCACTTAAGGAATGGAGTAAACTTTCAACAAATACACCCAAAGACCAAAGAATCGAGGCAGTGCAACACTTGGAAATTCTGCAAAGTGAAACAGACACAATTGATATAAACAAAACAAAATTAGAAAAGGAGCAAGTAGCCCAATGCAAAACATTCCTCTCCTTCAGAAATGAAGAAGAGTATTGGAGACTAAAGTCCCGAAGTCTCTGGCTGGAAGCTGGAGATAGAAACACATCATATTTTCATCGACAATGTAGAGCTACACTCTCCATGAATCACATCTCAGAGATCACTTCCTCTGATGGGAGGTTCTGCAAAGGAATAGAACAGATAAAATTTGCTGCAGTATTACATTTCCATCATCTTTACAACAAAGAGAAAGAGGACTGTGAAGAAGATAAAAAATAATTCCTGAAGAACATTCCGGCATTGGTCACCGTAGAGGACAATACAACATTATTGAAGCAAACAAATGAAGAAGAAATCAACAATAAAATTTGGTCCATGAACCCAGACAAAGCCCCTGGGCCAGATGGGTTCACTATTCACATATGCTGGGATATAATAAAAACAGATCTAATTAGAATGATAAAAGGATTCTTGAAGAAAGCAAAAATGGGGGGTAGCACCAACTCAACATTCCTCACTTTAATCCCGAAAGAGACAAACCCCTCCTCCTTTGATAGGTTGAGACCAATCTCTTTGTGCAATGCCTCATATAAAATTATCGCAAAACTTCTTGCAAATAGAATAAAGCCACAGCTGAGCAAACTCATATCAGATTCGCAATGGGGCTTCGTCAATGGGAGACATATCCTGGACAATGTAATCCAAGTCCAGGAAGCCATGCATTCCAACAATCTTGGAAAGGAGAAAGGTATGCTGATCAAGTTAGACATGGCTAATGCCTTTGACAGAGTCAAGTTTTCCTATCTATATCAAGTTCTAATCTCCTTTGGATTTGATCAAGAGTTTGTAAATCTGATCCAAGCATGCACCAGTAGTCCATGGATAGTGCCTTTAGTAAATGGGAGGCCAGCTGATTTCTTCCAAGCCACGAGGGGGTTGAGACAAGGATGTCCCCTTTCTCCATTCCTCTACATCTTAATGGCGAATACGTTGAGCAGAAAGCTGGAGCTTGATATGATAATAGGAACAACCCCAGGTTTAAAAATAACAAAGGACCTTAAAGAAATAAACCATGCATTGTTTGCGGATGACCCCCTCATGCTGGGAGGAGCTTCAACTAGAATAGGCTCTGCATACAAAAATAATCTTTAAACATATTTCAAAGCATCTAGAGCTCTAATCAGTGAAAGGAAAAGTGCAGTATATAGCCGGAATACAGAGGAGGAAGAAACTCAAAACACAACAAGAAACTTGGGGTTTAATGGATACGCAAAATGGGAAAAAATCAACTATCTTGGATTGCCACTAACACTGGGCACAAACAGAGTCAATCTGTGGGAAGGAGTAATTACAAAAATCAGAGGCAAAATTGTTGCATGTGGTGGCCAATGGCTTAACTCATGGGGGCAAATTAACCCTTATGAAATCAATGTTGTCATCTCTGCCAATTTATCAAGTGTCATACCTGATGGCACCCAAGTCGATCTCAGGACAGATTAATAAAATCATGAGGGATTTTATGTGGCAAGGAGGCAAAGGAAACCAGAGAAAATTTCATCTGGTGAATTGGGAGATAGCAAAGCGAACTTTGAAGGAAGGAGGCCTTCAAATTAGAGATCCAGACTCTGCCAACGTGTCTTTGGGATGTAAAATACTCTGGAAACTTCACAGTGACCCCAATCATCCCGTCGGCACAGCTTTGAGGCATAAATACCTTCCAAATGAAAATCTAAGAAACTTGCAGAACGCAAACAGCAAAAAGAGCTCGCTGTTATGGCAGTTATGTATTAAAGGGTAGCGTTTTTTCACCCGGAATTTATATCGTATCCCAGGGAATGGGAAACGCGTCAAGATGTTGACTGATAGTATAATGGGCCACTCGCCATTAGCCACACAAGACAGCCTGCATGAGATATGTGTGTTTTTAGAAAACAGATGGGACAAGACGCTCTACGATATCTCAAAGTGGAACGAGTCGGGGTTCTGGATTGATTGGGATTTCAGAGATATCCCAGCTCACCTAATGCAGCAAACAGAAATGCTCAAACAAGAACTTCGAGAGGCTGCCCCGGTGCATAAATCAGAAAAGGATAAATGGGGATGGGGACCTACAGGAGCATACACTTCAGTCAAAGGCTATGAATTGATGCAAACACACAGAGACCGAATTCATCCAGCAAAGTTTTGGAAATAGGCATGGGATCCAATGGCGCTGCCCAAGGTAAACTTCTTCTTTTGGACACTAATGCATAGAAAGATCCTGACTGGTGAAAACCTTATGAAAAGAAACATTGCAGGTCCGCGTAGGTGCACACTTTGTAAAGAAGCCATGGAAACCACGAATCATTTATTTGTTGAATGTTCATATGCAAAAGAGCGCTACTCGTCGCTCCCAACTAAAACTTCAATTGTGGACTTATTCCTCTCATGGAAAGAGCGCTACTCGTCGCTCCCCCTAAAATCATTATGGGCCAGAATCTGGATCACTCTTCCCAAGCTAGTGTGTTGGAAGCTATGGCTAGCTAGAAATGAGCAGATATTTAACAATGTAACTTGGACCCCCAACATGGTAGCAGCAAAAGCAAAAGGACTCCTTCTAGAAATTTTGAATTCTCAGAAAATCAAAGAGGACAATTTGGTGCAGCAAGAGGAAAAGAATTGGCTTGGCATTCAAGCTTTCATCCAATGGATACACAACACAGAAAAACTCCTGAGAAATCCTGAGTGGAGGCTAAGAGAAAAGGATGAAGATTTTCAGAATTGGTGGAGGAAGCAAGGAATAACAACAACATTTTTTGACGGTGCCTCTAAAGGAAACCTCGAGACAACAGGAGTTGGAGGACTCATATACTCTTCTGATGGAGGCATCAAAGAAACCTTCAGTTGGGGTCTAGGACAACGAACTAACAATCACGCAGAAATCCTTAGCTTGATTAAAGTATGCCAAATAGCCAAAGAAAGAGGATATCAGGAGTTGCAAGCATTCAGAGACTCAGAAATCCTGATCAAAATAATACATACGCAAGGCTAATTCAATGAAGCTGGTTTAAATAAGAATCTGCAAAGGTTGAGATACCTTCTCCAAGACTTCACTTCCTTCAAATGCTATCACATTCTCAGAGAATCAAACAAAGAGGCAGACTTCTATGCCAACAAAGGCTGCCTCTTGGCCCAAGGAGACCTTAGCACAAATGGCGGAGATCCAGAAACAATCTGTATACCATGAAAATAGAAAATTGCTGGAAATAGAAAATGTAAAAGAATTGCACTGAAAGATGTAAGGTTGCGGCCATTCGGAGTTCTCTACTAATAAAATCCATACCCGTTTCAGTTAAAAAAAAAGGAATGAAAAAGTAATATTCCTTTAAATGTTTGTCTAGAATTATTTATAAATATCACTTTTTTTTATATTTACTTTTCATATATCAATATAGAAATTAAATATTTTATTGTCATGTTACATTTTCAGGAAGATTATGAAAATCTCAAAAGATGAACGAACTGATATAAAAAATATGACAGTAGGAATGTCGAAAAAGGTGTACAAGGAGATGGTCAAATAAATGGACAAAACTTCATCGAAGGAGGAGCCATCTCAACAATAACGTGCTTCAAATGTAATATGTAATCATTGAATTTTTCGATCATTAGGTACAATAAATAAACAATTTAGCATTAAATATTAATTTTCAAGAATTTTCTTGCAGAAAAGAAAAGAAAATGGAACCCATTCAACACATAAAACAGGACGACAAGGAAGAAAAGGGTTGATCTCTAAGTTTGTGAGAAATTGTTACTTCCTTATAACATCATTTTTGTATTTTTTAAGTTGTTTTACAAAAATCATCATTGAATGTCTTCAAACAGGTGCTAACATACAAAGAAGAACCATAAGATGAATTGATTGAAATTGGGTTAAATATGGGTTGTGAGTATATGTTGGCATATCATAAATTAATTATGGAATTTGTAAGAATTTATCGATCTTGTTTAAATTAGCTCTGTCTATAATTAATAGAGAAAAAAAATATTTTATATTAAATATATGATTTGTTATGGGGTATAAAACTTGCAGGAAACAAAGTATGGAACTGCGCTAACAGATGAAATTTTGAAAGATGGCATGGTACATGGTTTTGAAAGAATGTGTATAGTTTATGAGTCAATTGTTGCTATGGTAAGTCATTTTTCTTTTCGATTTACATTGATGTATATTATTTAATATTGCAATTTTCATTATTCTCACCAATGTATATACACTCATTTCAGTTTATTTTTATGTTTGTAGATGGAAGGTGAAGAAGAAGAAAACAATCAACGTTGTGAACAAAACATTCCAGAAAATAACCCAAGTCATGGAAGTAGCTCTAGCAGTGACAGCAGTTCAAGCGAAGAATGATGATCACTATGTTTGGATATCAAAGCAACGCGTTTTATTTTTTGAAATATATATGTCTGTGAAATTAGACATTTTGTTTAATGTAATGGACATAGTGTCCCAATTGAAAGACAAAGGGATACCAATAACTGTCCCATTTTGTATGATAAAGACTGTCTTATATATATATAATCATAAAATATGTTTTAATTTATTCTATTGCGTTCTCCATTGTCGTTCTCAAATGCACTAATAAAAATTTAATTCATATGAATATTTTTATAAGATATATATGTGTTGACTTTTGATGAATAATGAATTTTAAAAAACCACAATAATTATGATATGATATAACAAATTAATCCAAACATCACATTCAAATGCATTATTAAAAATGTAATTAATATGAATATTGTAATAAGATGTGTAGACTTTTGATGAATAATGAATTTAAAACAATCACAATAATTAGACTGTCACAAGTCGATGTTTCTAAAAAATACAACATGAAAACTGGTGTGTGTCAGTAACTGTACACCAATGAATTTATGTGTCTATAATAACCGATGCCATTGTACGATCTATGGGCACTGCATAAATACCGATACCAGTTAAAATATTCGTGCGTTTGTGTGATACGGCGCACCGGGGAGTTTACGTATCTATAAGCACCAGTGCATTTTTACGATCTATGGGCACCGCACGAATACTGATACCAATTATAAATCTTGGTGCCTTTCTGTGATACGGCGCACCAGTGTGTTTACATACATATACGCACCGGTGTGTTGATACAACTTATGGGCACCGCACAAATCCTAAGACCAATTAGAATGGCCCCATGCGTTGTATGAACAACACTACGCCCGGTGCAGTTGTACACCTAAACGTCCTGGTGCGTTGGACTGAGACTGCCCCGGGGCACCTTCTGTATGTACGCACCAGTGCGTTAAAGCCAGAGTAGCGCACCAATGAAAAGAACATCCGTAATAACCTTTGGCCGCCCATTTTTTTTAGTTGTGTTGAATTTCTGTTAAAAGCTCCGCCAAAACCTCCATAACCATAAACGGATGTTGTAGCAAATGTTTTTTTTGACAATTTTGGCCAATTTTATAACACTAAAAACCTCCTTTATAACCTCTTCTAGAGGGTCTTTTCCTTGTAGTGTTATATTTTTTACTGAAAATAATATTCCATGGCTATCATTTATTTTCAGAGAAAGAAAGGGAACTCCTGACTGTAAAGAGCTTCAAAGGAATCAATATGCCTTTCCATCTAGTAGAAGGAAGGAAGTGTTGCTGATAAGGTGTGATGGGGATCAAACTTCATTTCCTCCCTTGTTCCATTTCATTTCATTCACCCTCTTTGCCCCCCCTCATTTCCTCCATATTCTGAAATGCTCTGAATCCCATTCAAACCCCAAAACCCACATGCATAACCTTTGGGGCTTATTGCTTTATTTACCCCTTTTATATTAAAGTTTGCAATACTATTGTCATAGCTCTGCCCACCCACTAGTAGCCATGTTTTAACACATAAACCTTACCTTTTCCGCTATTTCGCACCCCCTTTCTATATTACCGCTTACCACTTAAGGCCCCCTTCGAAAAGCCATTTCCATCGTCCCCCATTTCCATCCACGTTAGCCAACCGCCATCCCTCCACGACCGGGCATATAAGGTCTGTGCACCATTTATGAGGAAATAGGCTACACACGGCAAAAAGAATCAGATCGAACCCGACAAATGAGAAAAAGGTAGGGCGTGGCTAAACGTCACAAGGAAAAATACAGAGAAGGTCGAGTTGGGAATTGATGCGGAGATGTAACAACAGAGACTAAAGGGGCATCAAAGCACATCAACACCAACGTCCATAAATGAAAATAGCCAGCGCTGCACTAGACTTAATTGCCCAACGCCGGTTTTCTAAGAAGTAGGGACAGATGTCAGGAATACTTTATTGGCCACCTCTTAGGTGTCACTAGAACCAGTTTCCATCCACTCTGTAATTAATAACAGATTGCCAAAATCCATTGTTGTAGACCAAGCTAGTCTTATCACTGCTTGCATGTTTACACTTGTCTAGTTTAGCTTGAATGTAATTACTGTAGTAGACAGACTAGCTGAATTAAGTTTTCTATAAATATTGTATGCATTAGCAACATAAAAAGGGGCCCAGAATGGAAAAACCATTGTAATAGACTCATTATGTTGTAAGCACTCTCTTTTGGATGAATGAAGGATTAATTTGTTTTCCAGATTCTTGTGTTATGCTTTGTGGTGAAGTATTTTCCCATGTAATTTGTTATTCTCCTGTTTGCTCATACTTTTTTCTTTTCCTTAACTATGGATAGAAACTTTTGTGTAGGATTTACCATAGGGTACCCTGCATAGTCTTGAAACAGTTCATTATGTTTTCCTCTAAGACTTGGATGTAGAATTCAGAGATGGTCTGCTCTATATCCATGTTGAGACCGGAATGTAGAACTCCGAGACGGTCTGCTCTGCATTCCTGTTTAACCTTAATCTCCTCCTCTTTTCCGTTTCACAAGCTATAAAGATCCATTGACATGGCTAGCTTGCTTGGTTGCACCTGACCTCAGTTATCCATCTATTTGATTTTTTTTACACCTGTTTGACTCCATAGCCCAATGGCCCTCTTTTGTTGCCTCAACCAAATCTTCAAACAAACCTATCCACTAATAGTTAGCCTAAAATGCCCTTGTAAACAAAGCTATATCTGATAGAGAGAGGCCTCTCTGAGTCTAGGAAGACTAGGTCCTAGATTCCAAAGTGGTTTGATGTTTCCCTCCGTGGTTCTGTCTTTAGCCCTTAGAATTACAGAGTGACAACATAATGGCGACTTCACTGGGGAGCACTTATTGAAAAAGCTTAGTGTTCCTTCAGAACTCAGAAAGCACATCAAAGTTCATATCTAATTACTGATGGTGAACAATGACCAGAAGAAGAAGGCTGCATTATTCACCTGGCGATTCAATGATTTAAAGAACCCATATTTTGAGCATTCATGGCGACTCCACAACATGCTGACCAAAGTTCCTACTAACCAAGAGTTCCCATTGAAGGGATAAAAGCAAGTATTATATCTCATGCTTTTATTGATCCTATAACAGAATATATGGAGGTTCTTTTTAGCTCAATTTTTCAAACATGTATTCTCTATAAGGATCAAATACATCAGCAGTTTCCATTACATAATATAACTTTGGTTATGAGGACACATAATCAAGTTATATTGTTGATTGTCCTGACAAACAATCAAGTTGTCCATATGTTTCTGCTACTATTTGACTGGCTTCACTGGAATTATTGTATCATTTAGAACAACAAAAATTTCAGTAGAGTAGATTAGGTATGTGTGCAAATAAGCTCAGTACTCTGAGCATCTTTCTAGTTCTAGTTTCATATTGCTTTCCGGTTTTTAGTGCAAGTATTTTCTAGAATTCAGTTTGCAAAGAGTGTTGATTTTGGACTGAGCCGACTCAGCCATAGAGTTTTTAGTAGTAGATTAAGTTGCATATTTAGGATCAGCCCAGTGGATCAAGTCACTAGTCTATGGTGTACTTGAAACCTCCTGAAGGAGCTGCCATCCCCAGCTGGAGCCACTATTAGAGTCCTGTAATTTACAGTATCACAAGATGACTGATTATTGCTTATATTTTTTACTGAAAATAATATTCCATGGATATCATTTATTTTCAGAGAAAGAAAGGGAACTACTGACTGTAAAGAGCTTCAAAGGAGAGTTTCAAAGGAATCAATCTGCCTTTCCATCCAGTAGAAGGAAGAAAGTGTTGCTGATAAGGTGTGATGGGGATCAAACTTCATTTCTGCCCTTGTTCTATTTCATTTCATTCACCCTCTTTTCCTCCCCTCATTTCATCCATATTCTGAAATGCTCTGAATCCCATTCAAATCCCAAAACCCACATGCATAACCTTTGGGGCTTATTTCTTTATAAACCCTTTTTATATTAAAGTCCGCAATACTATTTCCATAGGTCTGCCCACCCACTAGTAGCCATGTTTTAACACATAAACCTTACATTTTCCGCTATTTCACACTCCCTTTCTATATTACTGCTTACCACTTAAGGCCCCCTCCAAAAAGCGGTTTCCACCATCCTCTATTTCCATCCACGTCCGCCAACCACCATCCCTCCATGACCAGGCATATAAGGTTTGTGTGCCATTTATGAGGAAATAGGTTACACACGGCAGAAAGACTTGGGTCGAACCCGACAAATGAGAAAAAGCTAGGGTGAGGCTGAACGTCACAAGGAAAAATATAGAGAAGGTCGAGTCAGGCATTGATGCAGAGATGTAACAACAGAGACTAAAGGGGCAACAAAGCACATCAACACCAACACCCATAAATGAAAATAGCCAGCGCTGCACCATATGAGGAGCAGGGATAGATGTCAGGAATACTTTATTGGCCGCCTCTTAGGCGTCACTCGAACCAGTTTCCAACCATTCTGTAATTAATAACAGATTTCCAAAATCCACTGTTGCAGTCCAAGCTGGTCTTATCACCGCCTGCATATTTACACTTGTCTAGTTTTGCTTGAATGTAATTACTGCAGTAGACAAACTAGCCGACTTAAGTTTTCTATAAATATTGTATGCATTAGCAGCGTAAAAAGGGTCCCAAAAGGGAAAAACCATTGTAATAGATTCATTCTGTTGTAAGCACTCTCTTTTGGATGAATGAAGGATTAAGTTGTTTTCCAGATTCCCATGTAATTTGTTATTCTCCTCTTTTCTCATACTGTTTGATTTTTCTTAAGTGCGGATAGAAACTTTTGTGTAGGATTTACCATAGGGTACTCTGCATAGCCTTGAAACAGTTCATTATGTTTTCCTCTAATACTTGGATGCAGAATTCAGAGATGGTCTGCTTTGTATCCATGTTGAGACCAGAATGTAGAATTTAGAGACGATTTGCTTTGCATTCATGTTTAACCTTAATAGCCTCCTATTTTCCATTTCACAAGCTGTAAATATCTATTGACATGGCTAGCTATCCTGGTTGCACCTGACCTCATTTATTCATCTATTTGAGTTTGTTTACACCTGTTTGACTCCATAGCCCAATGGCCCTCTTCTGTTTCCTCAACCAAATATTCAAACAAAGCTATGCACTAATAGCTAGCCTAAAATGCCCCTGTAAACAAAGCTATATCTGATAGAGAGAGCCATCTCCGAGTCTAGGAAGGCTAGGTCCTAGATTCCAAAGTGGTTTGATGTTTCCCTCCATGGTTCTGTCTTCAACCCTCAGAATTACTGAGTGACAACACACAACAAAAGATGTTCTTGGGGAAAGAAACGACTCAAAACCCCTCTATTTATATTATGTATTAAGTCAAGGAATCATGAAACAATACAATGATTAATCTCTCATGAGATTCGACAACACTCTTCCAACTGTCTCACACTCATCTAGGCAAAATCGATCTAATACTTAGCCAATTCTCAGTCTTCCTTCAGCCTGCCTTTCTCATGCAATTCCTAGGGAATTAGGTCCCTATTAAATAGGAAATATAGCCTTCCTTGTTTGCGCACTGCATCAAGGCATCCCAATGACTCTATAATTGCACATGGAAAATTTTCTATAAATACAACTGATAGTTATGTTCCCTTTAACATCCGTCTCAACTAGGTCTTCCTCAGAACTGACATGCATGTAGCTATTTATACTGAATTATTATATAACTGATTGATCACTCATTTTGAATTAAATCTAATTTAATTCACTGGACCTCTCACCAGCTCGTCTCTTAGTTAGAACTAGTTAAACTAATTTTAACTCAATGAATTGAGTTAACTAATTCACACTTGCACCCCACTTATGCATCAACTGCAACTGGACCCCCAAAATATTAGAATCCCTCTACATGCCTCATCTTAAACACTCAACTCGAATTTCTTGAGCTTGACTTAGTTAATTGATACAAGTTGTTATGAGATGAAATTACAATTTATTGTCCAATTTATTTAAGGGACAAATAAATTAGATGCTTCATATTCCACTACTAAAATTTTGGTGCATCAAAATTCCACATTCCTGGTGCATCAAGATTCCACGGCCTTTGTGGGTGCATTTTTTGTCCTTTCTGGTTGCCAAGTTCACTATTTCTTGTTGCAAATTTCAACACTCCCTCACAAAAATAAATGAATTCAATCTATCCTGATATGGTACCTTTGGAATGTTCTGCATGCAACACTTCTCTAGTGTTGTTTGCACCTGCAACTCCTGAAACCGAATAGCCTCCGAACAACTGAATCAGTATAATGCATCTTTCATCATAGTATTCTAACTGCTGCTAGCTACTGCACCTATCTATTGGACCCTCTGCACTGCTACTAACATTTGCATCCGTGTCCTCTGCACTACTGCCAAATCTAATTTGCACTCCAGTATCCACCATTTGTCACTTTGATTTCTGTCTTCCTGACATTTGACTGCATCAATCTAACCGATCCTTCTTGCTACTGTTATACTGTGGGCTCCTTGTAGCTAGGTTCTGGACCCTGCCCAGATCGATTCAAGTTATAATCTTAGCCGTTGATTATATATCTAATCTTTTTCTTTGATGTATCAACGATAAGACTATAAAGGAAGGCTTGAGGGTCATTTGGGAATACACACCGAGTAAATCAAGTGATCAAATTCTTCGGATGGAGCAAATGCTCGGACGAAGATCAAATATAAGTGATTCCAGTTGAAGTGAGGGGCAGAGACAATTATTGGTCGGAGGATCTTCTCTGGGACTAAGAATACATAGCAGAGAGGCAACAAAACCAGCAGAGGAAGCAGAACAACCTCCATAGGGCGTGACACAGGCCCCAGAAGGGGTGATGTAGGCCCACGTAGAGGCTACGTAGTGTTTTTGTGGGACAGTCTGAGATTTGTCGGGATATCAAGGTTCTAAGCTGGGAGGGATGGAATTTGACTTTCTGAGTAGCAGATCAATCCCAAAGAGGAGGTGATGCAGTCCACATAGGTCCCCATGCAGACCTATGTAGCTATTGCACAGAGGGTGATGAGGTTTCGTCATTTCAACTACCGGATCAGCCGTGACTTGGAGTGTGAGGTAAAAATCACTATTTATATTTTTTTTCTATCGTGGTTTCTCTGTACTGGATAGCCAGTAAGGCATCCAGAGATTGCATTCAGAAACTACTACTTAATAATAACAAAACCTCAAATCTGTTGCACTAGTTTTCCCGCATTAGGTTTTTCCGGGGACTTTTGTCCAAAAATAATGGTGTCCTATGTGTGATTTATTATTTTCTCAATTTATTTGTTTCAGAATCATAATGTATTAAGTGTAGGTTTCTTTAGTAATTTAATGCAATAATTCATGAAGAAATATGAATTAATTTTGTAACGTAATTTACAAAATAAGAGTAGTAAATTCAGCTGGTTGTAGTAGGATTCCTGAGATTGTTAGATCTAGGAATTTTCAGATGGAATCAGAGAATTTGATGTGAAACATGAAGAGAAGATTTGAGCACTAAAGTGAAGGCCAAATTGTTGCAGCAACAACAGGTCGAATCCCCAGAGGGATTGCACAGTTCTAGCCAAGAGGGCTAATTTTTCGAGATTGTCTCTCTCTGAGCGAGTCGATAGAGAGGAAAGAATTTTGGATTGAGATCTTGTTAAGGTAGAGGGAGAAGAGAAGAGCCTTCACACAGAGCCAAAGGGACACATTTTCTGTAGGAATTTGTTGGGAAGAGAAGCATCAGAAGAAGAAGAAGAGCACATAAGTGGGTAATTATTCCTTAATGAGTTCCTTGCCGAGGAATTCAACATTGCTCCAAGAATATCTGAGCAATAGATCCAGGCAGCAGATCTGCAAAATCTACAAGGAGTGCTTAAGCTTGCCTAGTGTTGTGCAGTGGGGGAAGAAGAGGAGCAATTTGACAATTTTAGGCTGAAATGACATATTACAAATTGAGAGATCAAGGTCGATTGGAGGGATCCTCCAACTATGTAATCTGGAAGGAAATAATCAAATTCCTTCTAGATGAATATGATCTCAAAGCATTCGTGGGCAATGTGATTGCTGTACCTACAATTCTGGATTAGAACAAGAAGTAGAAGTATGCATATCGCAAAGGCCAAGAGACTAATCCTTGACGGTGTCAAGGATCACATAGTATCTCATATATCTGGCAAGAACAACATCAGGGAGATATGGGAGGCCTTGTCCCTGCTATATGAAGGAAATTCTGAGCATCAGAAGATGTATTGTGTACGTCATCCATTCATGATGCCATGACCAAACCATATTGTGTTTTCCCATTTGGTTGTATTAATAAAAGTAAGGTGTATTTAGATTTGTGTTGTGTACTTGAAATTAATTTTAAATAATAATTTTATTGATGTAAAATATTTTTTTTTTAAATATTATTATTTTTAATATATTAAATATTTATAAATTGGATTGAGTTTATGTGATAGGAAGAAATGGTGGTTACTATAGTTTTGTCGAGGTCATAAATGTAAGTCGTCTCTAACCTCAATTTTGCATCATATGAGGAATTTAAACCCTTCAAACTTTGATTTTAGATGTTATTTCTTGGTGCTAGTTTATATGAATGACTGTTTTTTTTAAAGATATTCCAATCCCATCTTCCTCTCTCGATGCACTTGGTATTTAATTAGAACCTATTCTTGGATAATGTGTGGGAGTTAATATGGAGAATGGATATAGATTCGGTCTTTTTCTTTCCCATTGTAATGTGAGTAGGGTTTCTTTCAATAATATTGTGAAGAACCTCTCACATTTCCTCATCTTCTAATTTAGGAAGATTTAGCCATAATTAATTCCATAGTGAAAGATGTTGTAGTTCAAATGACATTTTACAATGCTAATGCTCTTATATGTTATTTCAATGATCTCAGGTTTCATTTAGTTTATTTTCGCATACAAATTTCTAACACCTGGAAACCTAAGTTAATTGAGAAGTCCTTTTATTTATCCATGTGCAAAGGATACCTTAATGTTGAGTTCGGTTTTACAGAAGATACAAATTTGATATTAAACTTTGGGCCTGATTTATGGGCAAATTGAGGATTATCTATGAAACCACAGACTTTATCCTTCGACCCAATGATAAATAGCCTTTCAGCTCCTATGTGGGTTAAAATTCCAAATATTCTTTTGCATTCTTGGGGTTCAAACTATCTTTACGACGTTGGCGCAACCATTAGAAGATACCATTATAGAAGTTATGACAAAATGGATTGAAGCATAGTTACATAAACTTGAATATGTGTGGAAATGGACTTCAACTAAGTGTTTCCAACGTAAAACAATTTTGACATGTGAAACTACTCATGGAAAAAAAATCTTGATTATGAACATGTTTTTTTCACTATAAATCTTTCTTTAAAACATGGCATTTAGTAGCAAACTAGCAAACAGGACAAGACACGTCGTGAAGCATCAAGGAAAATCAACTTGGTGGGTTGGTGCCAAGGAAAAATAGTGATTGGTTATAGAGGGAAATACATGTTGAGATTGCAACAAGATGATGAGCTTAGTGGAAAGAAGTCGCCTTCACTAAGTGGGCCCGCAGGCTATTTTTGGCGCAAAGTCTATTTTTAGACATGTCGATCATATTCTATGAGTTGCAGGATGCTATTTGTGGATGGTTGGTCAAGTTGGAAAAATAGATGGGCTTCTATTTTTAGACATATTGGGTGGAATCTATTTTTAGATTGCCAGTCTAAAAATAGATATGTCGAATATTATTAGCTCTTAATAATATTTGGACTATAAACATTATCTTATTCTCTTGGAGCACTTCAGTTAAGTGCACAGATGTGGCACAAGATATGACAGAAGGAATTATGCTATTCCTAAGGGTTAAGTGGAGCTATTGCATGGATACTTCAGTTAGAACTCATGTGAGAGTTTGGTGGAGTTGATTGAGGAGTTAATGGAGTTGTGTTCAGTTTAACTAATCTAAACATAGTTGTATTTAGTCTAACTGACAAATACACTAGTGATGAGTGGTGATTAATTAATTCACTAATTATTAACTCATAAATCAACTAAAGAATACATCGGTTAACTGCAATGCATGGACAGTTCAGTGGAGACCAGTGTTAGAGGTGGGTGAAAGGGTTGAGTCTACTATCAGTTGTGACTATAGTTGTGCATGAGATTTGCACACACATTGATTGAGATTGCCAATGAGGATTGCGCATTACAAGCCAAGTGGTTCAAATTTAATTCCAGTGCCATTCTTTAGATTGCGCAGAAGAGAGTGCGTGTTATCAGTAAGGAGAGATTGGAGCATGTGACGGTTAGATCTGGCTTCGATTAGTGTGTAGCAATTGGAGATTGTACCGAGAGCTTGTGAGGAGCTTTGTATGATGATTGTTACATGATCTCTATGACATATAATATACAGATAGTTGGGGTTTTCAGCTTTAAGCTTTTCCATAAAATATTGTGTTCATATGTGTGATTGTTTATGGTTTTAATGTGCGCATGCGATTGTTTTTATTTCCGCAATTAATGATCAATGGTAGAAGAGATTATGTATTGTGCATGAAGTTAAAATAGTGTGTGATCAGGAGAATATCAATGGATAACATATCAGATATTCAAATTTCTACATGGTATCAGAGCGATATTGATCATTGGAGCAATTGAAAAACATTGAAGCGGTTGAGTTTTGAGCTAGTGGAATTCGAATTTGCAGCAGTGTGTTCTTGGTGTCGAAGTTGAGATGTCTTTCAACGGATTGCGATTGTAGTATGCCCTTTAGGGTAGCTCGAATTATATTGCATGGAAGGATAGGATGGAGGCGGTGCTAGATGACAATGGGTTGAAGGAGTTCATAGATGCAGAAATTCCAAAACCTACTTCTAGCGATGCTGCCATACTTGATGCATGGAAAAAGAAGACAACAATGTGTCAAAGGATTCTGTTGGAAGGTGTGAAGGATCACATAGTGTCCAACCTTCATGTTAAAGCTTCTCCATTCTTGATGTGGAAAGCTTTGACAGATTTATTTCAAAGCAAGAGCGACCAGAGGAAGTTGGCGCTCAAGGATAAACTCAGGAACATAAAAATGGAGAAAGGTGATAGTATGCCCAAGTACCTCACGAAGTTCATCCAATGCAGGGATGAGCTGGGAAGTGTGGGGGTTACTGTTGATGACGAGGAATTGATGAGCTTGGCTCTCCTTGGGCTTCCGAAGAGTTGGAATTCCTATCAAGACTCTGTCAATGGTCGGGAGAAATTGCCAGGATGGGAGCGAATTTGGTCGGATCTTGTGCAAGAGGAGATAAGGCGAAGTACCAGGGACAGATTTTCATCAAATAACTCAGATGAATAAAATTTTGCTTTGGCTGCCAAAGCAAGGAAGGGGAAGAGAAAGAAGAATGCTTCTCAATCCGGTGCGAAAGGCAAGAATCAGGACATGTCCAAGGTGAAGTGCTTTCACTGTCACCAACACGGACATTACGCCACTAATTGTCCACAAAAGAAGAAAAATAAGCAGGCTGCTGGATCTGCAATTGGAGAGGCCTTAGCCTCGCAATTTGAGCTGGATTTTTCGCTAATCGCATGCTTGGTCTCAAGTGTGATGGGTTCAGTGTGGTTTCTTGACAGTGGTGCGTCTTTTCATATGACCGGAGACAAAGATTTGTTTACTGATATGGATGAGAAAGATCTTGGAGTGCACATCGAGATGGGCAATGATTGTAGATATAGTGCGACCGGTATCGATACCATTTCCTTTGAGAGGGATTCTGGTAAACCCTTCGTATTGAAGGAAGTGATGCATGTTCCAGGATTGAAGAAGAATCTGATTTCGGTGGCCATGTTAGAAGACAAGGGATATGATGTTGTCTTTAGCGAGGGAAAGAATTTCCTGCACAATAAGGCAACTGGTGAAACCCGGAGGATAGGGTTTCAAGTTAAGAACCTTTATCAGTTGTAGGTAGATGGCTGCGCAGCAATGGCAGGCAAGGCAGAAGGAGTGGTGAGCCGGGATGATGGCGAGCTATGGCACAGGATATTGGGCCACCTTCACCATGGAGCTTTGAAAATTTTGCAGCAGATTTCTACCGGGCTTCCCAAAGGTACACTTGCGCAGTCAGATCAGTGCAAGGGATGTACCTTGGGAAAATTTTTGAAAGCCAACTTTCACAAGAAGGATAGTTGCACCACGACGATCCTTGAGAGAATTCACACAGATGTGTGTGGACCTTTCTCAGTAGCTTCGAAAGCAAAGCATAGTTACTATGTGATATTTGTTGATGATTTTTCTCATAAGTGTTGGATCTTCTTCATGCAGAAGAAGTGCGAGAAATACTCAAAGTTCTGTGAGTTCAAGGCACTGGTTGAGAAAGAAGAGGGGAAGCAGGTGAAGGCTCTTAGGAGCGACAATGGTGGTGAATTCATCTCTGGCGAGTTCAAGGAATTTTGCAGCGCAGAAGGAATTCAAAGAGAGCTCATAGCACCTCATAACCCACAACAGAATGGGGTTGCAGAGCGAAAGAACAGAACGATCATGGGTGCTGCACGGGCGATGTTGCATGATCAGGGCCTTCCCATACACTTGTGGGCTGAGGCATGCAATACTGCGGTTTATGTGCAAAACTATTGTCCTCACAGGATACTTGGCATGAGTACACCTGAGGAGGCATTTTCTGGTAAGAGGCCTGATATTTCCCATTTGAGGATTTTTGGTTCACCTATTTACATTCATGTGACGAAGGATGCCAGGAAGAATCTGGAGCCGACCGCAGAGGTTGGGATATTTGTGGGGTACACTGATACGCCGCACAAATATCATGTGTATTTTCTAGACAGTCGCAAGACTATTGTGCGACAGGATATCAAATTTCATGAGGAGAAAGCCATGAAGTGTTCGCTTGAGAGGGAGCCACACTTGCATGCAGATGAGGAGCTATTAGTTCCTAAGGATGAGCCTCAGGATGTGGATCAGCCACAAGAGGAGGTTCATGGAGTGGAAGAGACCACTCATGCAGCGCCAACCATCAGAGGGCGGAAGCACACTACAAAAGCTGAGCAACTAGCTCAAGATGCAGAGAGGATTGTAGGAGCACCTACATCACATCGCATACAGAGACAGTCACCTGACCAGTATACTAGATACATGGCTCTTATGAGCAAGTGTATCGTGATGGAGCCATCCTCTTTCGAGGAAGCCGTGGAGGATCCCGCATGGGTAGATTCCATGGTGGAAGAGTATGATTCGATTGTCAGAAACAATGCATGGGAGATTGTCCCAAGGCCGGAAGGGAAATCAGTGGTAGGTTAGAGATGGATCTACAAAGTGAAGCAAGCAGCTGACGGGAGTGTGGAGAAGTACAAGGCAAGATTTGTTTCTCGAGGCTTCTCACAGATTGAAGGGATCGATTATGAGGAAACCTTTGTACCTGTCACAAGGTATTATTCCATACAGACGATTCTTGCTCTCTCAGCGCAGATGGGGTGGCACATTCATCAGATGGATGTGAAGACTGCGTTCCTCAACGGGGTGATTGAGGAGAAGGTGTACATAGAGCAGCCCGAAGGTTTTGAGATCTTTAGCAGCGAGTTTCATGTGTGCAGGCTCAAGAGAGCATTGTATGGGTTGAAACAAGCACCTCGTGCTTAGTACACATGGATAGATAGTTATTTCACCGGACTTGGATTCTCCAAGAGTGAGGCGGATCTGAACCTATACCAGACTGTGGTGGAGGGTAAGTTGCTGATCATTGTACTTTATGTAAATGATTTGATTTTGACAGGTGATGAACTGTTGATACACTCATGCAAGGCTGACCTTGCAAAGGAGTTTGAGATGAAGGACTTGGGCCTCCTTCATTATTTCCTGGGATTGGAAATTTGGCAGCGCAGTGGTGGAATGTTTGTTTCTCAAGGCAAGTATGCTCGGGAGATATTGCAAAAGTTCAAAATGCATGGCTGCAAGCCTGTTGATACTCCTCTTCCTGGTGGATGGAGGAAGGAGGATGCTACTTCGGCAGAAGTAGTGGATGCCAATGTTTATCGACAGTTGGTGGGGTTGCTTATGTATCTGATCAATACACGACTCGACATATGCTATGCTGTTAACCATCTTTCACAAGCTATGGTTAAGCCTACCAAGCTCTTTTGGAAGGTAGGCAAGCATGTATTGAGATATCTCAGAGGCACATCGGGATATGGATTATGGTACAGACAGTCGGATGAGGTGAAGCTATGTGGCTTCACGGATGTTGATTGGGTAGGGAGCCCAACGGACAGAAAGAGCACATCTGGAGGGATTTTCAGTATCGGGTCGATAGCAGTTTCTTGGTACAACAGGAAGTAGAGATCCGTGGCACTCAGTTCAGCAGAGGCCGAGTATATGGTAGCAAGTTTGGCTACATGCGAGGCTATATGGATGAGGAAGATCCTGGTCGGGTTGTTCGGTTCACACTTAGATCCGACTGTGATATATTGTGATAATTAGAGTTGCATCAAAATCTCGGTTAATCCAGTATTTCATGATAGATCTAAACACATTGACATCTGGTATCATGATATCATATATTGTGTGCAGCGAAAGATCATGTTACTTTCATACATTCCCACGGAGGATTAGGATGTTGATATCTTGACGAAGGCGCTCACTAGGAGCAAATTCGAATACCACAGAGGCAGGATAGGGGTGGCAGATAATCCTTATATTGTTGAGAGGGAGTGTTGAGATTGCAACAAGATGATGAGCTTAGTGGAAAGAAGTCGCCTTCACTAAGTGGGCCCGCAGGCTATTTTTGGCACACAGTCTATTTTTAGACATGTCGATCATATTCTATGAGTTGCAAGATGCTATTTGTGGATGGTTGGTCAAGTTGGAAAATAGATGGACTTCTATTTTTAGACATATTGGGTGGAATCTATTTTTAGATTGCCAGTCTAAAAATAGATATGTCGAATATTATTAGCTCTTAATAATATTTGGACTATAAACATTATCTTATTCTCTTGGAGCACTTCAGTTAAGTGCACAGATGTGGCACAGGAGCTGACAGAAGGAATTACGCTATTCCCGAGGGTTAAGTGGAGCTATTGCATGGATACTTCAGTTAGAACTCATGTGAAAGAGTTTGGTGGAGTTGATTGAGGAAGTTAATGGAGTTGTGTTCGGTTTAACTAATCTAAACATAGTTGAGCTAGTTGTATCTAGTCTAACTGATTGATACACTAGTGAGAGTGGTGTGAATTAATTATTAATTAATTCACTAATTATAAACTCATTAATAAACTAAAGAATACATCAGTTAACTTTAGTGCATGGACAGTTTCAGTGGAGACCAGTGAAGAGGTAGGTGAAAGAGCAGTGTGACTATCAGTTGTGACTATATTGTTCCATGATTTGCAACTACCAGTGATTGGAGATGCCAATGAGGATTGCGCAGTACAAGCCAGGTGGTTCGAAGTTAATTCAGTTCCATTCTTTAGCAGTGATTGCGAAGTAGAGGTAGGCTATCAGGTGGCAGAGATTGGAGCATGTGATTTGCTAGATCTAACTTGATTTGTGTGTAGCAATTGGAGATTGTACTGAGAGCTTGTGAGGAGCTTTGTATGATGATTTTTACATGATCTCTATGACATATAATATACAGATAGTTGGGGGTTTTCAGCTTTAAGCTTTCCCATAAAATACTGTGTTCATATGTGTGATTGTTTATGGTTTTAATGTGCGCATGCGATTGTTTTTATTTCCGCAATTAATGATCAATGGTAGAAGAGATTCTGTATTATGCATGAAGTTAAAATAGTGTGTGATCAGGAAAATCTCAGTGTAACATATCAATTATTCAAATTTCTACAATACACTTGAATTGGACCCTCCCATGGAAGAGTCAAAAGTGGATCTAAAGGAAATTAGAGATAAAATAGTGGAATCAAAGAAATCTAGGGATACTCCATTAATTAAGACCCTCCATCTTAGTTCGATGGAAGAGAAACTTGCTTTTCCCTAAGATCGAGATTAGGATGTAGAGCCCCCACTTAGCCCATGACTAAGGTGAGCTATGGTAATCATGATGAAGAAGATGAGACATACGAACAATTAGAACCCTCAGATCAAGACAAATCAAGATTGACATTAATAGCAAGGACTTCATCGAATAATAAATACATTTGGACAATAGTCATAAAGAAGGAAAAATCTCCTTGCACAACCAATGGTGAAAAGAAATGGGGTCATAATCCAATCTAGTTATGAATATACATCATTTATTAACTTAGCAAATTGTCAGAATTTACTCATGTAAGAAATATCGGGATAAATTTTATGTGGACATAAATATTTTATGTATTGGCTATATATATATATATGGATAAAATTTGCGTGGAAATAAATATTTTATATATTGGTTCAGTAAATAATACACACACACACACACTAGAGGAATAAATAATTGGGCTAGACTCATACTTGTGTGACAAGGGGTAAATTTCAACCACTACCACTATAAAATCTAGGTGTATCTATATGCTCCTTTGCAAGTACAAGTGAATCAAGGAATTTGAACATCGATCCATCTCGCACATAACACTTCATTTTCACGGCCATCACCAATTGAACTTCCCCTCAGGGTTAAATAATTTGCAATTTTAAGTTTGAAATCCTAGACTAACATTTTTTTTTTTTGATAGAAACGGTTATGATTTGTATTAAAATTCTCGACATAAATGCCCATTTACAAGCTTCCAATATTTGCGGGATAGCTCCCAAGTTTCCCCCATAACCAGAATCCACCCATCTCTAATTCAGATAAACTGAAGCTTCCTAGATTCCAAAATCCATATTAACGACGAGATTTCCCCTAACTTAAAGACACATACAAACTTCTGAAGCAATAAAAAATAAAACATAACAATACAACTACGGAATTGGATCCCAATTTTCCTTCTCATCCCATACTAGAGTGCCCGCTGGAATAAGAGAATCTCTATTAGCTTCCACATCCGCCTCTTTTTTGTTGTTCTGCAAAACATGGAAGAAGCTTACCTTTCGAAAAGATCTAGCAAGATTTTTAATTCTCGCCGTCAGTCTAGAAAGCCGAAGATCCTTTGGACTTGAATTTCCCACAAGCATTTTTATGAGTGTTTGAGAATCGTCAATGACCTTTTCCTCCTTAATTCCTACCTTTTGCAATACCTTGAGACCTTGTAGTAGCGCCATCGCCTCTGCTTGGGTATTGGTGTCTTGGCCTAGACCCCAAGCGTACCTGTTCTCAATTTGGCCCTCCATATTATGTATGACTCCTCCTGCACCTGCATTCCCCAGATTTCCTTTTGCCGCTCCATCGAAGAACAAAGTGTAGCAAGCCATTTCCTTATTCCAATTGCAGAAGTTCTCTTCAATCATTCTAATATGCCAATATTTTTTATTTTTCTCTTGAGATTCTGCCTTGGTGAATTGTAAACCCAGAAAACCACCCCACTCCATTTCATGAGGGGAGACGTTTTTTTTGGAGAAAGTCCCCACATGCTCACTCATAAATTATTTGAGGATGCTTTTTATCTTGATCATGACCACTTTTTTGTTGTGCATTTTCCCCTGGAAGATCCTGCAATTTCACTCCAACCAGATATGCCAACATAATAGCTTTGGAAGAACTAGCCAAATAGCCTTGAACCAAATGTTATTTGGAAGTTGTCCAGGGTAGCGATGTAACCAGCTAGCATGCAGATCGAAAATGGAGGAGGGGAGCGATATGTCCGTAGTCCAATGCTTCAAAACTTTGTTCCATACTTCTAAAGCGAATTTTCATTCCAGCATGATATGCTGAGCGTTTTCTTCACTTTTCGAACCATGGAAAATTTTAGGGGCTAATATTCGCAAGTGGGCTAATTTTCCATGATTTTTCCAAAAAAAATACTCGCCACTTTCCTTTTTTTCTAAAAATGATTCGCCCAAATTTTAAAATATAAAATCATTTTACCTTAAAAATCGCCAACATTATATATATTCTATATATAAAATCATTATAAATTTGAATAATTTTACAAATATATCAATAAATATTTTATAATTTGCATATTAGGGACAAGTGAGATTCGCCAATGTTTTAATCTTCAAGATAATTTTCCATCCTTAAAATTTTCCCTGTTTCGAACACAGTGAGCATCTTGTAGGGCCATTGAAGCCTTTCCTCCTTAGATTGTCAGCTGTGAGAACTCGGTTGTGGCATAACAACCAATTAAAAATGTCAATTTTAGGGATCAATTTTTGTTTCCAAAGGCCTTTCCATAGCATAGGGCATGGAGGAGCACATGGAATTGCACACAACATTTTATAACCCTGCGCCACAGAGTACACACCAAAATTCGGTCCCCAACCTCTCTGATCGTACTTCTCTTCATTTTTTGGAGCCTTCCCTTTAAGCCTGGATTGCAGTGCCATCCATGCATTTTCTAGATCACTTGGCATATCCGGCTTACTCCACTCCAACCAAATGCTATCTCTCCAAGTGGAGATGTCTCACAGAGAGACCAAACCTGCGTTCTTCATCCAGGGGTGCAATTCTTGAAGCTCGTGGACGTCCTTGAGGGGCACATCATTAATTATTCGATCCTCCCAGATGTCTATAGTTTTCCCATTCCCTGGAACCCAATACAAGTTGTCTTGAATGAGCGCTTGGGCTTGCACACACAACTTGTGGATTTGTGAACCATTTGTGAATTGAACAAGACTGTCTAGGCAGCATTTTCTTTGCCCGGTGAAGTATTTCTTCCAGAGAATACGTTGAGCCCAACCAGCCTTAGGGGCAACTTGCCTCCATAGGATTTTGGCCCCCAAAGATAAATTTTGCAGTCTCAAGTCTTTAAAATTCAGGCCACCGTCTAAAATTGGTTTGGTGACTTTGTCCCAGTTGACAAGCGGCAGTCTGTTTCTATTTTTCTTTCCACCTTTCCAAAAGAAGCTTCTTATTAAGCCTTCCATTTTCCTGAGAACTCCAAGAGGGGATAGAATAAGCGATGCTTGGAAGGTTGGGAGATTGTTCAAGACTGACTTAATGAGCACAATTTTCCCTACTAGATTAAGCCAAGAAAACCCCCAAGCCTGCAATTTGATTTTGAACTTGTCAAGGAGGGGAATCCAATCCTTTCCTGAAGGATTTTTATGAAAGATAGGCAGCCCTAAATACTTGAAATATGTTCATCGAATGGACCTGACAAAGCCCCAACATCTGGAAATTTCATTCAGTTCACTTTGAGACACGTTCCAACCATAAATGTGACACTTTCCAGCATTCAAGCTACATCATGAGATAATGAAAAACTAATCCACTACCAATTTAAATTGTTTGGAAGAGAGAAAAGAAGTTGCCCCTAGAAGAAGGGAATCATCAGCAAATAATGCATGATTGATCTCTTTTATTCCTCTTACAATTTGTAGGCCCATTATATCCTGATCTAATCTTATTTTTTCTAGGATAAAGCTCAAGGCAGAGGCTTGGAGGACAAAGAGTAAGGGGGAGAGCGGGCATCCTTGCCTTAGCCCTCTCAAGGCTTTAAAAAAATCAACTGCTCTCCCATTCACCAACGGAGCAATCCATGGCTCAGAAATCCAGGTTCTAATCCAGCTAATGAATCCAGATCCAAAACCAAATTGGTGCAAATATTTGAACAAAAAAGAATGCCTAACTCTATCAAACGCATTTGAAAAATCAAGCTTAACAATCATACCTTTTTCTTTTCTCTTCAGGCTTGAATGTATCGCCTCCTAGACTAAGATTATATTGTCCGCGATTTGCCTTCCTTGAACGAAACCCCCTTGGTTTTTCGGAATGAGGTCTGGAAGAATCCCTTTCAATCTGTTGGCAATCACCTTAGTAATTATATTGTACCCAATGTTGCACAAGGAAATGGGTCGGAATCTATTAAAGGAATTTGCACCATTTTCTTTCGGAATGAGGGCTAGAAAGGCAAAATTCGTACTGCCCCCTATTTTCTTACAGTCTTGGGATTTTAGAATCATTTTATGTAAATATTTTTTCACAATCTGTCAGCATACTTGGATAAAATCTGCCATGAACCCATCTGGGTCTGGGGCTTTATTTGGACTCGTGGAAAACAAGGCAACCTTTATTTCTTTCCTAGTAACCTTAGCCTATAATTTCTGATTCATTCTAGCTATGATTTTAGAAGGAATCTCATCTAAAAACTTGTCGCTACATCCCTGTACCTCTTCTTCGCTGAAAAGGATTTTAAAATGGTTGAAGGCAACCTTTTTAATGCTTGGAAAATCGCCATAAGTTTGGGTTTCATCCTTAATTTCTGAGATGGAATTGAAACCTCTCCTATCTCGGGTCTTGCTTGTGAAATAATGATGTGTTTCTGTCTCTAGATTTCAACCAAAGGCTTCTGGATTTTTGCCTCCAATATTCCTCCTCCTATCTGCATGCACTATGAAATTTGTGTTGGAGTTCTTCCTCCATTTTTAAAGATTCACCCAATATTTCTGCCTCTTCCATGAAGTCTTGATGATTCTCGAGAGCTATTTTGGATTTATTTATTTCTTCCGTAGGACTAGGGATGTTTTAAGCCCAACTTTTCAAAGCTATTTTCACTCTTCTCAACTTCTCCTCCCAAACATAGAATGGGGAACCCATGATTGACATCTTCCATATTTCTTCTACCCTACCCAAAAATTCCTTTTTATTTATCCAGAGAGAACTAAATCGAAAGGGGATAGGGCCTAAATTCATTTGGGCTGAGAGAACCAGCGTTATTGGTTTATGATCTGAAGTGCTACTAGAGAGAATACTCATCTTCACATCAAGACCAAGAAGCAAGAAGGAAATTTGAATGAGGAACCTATCTAATCTAGCAGCAATAGGCCCAGGGCCTACTCGTTTATATGACGAGGTATACTTACCTCGGCAAGGCTTGATGCTGAGAAGATCCCATTCATGAATGAGATACTCCACCCATTCGTGAGCCGGATCTCTCACAATACATCCCCCTCGCTTTTCTCCTTGGCTTAGAGTAATGTTTAGGTCTCCTGAAATTAGAGTGTTTTCCAGCTCCTCCCCATCTGCCATGTCTCTCAGGGAGTCCCAACAATCTTTCTTTTCGTTAGCATTAATCGAAACATATACATTGAAGAGGCTGAAAACCTCCTTCGATTCTTGATGTTGAAACTTTGTGAACAACCAATGGAAATTTTCCTTTTCAGCTACCATATTGAACTTGGATGTATTCCAGAGAGTGGCAAGACCTCTCGAGGCCCCTCTAGCTGAGGCAGCCATTGTCCCTCCTTTATTCCAAAATTTCTTGCTTCTTTGAAGGAAATCCTTTTCCTCCAATTTTGTCTCCTGGACAAGCATTATTTTTGGGTTTTCTGTCATGATTAGATTCCTCATGGCTTCTTCTTTCATCTTGATCCCCAAACCTCTATAATTCCAGGAGATCACCTTCATTATTTATTTTTGTGAGAGTGAGGGCCTCCCTTGGAGCCCTGTCCCTGGTTTCTTGCCATCTTTAGGGTTTTGGCCAACAAATTTTCCAAAGTAGGCTGGCTTCCTTTCACTTTGTCTTTGTATGTTTCTTTCTCTATCTTCTCCTTGGTTGACATTCTTCCCCTTGTCGACCTTCTGACCGTGGATTGAGAGTCTCCTATCTCTCCTTCCTCATCGGATTCTTCCGAGCTTTTACTTTCCACATCACTCACAATGTGATTATCTTTGGATCTTTCTGTTTCTCCTTTCCCTTGCCTTGACTCCTTTGTCACTGCAATCTCGGTAGCCTCCTTGTCTTCAGTCCTTGCATTCTCCATCGACTCCTTCTGAGGCGGATCCACTTCAGGGATTTCTTGTGAAGATGAGCCAAGGGGCTCGAACATGTTTATTGTATCTTTTGGAGGGAGGTTTTTCTGAGACACGCTATTACCTTTGGACTGGTTTCCTTTTCCCTTTTCTTGTCCTGTCGGATTAGAGGCCTTAGGGTTTGTTTTGGACCTCTTGGCCTGCTTCCATCCTTCCTCTTTCTCCTTAAACTCCTCACCCTTTTTTGGGCAATTTCTGGCTAAATTTCCGTATTCGTGACACCCTCGACACTTAAATGGGATTTGTTCATAATCCAGTTTTTGGATATGGGACCAGCTTTCGACATTAATTTTGCTAGCTTCCGGGAGCCCTACTTCAAGATCCACCTCCACACAGATACGAGCATAATCGTATTGGTCTTTATTATTTTCCCTATCAATGAATTTGCCCAGCGCATCCCCTATGTGTTTTAGAGAGACACAGTTCTAGTAGTGTATTGGGAGATTAGGGAATCTGACCCATACTGGAACAGTTGAAGGAACGTCCTCTACTGGATCAAAGTCCGGTGTCCACTTATTTAGATACAACCTGTGTGGCCCCATAAAATATGGGCTATTCTTGAAGATCAACTCCTTATCCTCTTTGGAGGTAAATTCGAATAAGAAATAACCTCTGTTTAGGAAATAAGAGGTGACATTTTGGTTTATCAATGGCTTCCAATTTTTTATCACCCAGGCTTCCGTGACTTTGGGAGACGACCACAAGCCAGTGAACTGTCCCACGAGCGCTCTCTCAGACATTGTCAAGGCAACCTGAATAGGACCATCCAGAGGGAGAGACACCACCGACATTTCTTCCAATCTTTTGACAAACTTTAAGGCTTCAGCCTTCTTCTTCTTGGGCAAAGGGGCGATCAACGAGCTAAAAGCAGCTGCGTTTGGAGAAGGCGGAGGAGGGGGGGAGGAGGGGAGGCCCGAGGTGAGCCCTGCTCCTCCATGGCGGCGGCAACCCTAGCCGAGCTTCAGCGTGCGGGTAGCAGGTTGTAGGCAGCGAAAAAATATTCTAATTCTTATGTAGGTTAAAAAATAGACTAACATTTTTTTAATCAGCTTTCAATATGAATTTTTATAATAAAAATATCTCCATGTAAAAATTTAATTGAATAAATTAGAAAATGCAATCGATTTAATGGAATTTTTACTTTTCTCTTTTTAATAAAACCATAATTCCAAAAAATATCTTGTATAAGAAAAAGAATAAAAAGTTACAATATATTTAACTTTATTTTGCACTTTCACACATTTCATGATATTTGAACTATATTATTTAAATAATAAATAATGATTTAATTTCATATATTTAAATAATTGAAACAAAATTTATTAAAAATGCAACATTATATTTTGTTGGTATTAAATAAATAATGAAATAATATAAAGATTATGAAATAGAACATTAAAAAAAAACACGTGAAGAAAACACATGCATTTTATGTTTAGGCCGATAGACCTTCTCTTTTGAAAGAGAACCAATTTTTCATCGTCAACATTTTTAATGTCCCGTTGACACGTGTTCCCTGACAGTGTTAATCTTTAGCTAACAGCTGTTGGTTGACACCTGTTCCGATCGGTTGAGTTGCCTGATACCTGTTCCGATTGGTTGGCAAAAACCATTGTTTTGTGTTCTGCTGTGACGGCCTTTCCGTGCATGCAGGAAAGATGTGTCAGTGTAAAATCTTATAGCAATCGGATTTTTAGCAAGGTAGTTTGGGAAATTGTTTTGAGGTCAGGATAAGCTTATGTTTTTTTGCTAAATCCAGCTTCGAATATGGACATGGTAAATTCTTCTGCATGTGCTTTGAAGTATCCTTCAGCAAAAATAATGTTTGTAGAAAGGATAGAGGTGCTAAGTGAGGATTTAGATCTCCTAGGGTTTCTTATAGTACTGCATAAGCTTTTTTTAAAGTTTCATGGTAACTATAGCATTTTCATTACAAGAAAACCATGGAATAGGGTGGAAGTGGTTGGCTGGCCGTTCTGAGTATAATATTTGTGTGAGTTTGCAGTAAATATTAACTGCACTTCATTGAAATGCTCCTTTTGGATGATGTGCACGGAGGTTCTTGAACATGTGACATAGCTGAAGCAGGAGCGTGTGGGTTGGATTGCGATCAGGGACTTCCCTGAACAGCAATGCCGCCATAAGCAGTGTGAGACTAGCAACCACCAGAATATCTCAGTTTCCTTTTAAATTCAATGTTGGAAGGAATTCACAGTCCGTTTCAGGTACATTTTCTAATGAATCCCGGGAATATTGAATGGCTAATAATATCTTGTTTATTCTCCTATTCAGAATTTTTCCTTTATTGAAAACCTCCATTTCACTCTCATTGTCATCTGATTTGATATTCTGTGGTAGAGTCTAAAGTTCAATGTTCTAGAATTTTCTTTATCCTTCTTTCATGTTCCCGCTGATCACATTCACCGTTACAACCTTCTTGTTATTTTTCCTGGATTTTTCTCCACTAAATATATTTGTTTGAGAAGGTGATACCTTGCTCCTCTTCTCTTATTGCATGGTAAATGCCCCATAAATTGGAAATCAAAGCATGATTTTCATAAACTCATTATTTTTCCAATAAGTTCTTGGTGAAATATAACCCTTGATTTTTTTATCAACATTGGAGAAGCGTGCATTTGGACATCATGCAGTATCTCTGCACAAAAGGAACATCATTTTTCCGCCGGAGAACTTATCGCCATCAATTTGTTCATGCCTTAATCACTCCGGATGTCTGGAATTGTAGCATTCTTACCATTCTGAATATCAGGAACAACCATATTTCTGGTTTTATTCCTTCGAAACTGGGTAATCTCGAAAACCTTCTGGTTTTATTCCTTATGAACTGGGTAATCTAGCAAGCCTGAGAAGGCTCTTGATTGATAGAAATGATCTGAGTGTTATTATTCCTGCTCCTATCGGAAAGCTTGGCTGTGTTGACACAATCAAGGAAAATATTGTGACAATTTCCGTGGCAATTGCAGTCAGCTGAGAATTTTATACTTGGATTCTTCGAGATTGCAAGGAAATATTCCATGGGAAATTGGGGAAAAACTCCTAGAAATCAGAGATATTTACGGGTCTATAGCAATCATCTGACTGACTCCATCTCGAGATGCTTGGTTTTTTACCAGACTGAAGGTTTTTTATACTGGATCCATCTCCAGATGCTAGGTTTTTTACCAGATTGCCGAAGTTGGAGGAATTTGATGCATCTGACAATAATCTGACTCGGGTTTTAATTTATTTAGGTTTTTTACCAGACTGACGAAGTTGGAGGAATCATGCATTTGACAATAATCTGACTGTGGTTTTAATTTATTTCCCTTTCAGTGACTAGTGACTTGCTCTGTAATTTTTTTTTATTAAAAATTTATTATACCTCACCCATACATTAAAAATTTATTATACCTCGGCCATTCAATTGTGATAGAGCTGGAGCAGGAGCATGTGAGTTGGATTGCGATCCGAGACTTCCCTGAACAGCAATGCCACCCTAAGGAGTGTGAGACAACAACCACCAGAACAACAATGCCGCCAATTGTGACAGAGCTGGAGCAGGAGCATGTGAGTTGGATTGCGATCCGAGACTTCCCTGAACAGCAATGCCACCCTAAGGAGTGTGAGACAACAACCACCAGAACAACAATGCCGCCCTAAGGAGTGTGAGACAGCAACCACCAGAATAGACATGCTATTTTTCATGGGGAATGGATGTTAAAATACGTTATATTTGTATTTTGGTTTTCATGGTTTTCATTAGCTTCATGTAATGATGGAGTTCAAATTTAAATTTTCCTGAAATTTAAAAAAGTTGACACAGCAACCACCAGAACAACAATGCTTCCCTAAGGAGTGTGAGACATCAACCACCAGAACAAACACGTTGTTTTTCATGGGGAATGGATGTTAAAATATGTTATATTTGTATTTTGGTTTTCATGGTTTTCATTAGCTTCGTGTAATGATGGAGTTCAAATTTAAATTTTCTTGAAATTTAAAGAAGTTGGAATTTAAAAAGGTTTTCATTTTTATTTATGGTGTACATATACAATTGGGGTTAGTTGTTCCCTACAACACATAGTAACATTTATATGTATTATCACATTTAAGTATTTTTTGTGAATTATTAATTTGAAGTAATTGTAGTTTTTGAGATGAAGGTGTTAGACTCCTATACCAATAGGTTTCATCTTTCATGATTGTCTTGATTGAATTATGGAATATGTTCAAACCTTCTTTCTTGAGCAAAGGTGTTCCATATTCTTGAAAAACCAAAAAATCAAAAAATTTAAAAAATGTAAAGAGGGCATACCCTAAAAGAAAAATCAAAGGGTAAAAAGAATAAAATGGTCAAAAAAGTGAAAGAAATGAACCCCAAGCAGAAAATAGACCAAGGAAAGTGTGCAAATTCAAATGCCACTACTATTTCATTTTTGTAATAAAATAATTGTGTGCAGCTTGTTCAACTTTTGCCACAATTCATGAATAAGTCAAACTGTTTAAACTTGGCTTAATCATATTTCAATTTCATGTTATAGATTAGAGAATAAATATCTAGCCAAACAGTTTAATCTTGGCAGATAAGTAGATAGGAAGAGTTAATAAAAGGTGCTCAACAGCTTAATCTGAGCCCTTGGATGTAATAAGGGTAGAATTAGATATATTTGCCTTGTAAAAAAGAAAAGATTGATAAGGGTTTGCAAGTCTAAATGCACCCTAATAAAGAATAGAAAATGGTAGTGTTAAGTAGATAGGGTAGGTAGATGGTGCTGCAAAGTGTTACCTGATGAATGATGCTGCTACATGTTTTTGATCCTTTACTTTCATCACAAGTAATAAAGCAGGAAATACACTGGAAAATCACAGCAAGCAAAGTCAAATTCATTAACCTCCCTTATCACTTTCCCCTCAAAAGTTTTACTAATTTCCCCCCAAGTACTAAGGTATTTGGAGATCAAAGGGGCTCAAGGCATTTCCTTGACTTCTGGAGGGACCGGACCCTCGGCCTAATGATCAAAAAGACCTAAGTACTTGAGATAATTCATCATTATAAACATTCATCTTCAATTTTTTCCTAAGTAAAATCCCATTTTACTTAGGAAACTCATGCAAAATTTCCATAAAAATCCCTCAAGATAACTTGCTATTCTAAGTTTAAGTGTTGAAGATAAGATATTGCAATTTACTTCAGAAGTTATCACTTTTCTTAGATGTGCAAAAATATTTTGAGTTTCCTTGTCCTTTGCCATATTTACATTTAACTTTATTTTACTAGATCCCTAGTAAAATACCCTATCCTAAGTATATAACTCCCTTTTTATAAATAACCCAAAAAACCCCTCTATTATATAGTTTAACCAAAGTAATTATTTCCCCGTGCATTTAAAAGAAAACCCATTATATAAGCCCTTTGGTTAAATTATACCTTTATATAATAATCCCGCCCCTATGGTAAATTAATTGTATTAATTGATTTATCATATAATAAAACATATATATAAAAAAACTTTAAACATGCGATATGTATGTTTAAACACAAAAATATGAATAAAACTAAAGTTTTAATTCCAAATAAAACTTCGGTAAACCCCGTGCCAACGTGGCTCATCCACCTGGCGTCTAACGCAGCCTTTTACTACTCGTGCCCAGCAAAACCCCGCCACAACTCCCTTTTTTCTATATAAGCACGGGATTAGTTAATTATCCGAATTAACTAATAACCTTACCCTCCACCTATTAGACGCCTCCCGGGGTGATTAAATTAAACTTTAAATGTTTTATAACCCGACGGGCCCACACCTGAAACCTCCGCTTATTCTCCCATGGCTTCAACCGTTGGATCAACCCTCCACAGATCAACGATCCACGTAAACCCCGCTACCCATCCTTTGTGAGAACTTTAACGAGTGGGGAACGAGTGGTATTTCAACAGTTCACCTTCCACGTGGCGATCACTTTGTGGAATCGCGGCCCTCCCGATTAATACCACCCTTGACCAAAAGCGGTGCGGGGACTTACCGCTTACCGCTTACCGCCCGACCTTGCATACGTCAGCCCGTACGTCGATGACGTCACTCCTCGGAAAAATAAAAAACCCTTTTAACTTGTAAATAAAGCCATTTTTCCGTGTTTTTCTGTTATTTTCGTTATTTGAAAACGATAGTGCTCCTTGCTGCGATTTTCGAATTTCCACTGTAATTGACTGATTCACTCCAAGATTCCGCTGCGCCCGTGTTCAAGTACAGTCCCACCATCACCTGTTACCTGTTAAAGAACCAGCCTCCTTCTAAAAACAAGTATTTATCCTTTTCCGCCCCGACTGCAAGTAAAACTCAGTTCTCTTTATTTTTTCGCTGAAATAGTGATTAAAAATCATCACTGAGTCTTCCCCAGAGGTTTTAAAACTGTGTAATTGTTCCCTGGACCAACAAATTGTGCCAATTTCCTTCATTTTAGAAATCCCGCCCGGCCTGTGAGGAAAACCAAAAACCTCCATTTTGAATCCACAAGAACCAAAATGGAGGCCCCGGCAGCTCTGAATATCACTCCACTGAATGCTCCTCACCGTGAATTGGACTATTTACCTTTGATAGATGAAGATTTCCAAATTAAAGACTTGCATTTTTATGAAAGTCCCCTATTGAGTTATTGTCGCTGCAGAGGCGAATACTCAAAGGGGCAAGATCTTATAGGGTTATGGGAATCCAATCTTCCAAGGTATCTCATCCCCTCAGTCCTTATTTTCCCAGAAATCATCCATTATTGCCATTCAAACTATGATCCCACACGGAGGGCTGTAATAGCTCCTGATCAAAGTATTATGTTTCCCATCACTCCCCAGGCTATCAATGCCATGTTACACTTTGAACCAGACCAAGAATTAGCACCATTGTCCATGGAAGGATTGATTGAGAAAACCAGGCAATTAACCCCAGAAAAGCTAAAATCTATGTGTCAGAATTTCATGTTACCTGAGCATCAGCCAAAAGGGTCTCCTCCCTATGGTTTTTACTATTTCAATACATTGGGAAGGCTCATTGTAAATATAATATCTTTTGTCTTGGGATTCAACACCAGTGAATATGTGGATGAGATAACCTTGGCTTTGCTATCCATTTTTACTCCGGGGCAACCTCCTGAGATCAAATATGACTTTGCTTCCTTCATAGCCAACAAGATCCATGATCAATTCATAAGGCTAGATGTTGAAAAAGTTTTTAAATACTCCTCAGTCATCTATCATCTCATTATCTACTATCAGTCAGAAAGGTTCCCTTTCCCTGTTCAAAAACTTGATGCCAAGGGAAACCCCAGGTCAGTCATATTTTGGTCCCCCATAATTCATTTTTCCTCTGATTCTCCCTATTCCTACACTGAATTCATTGATCAGTTTGTATATCCTGCAACAACTTTGTTAACAGGAATTCCTCCCCCAAGGCTCAGTAATGAAATTAGAAAGACCTTGCAACTTTCAAGGACTTATAAAGTTGGGGATTGGTATTTGTATCAAAACCATACAATCATCAGAATTTATGGATGTGAATTACATCCATTCAGGTTACCAAGATATGTGCCCATAAGGATTTTTGCCTTGGAATACTTCAGGCAAATGAACAATTCAGATGTGATCCATTTTTGTAATGTAAAGAAGAAAGCTCAATTAAGGATCAAAAGTCAATTAGGTCCTTTCATCTGCAACTCTAGGGAGGCCGAGAGAGAGGCAAAAAATATATTACAGAGAAAGTTCCAAACATCTTTCCGTTGGGTTCCTTATGACCCAGTTGGTTTTATTTGTGAAAAGAGATTAAAGAATAAATCATCCCCTTATATACACCACAAGATTCCTGATCTAGAAAAGTATGCCAATCAAGATGAATGGATTGAAGGAACACTTGTTGAGGAAGAAAGTGAAGCTGACAAAATGAATAAAATTATGAAAGATGTTGAGAAGAACTTTGACTAGAATCTTATGGTCAAGTGCAGGTACCCTACATTGGCACTTCTTCAGCAGCAACTCTACAGCAAGCATTACAGGAAAGCAGTTCATCAATTGCAGCAGAATCAAAGGGTAAAGGAAAAGAACCTGTAATCCAGGTTATTGAAACTTTGGTTATGGCAGAGAAACCACAAACTTCCAAAGCACTTGAACAATCACAGGTTTCTCCCACTCAGGTACAACATCCACAGATTCCAGAGTTACAGACTCCATCAAATGTGGAAATAGGAAAGAAAAGGCTAGTTTCAGACACCACTCCTCCAAAAGAAACCTCACAGGTACATCAGGTCAAGAAACAGAAAACAAATCCACCTCCAGATGTGGAAATTATAGATGAAGTATTTGATGATGGAAGGGAAGATAGTCAGCAAACTGGCACAGCAAGTGAAACAAACATAAGCCAGAAAGGGAAAGCTTTACAAAAGCAATTGAGTACTGAAGTATCCTCTTTCAGACCACCAAAGACAGACACAGGGGATATTAAAATAATCTTCATTAACATTAAAGCAAAGAATGATCCATTGAAAATGAAGGTATATGATCAGTATATGAGGATGGCTCCCCATAATCAAGAAAGGCTAATGTCAGCATTCGACCTTTCACAAGGTAAAATGCTGATGAGCCACTTCAAAGCAAAGGTGCCAAAGCCCACTTCAGCAGCTGATTACATCAGAGCAAATTTTGAAGTTTTGGCAAAGGATATCCATCCTCTGGACCAGATAGAGCTACACAGACAAACTGGGGAAATGGTCTATTCCACTCTCACCAACAAGGCCATGGCAGCTATAACGATGCAGGATTCTTTGAATAACACTACTGCACAATTGCAAATTGAGAAGGCCTCTTCACAGGCCAAAGATAATAGAATAAATTCTTTAGAAGACATAATCATTGGCTTGGGTCATAACCCCAAAGACATTAAAAGTATTGAGGCATTAATAAAGAAGAAATATGATGACATAGCTGCACTCAGAAAGCAGCTAAAATTACCAGCCTCAAGGCACCCTCAGACCCAAGAAGTTCTAAAAGGGAATTCACAGGAAGAAATAATGGAGTTGCTCCTAAATATGACTGAGCGACTAAGTGAAACGGAGAAGGAATTGGAAAAAGCTTTGCAGGAACAGGAAACTATCAGGCAGACATCAAACACAGGTACTATAACAACAGGTCAGCAAACACAGCCATCCCAGGTAAACACTTCTGGTTTGAGTTATGATGAATTAATAAAACAGATGGAAAGTCTACAACTAAGGGTCACAGAACTCCAAACAACGAAATTGCAATTAGAAAAATTGGAGGAAAAATATGATACATCTAAAAAGACAGTTGCTGATCACACCAGGGAAATAAAAAGATTAGAAAAATTGGTTCAGGCTTTGGAAAAAGATCTTTCATTGGAAAAGCCTTTAAAGGAAATTAATGACATTCTTTGGGGTGATATCATTGAGTTAATAAAGGACATTTGGCCTTCTATTCAAGCTATTTTTGAACAAAATGAGTTGGTTAAAATAGCCCAAGAAGAAATAAACAGAACCAGAAATGAATTAAGAGGCAGGCCTGAGCAGGCCAATTAGCTCATTCAATTTTTGAACACCAGGACAAAACAATAGCTTGCAGTATTAGGGATTGAGGACAGAACCGGCGCAGTTTTAGAAATAAAGAGAGTTTTCATCAAGAGAACTTTCATGCAGAATTTAGAAAGGAAGTGCACAGATATTTTGGTTGATATCAATATTTTCAGAGAGAAATTCCAAGCTTTGTTGGACAGTGGGTTACCAAGTCCTATGCTCTCAGAGGATCAAATAATGGACTTAGAAACTTATATAAAGAAAATAAAGGCTCATGCTCAAAATACAACTGCTTGTTCTCCTAGTTTACCACAATCAACACTACCAACAGGGAGAAACATCTATGATAGAGTGAGGAATTTATTTCATTTGGAACATGAAATAAGGTATCTGTTTCCTAATGAGCCCACCTTCTACAAACTCACAGAAGCAGATGAAACATTGAGAAAACTCAAAAGGACCATGATACCAGATAATCAATGGTGGAATGAAATGTTGGAAATTCTATAGAAGTTATTTTCAAGATGAGAATTTATCTTTACTATCAAGTAAATGGTAAAAATGAGTACAGATGAAAGAGTATCAGTTACACAGGTTAAAGAGTATCCGTAAAAAACAAAGAGTATCAAAGAAGCAAAGAAATTACTCCAAAAGACAGCAACAAGCCCTTTTTCAGCACTTACCTCCAGCACATCCACAAAGAAAGGAAACAGCACATCAGCAGTTACTTATTATGCTATCTACGAGACCATTTGTCTCCTGTTTACTTGTAAAGTAATCCTTAGTCACCCCAAAATATGGGCTAGGATAGTGTGAGATATTTTCAATTATTTAGTGTATAAATAAACCCTCAAAGAGAGTATTGAGGGTGGATTCTATTACTCTGCTGTAACATTGAGATTTTCGGAATAAAAGCATTTTGGAGAAATTTATTCGTGGCTTACTGGATGACGATTTGAAGTTCAGGACCTTTTGCAGGATTCATGTGTTGGACTACAGTTCAATAAGTTTTTCTACCTTTTGTCTTAAGTTTTATATCAGTTCATATTATCATTATGTCCATTTCTGAATAATTTACATAAAGGATTGAATCAGAATTTACTTAATTGTACTCTGATTTCAGATGTGATTGTTCTTAATGTTTTCCTCAGAATTAGTTATAAGCATGAATTCTTAAATGCTCTTACTTTGCTAATTTAAACATTGTTGATTACTATAATAAAGAATTCTTCATTGCTCTTTGTTTGTAGTCATCTCATCTCTTTCTTTTGAACATGGTGAAAGATTCTTAGCTGCCTTTCATCCCTTCAACATCATCCCATCCACTCTAAATTTTAAGGATTGTTCTCTGTCTAGCTATCTTGCCCTGTAAAACCATCCTGTGCGTAAAATAGAAATCCAGTAAAGCCATCCTTTGACTCCATAGCCCAATGGACTGAAAACCCTCAACCTTTCCCTTAGTTTGCGGATTCCACCATTTTTCCAAACAAACTCTTGGATCTATAACTAGCCTAAAACCTTCTAAGAACAAAGATAAATTATAAAGAGAGAGCCCTCTCTGGATGCAGATTGGCTAGATTCTGCATTTGAAGGTTGGTTTGTGGTTACCTCGGGTATACTTTCCTCTTACACAACTTCTAGGAAAACCTGAGTGATAACATAGTGGCGACCATACTGGGGACCTGAATCATTTTATTGATACTATTGTTTGATTTATAAGCTATAGACAGAGTCTGAAGATCAGCCAGGAAGCCTTTGAAATTGCTTTTGCTCTGCAATTGCAAAAGTAAATAAAAGCTGCTTCAATCTATCTCTGATTTAGCTTAAATACTGAACTTTACTTTCAAGATTTTTAATCAGATTCTGTAGTTTAACAGATCTTTGAAGAAATTTTAATCATACATCATTATTTCTTGAAGAATTTGTAGAAGTTGTATTTATTCTTTCAATAAAAATCAAAAAAATCCAAAAAACACATAGCCTAGGAAAACTGGCTTCAGAAAGGATTCGACATACTAGGTCAAACCCTGACCCCAATCCACCACCAATATTTGAAAATCCAAATCTGATTCCTAGGATTCTTAGAAGACAAGGAAGTCAAGAAAGTTATGAAAGAGGAAGTCAGGAGAGTACAGGAAGTTCTAGATCACTTTCTAGATCTGCATCTTGTCCTGTGAAAATTATATATATTGATGACATTCATTTTGATGCACGATTTGAAACATCTTTGTTTGTGAATTTTTCTGAAACTGAATTATCTAGATTAGTTCCAGATCCATTGTTCTTTTAAGATTTGCAATACAGATTTGTTTCACATCATCTTGACAGAGAATTGCATAACTCTATTCAGTCTGAGCAAACCTTTGAAGAAAGTTCAAACATTTCTGTGATTACTGAAGCATCTCCAAGTTCAGTCACTTTTTCTCAAACTTTTCAAACACCTGTTACCCCTTCTACTCCTCCATCTCCTCCTGCCAGACCATCAACTCCTATCACCCCACTTTATCTTCCAATGGCTAATAGATATGCCCCTTTACAGTTACCAGCCAACCCTCTAGCTTTACCTCAGGATTACCAGAGTAAGATCACACCTTTTGATGGATCAGGTACTTATACAGCTCAACAACACACCAAAAGGATGATTGATTACTTTGAGTTTTATGAGATTGATACTGATAATATCCGAATGAGAATTTTCGTTCAGAGTCTTACTGGAGAAGTTAGAACTTGGTTTAGGGCTCTTACCCCGAACAGTATTGCTGATTTAGAAGCTTTGTATAGGGCATTCTTGAACATATGGGAGAAAAAGAAGGATCCGCTTAAGATCCTATCAGAGTTTGAGAAATTAAGAAGAAGACCTAACGAAACCGTGCAAGATTACATCATAAGATTCAATGAATCATATAATGCAGTGCCTCAAAACCTAAGACCCCCACCTGACTCTGTATTAGTTAAGTTTCCAGATGGTTTTGACTCTGATATAGCTTATTCCCTCGGGGAAAGAGCTCCTCAAACACTAGAGGAAATGCAAAGCATAGTGGTGAGTGTAGAAGCAAATCTGATAGAAAAACGAGCCAGAGCTAGGGCAGAAAGAAGAATGCCTATGAATGAAGAACCTTCAGCTTTTGAAAAGAAGCTGGATGTAATCATTAAAGGTATGGAAATATTAGGAGACAGAGTGGAAACCATTGAAAGAAAGTATTCTACTGACAATCAAAACGTTGCAAGAAACCCGAACTTTAGGAGGAATCTGAATCAAAATAGTGGAAAGAATGTTCCTGATCAGAACATTAGGCCACCCTTCCAAGAAAACTTTGTTGAAGGCTCAACTTCTGAAGAACCTACTGAAGATGTAGAAATAAACAACGTAACAGATGACAAAAATGAACCAGAGGTCTTCCTATCCCAGGATGATCAAGAAAATCACATCCTTGAAACATTCCAAACTCATTCAGGTGAGACTTTTGATTTCAAGGAAGGCTATGACACAACAATCTACGAGGTTCATAAACAGTACAACTTGAGAAGTAGAAGGATTGATGTGCCAGAGAATAGTAAACAGAAAAATGCAAGACAAAATGTCAAAGGTAAACAAAACATTCCCCCTGTACAAAACATTCCCCAAGTACAAATTCTGTCTAGGATAACTCCCGGTTCTTCAAATCCAATAATTGAAGATGTCTCTGACAACCAACCAATCAATAAACAACAGTCTAATACATCTCCTCCTGTAGGAAATGTAGAAGAAACAGTAGAAGTTAGTCCTGAAACATCTTCAAAACAAAACTTCACCCATGAAAAAGAGAAAAACATTGAAGACCCAAAAAACAGAGAAAACCCAACTGTACAAAACACTAAAACTCAAACGGAAAAACCTTTTAATCTAGAGGCTGAAATAGGCAAACTCAAGATAGCTGTTCCTTTATCAGAATTGGCTAAACATGATGTCTATAGAAGTCAGATTACCAAGTCCCTAAACATTAACATTACTGGATTGGATGATTCGGTAAACATTCTTGATGATCAACCCAAACTTCTTTTTGGCCCTGAGGTTAATGGCAAACCAGAAAGTGGAGGAACCCCTCCATTTTATGTAAGCTTAAATGTTCATGATAAGATACTCCATAATGCAATGTTGGATTCTGGAGCATCTCATAATTTGATGCCAAAAGCAGTAATGGAAATATTAAATCTAGATATTACCAGACCGCACAAATATTTGTTTTCATTTGATTCTAGTCAGGTAAAATGTTTAGGTTTGAATAAATATTTGTGTGCAACTTTGGTACAATACCCTGCTAAGTCTGTTTTAATGGACATAGTAGTTGCTGATATTCCACCTAAATATGGTATGTTATTGTCTAGATCTTGGGGTGCTAAACTTGGAGGTTCTATTCAACTAGACATGTCATATGCAACTATTTCAGTATTTGGTCAGCCTAAAAGGTTATATAGAGAAACCTTTATGAAGTACTTAGTGAGTAGCCATGAGAAGCCTGAAAACTTCCCTGTTTACTCTGTACATTCTGATATGGATTCTTTTATTTTATACAATGCTGAGTTAGATCTCCCTACTGAAATAGAAGCTCCAGAATTGGAAATCATAAACAAAACCACTGTTAAAATTGAAGAAATCTCTGAAAACAAAGAAACACCAGATGATCAAGAAATACCTGAAGAAACTAAACAACTAGCTCCTGTCAAAAAACACTTTAAAACAATTGATGAAGATTATGAACATGAAATTCTATGGCATTTAGAGTTTGATGGCTCAGTAAACAGACTAGGGGCAGGAGCTGGGATTTGGTTACATAATGTTGAAAACAATTATGCAGAGGGTCATGCTTATAGGTTGAATTTCAAATGCACTAACAACATGGCAGAGTATGAAGCTCTTTTATTAGGGCTTAAACATGTCAAAAAGTTAGGAGCTATTAGGGTATCAATCATAGGAGATTCCGAACTAATCATTAAACAGATTAAAGGAGAATGTTCAACAAAAGACATGAGACTGAAACAATACAGAGAGACAGTTGTAGAGATTCTCAACACATTTTTACAAGCTCAACTTGCCAAGATTCCCAGGAAGCAAAATTTACATGCTCACAGTCTAGCAATGTTTGCTAATACATGTAAGTTACCTTTTGATCCTAATCATCAGTTTTCAGCTGAGATTAGACACAGGCCTGCAATACCAGATAATCTTTTGAATTGGCAAGTATTTGTGAATAACAATCAAATCAATAATTTTTTGACACTTCAAAGTGAGTTTTCTAACTGTAATATAGATGAGGATATAACTATTGATGAATCTGATCATGGAAAAGAACAAAAAATAGAAATTTCAAGAGAAAATGCAATTCATATGCTGCATCCTACCACATTCACTGAAAAAGACATGCAAAATTTGAAACATATGGAATCTTATGAGATCATAGAAGATGAGACAGAAATCATTAATTTAAAGGATAATCATTTGCCCAAAGGATTAACACCTTTGGAAGATCTGTTTGACTCAAATGATATTCCATTTAGACCTAAAATGGAACCTGTCAAGGCTGATATGGAAGAATGCAACTTAGGAACCCCAGAAAATCCCAAAATGGTTAAGTTGTCCAAATCTCTTTCAAAAGATCAAAAAGTTAAATATGTTGAACTATTAAAAGAATTCCAGGACGTTTTTGCCTGGAGTTATGAAGACCTCAAATCTTATGATACTTCCATCATTCAACACACTATACCTTTGAAACCAGACCAGAAACCTTTTAAACAAAAGCTTAGAAGAATAAATCCTGTTTATTACCCTCAATTGAAAAGGAAATCAAAAGGATGTTTGAAGCAGGGATTATAGCTCCTATCAAATTCTCAGAATGGGTTTCCAACCTGGTGCCAACAAGAAAAAAGACAGGAGAAATTAGATTGTGTGTCGACTTAAGAAATTTGAATAAAGTTTCTTTAAAAGACAACTATCCTCTGCCGAAAATGGACCACATTCTACAAAGGGTTGTAGGATCTTTGAGAATATCACTACTGGATGGATTTTCAGGGTACAACCAGATTCTGGTTCATCCTGATGATCAGGATAAAACAGCATTTACAACACCATGGGGTACGTTTAAATATGTCAAAATGCCATTTGGGCTCAAAAATGCAGGAGCTACATTTCAAAGAGCAATGGATATTGCTTTTGCTAAAGAGATACATGATTTTTTGGTAATTTACCTAGATGATTTAACTGTTTTTTCTAAAATAGATCAAGAACATTTAGATCACTTAAGGCAAGTATTTATAAAATGCAGAAAATATGGAATTTCTTTGAACCCTAAGAAATCATTGTTTGGTTTGGAAGAAGGAAAGCTCTTAGGGCACATTATTTCTAAAGATGGCATTAGGATTGATCCAGAAAGAATTCAAGCAATTTTGCAAATACCCCACCCCAGAAACATAAAAGAATTGCAAGCATTCATAGGAAAAATTAATTTCTTGAGAAGATTTATTTCTAGTCTAGCAGAGTTACTTAGATTACTAACTAACATGTTGAGAAAAGATTCAAGCATTGACTGGACTGTAGAAGCCAAGCAATCATTCGAGGACATTAAGATGGCTTTAACAAGGACACCAGTTTTGACCAGTCCTAAATTTGATAGAGACTTTATTATTTTTTCATTTGCTTCTGAACATACTGTTGCAGCTGTTTTACTTCAAAAAGATGACCAAGGGTGTGAAAAGGCAATAGCATTTTTTAGTAAAGCACTGAGGGATGCATCTCTAAAATACAATATTATGGAAAAACAGGCTTTTGCATTGGTAAAAGCAATCAAAGATTTCAGAGTTTACATATTATATTCTCATGTGATAGCTTATGTGCCTAATGCAGTAGTTAAAGATATTTTGACTCAAGATGGAATTGAAGGTAAACGAGGTAAGTGGATAGCTACCATTTTAGAATATGATATTGAGATTAAACCAACAAAACTCATAAAAGGTCAAGGATTGGCACAACTCATGACAGAAACCAATTGCGAAGCCTTAGACATCAATGAACTGGATGACAATCAGGAGATGGCGACTCCACAGATCAGTCAAGATTTCTTAGATTCACCCTGGTACACTGATATAATTCATGTTTTATTAAACCTGCAAGCTCCTCCAGGGTTGTCCAGAACCAAAAGAAGATTTTTAAAAATGACATCTTTAAAATATTGTATTTTAGATAGCACTTTATTTTGGAAAAATCATGAAGGAATCTTGTTGAATTGTCTCTTAAAAGATGAAGCTGATAAAGTACTTAATGAATTTCATGCAGGGGATTGTGGAGGACATCTCTACTGGAAATCAACTGCAGACAAAATCTTAAGGGCTGGTTTTTACTGGCCAAATTTATTTTCTGATGTTAAAAAATTTGTAATAACTTGTCATAAATGTTAGATATATGAGGGTAAAAGAAAGTTGTTACCTCTGCCTTTAAAACCAATTTCCACAGAAAGACCTTTTCAACAATGGGGGTTAGATTTTATTGGAGAAATTCATCCCCCTTCTTCAGGGCAACACAGATGGATTTTAACTGCCACAGACTACTTCACTAAATGGATTGAAGCCATCCCATGTAGACAGTCCAATGATTATGTGATTATTGGGTTTTTAGAAACCAACATACTTTCAAGATTTGGCTGTCCAGAAAAGATTATAACAGACAATGCTACTGCATTTAAATCAAAGAAAATGATTAGTTTCTGCCATAATTATCATATTACTTTAGGCCATTCAACAGCCTATTACCCCCAGGGTAATGGACTAGCAGAATCTTCTAATAAAAGCCTGATTAATATCATTAAGAAATTGTTGGAAGAAAACAAAAAGAATTGGCACAAGAAACTGACCAATGCATTGTGGGCAGACAGACTTACAACTAAGAAATCTATTGGGACTAGTCCATGTGAGTTAGTTTATGGCATTGAAGCAAGATTCCCATCATCTTTAGGAATTCCTGTTATGAAATTACTTCAGGAGGCTCAAGTGGAGCCAAATGACATTCAAAGAAGAATTAATCAAACAATTCATCTGCAACAAACCAGGGAAGAGGTATACCAAAGATCACAAGTGTTGCAGGAAAAGTTAAAGAAAATGTTTGATAAAAGGACTAAAGCAGAAGATTTTCAACTAGGTGATAAAGTCCTAAGATGGGATTCTAGAAGAGAAGAAAAAGGGAAACATGGAAAGTTTGATTTCTTGTGGAAAGGGCCTTATATCATTCATGCCTTGCAGGGAAACAACACTTACTTTTTGAAGGACTTGGACAATTCATAAGTTGAAGAAGGACCAGTCAATGGTCGAATGCTCAAGCATTATTTTGATCCAATTTACTAGAGTGTTTTAATGTTTCTAACTTGTACATAATATATTGTTTTTTGTTTGTTTTGTTTTTGTTAATGCAGTTTGGATTGGATGGTGACTTCTTGGAATTGAAGCCCGAAGTGAAGGCCCTAAGTTCCAAAGGTTTCACTATCATATGTAAAATAAAGCTACCAGAAGAAGGAAGATTTCATACTTTCAGTTTGAAGACATTTTGAGGCATCTGACATGCTGTTCTTGACTTTTCACAAGGAAAAGCCATCCCCAAGTGGAGCCAGTGTTAGACTCCTATACCAATAGGTTTCATCTTTCATGATTGTCTTGATTGAATTATGGAATATGTTCAAACCTTCTTTCTTGAGCAAAGGTGTTCCATATTCTTGAAAAACCAAAAAATCAAAAAATTTAAAAAATGTAAAGAGGGTATACCCTAAAAGAAAATCAAAGGGTAAAAAGAATAAAAATGGTCAAAAAGAGAAAGAAATGAACCCCAAGCAAAAATAGACCAAGGAAAGTGTGCAAGTCTAAATGCCACTACTTTTTTCATCGATTGTAATAAAATAATTGTGTGCAGCTTGTGAAACTTTTGCCACAATTCATGAATAAGTCAAACTGTTTAAACTTGGCTTAGTCATATTTCAATTTCATGTTATAGATTAGAGAATAAATATCTAGCCAAACAATTTAATCTTGGCAGATAAGTAGATAGGTAGAGTTAATAAAAGGTGCTCAACAGCTTAATCTGAGCCCTTGGATGTAATAAGGGTAGAATTAGATAGATTTGCCTTGTAAAAAAGAAAAGATTGATAAGGGTTTGCAAGTCTAAATGCACCCTAATAAAGAAGAGAAAATGGTAGTGTTAAGTAGATAGGGTAGGTAGATGGTACTGCAAAGTGTTATCTGATGAATGATGCTGCTACATGTTTTTGATCCTTTACTTTCATCACAAGTACTAAAGCAGGAAATATACTGGAAAATCACAGCAAGCAATGTCAAACTCATTAACTTCCCTCATCACTTTCCCTCAAAAGTTTTACTAATTTCCCCCAAAGTACTAAGGTATTTGGAGATCAAAGGGGCTCAAGGCATTTCCTTGACTTCTGGAGGGACCGGACCCTCGGCCTAATGATCAAAATGACCTAAGTACTTGAAATAATTCATCATTATAATCATTCACCTTCAATTTTTTCCTAAGTAAAATCCCATTTTACTTAGGAAACTCATGCAAAATTCCATAAAAATCCCTCAAGATAACTTGCTATTCTAAGTTTAAGTGTTGAAGATAAGATATTGCAATTTACTTCAGAAGTTATCACTTTTCTTAGATGTGCAAAAATATTTTGAGTTTCCTTGTCCTTTGCCATATTTACATTTAACTTTATTTTACTAGATCCCTAGTAAAATACCCTATCCTAAGTATATAACTCCCTTTTTATAAATAACCCAAAAAACCCCTCTATTATATAGTTTAACCAAAGTAATTATTTCCCCGTGCATTTAAAAGAAAACCCATTATATAAGCCCTTTGGTTAAATTATACCTTTATATAATAATCCCGCCCCTATGGTAAATTAATTGTATTAATTGATTTATCATATAATAAAACATATATATAAAAAAAAACTTTAAACATGCGATATGTATGTTTAAACACAAAAATATGAATAAAACTAAAGTTTTAATTCCAAATAAAACTTCGGTAAACCCCGTGCCAACGTGGCTCATCCACCTGGCGTCTAACGCAGCCTTTTACTACTCGCGCCCAGCAAAACCCCGCCACAACTCCCTTTTTTCTATATAAGCACGGGATTAGTTAATTATCCGAATTAACTAATAACCTTACCCTCCACCTATTAGACGCCTCCCGGGGTGATTAAATTAAACTTTAAATGTTTTATAACCCGACGGGCCCACACCTGAAACCTCCGCTTATTCTCCCATGGCTTCAACCGTCGGATCAACCCTCCGCAGATCAACGATCCACGTAAACCCCGCTACCCATCCTTTGTGAGAACTTTAACGAGCGAGGAACGAGTGGTATTTCAACAGTTCACCTTCCACGTGGCGATCACTTTGTGGAATCGCGGCCCTCCCGATTAATACCACCCTTGACCAAAAGCGGTGCGGGGACTTACCGCTTACCGCTTACCGCCCGACCTTGCATACGTCAGCCCGTACGTCGATGACGTCACTCCTCAGAAAAATAAAAAACCCTTTTAACTTGTAAATAAAGCCATTTTTCCGTGTTTTTCTGTTATTTTCGTTATTTGAAAACGATAGTGCTCCCTGCTGCGATTTTCGAATTTCCACTGTAATTGACTGATTCACTCCAAGATTCCGCTGCGCCCGTGTTCAAGTACAGTCCCGCCATCACCTGTTACTTGTTAAAGAACCAGCCTCCTTCTAAAAACAGGTATTTATCCTTTTCCGCCCCGACTGCAAGTAAAACTCAGTTCTCTTTATTTTTTCACTGAAATAGTGATTAAAAATAATCACTGAGTCTTCCCCAGAGGTTTTAAAACTGTGTAATTGTTCCCTGGACCAACAAATTGTGCCAATTTCCTTCATTTTAGAAATCCCGCCCGGCCTGTGAGGAAAACCAAAAACCTCCATTTTGAATCCACAAGAACCAAAATGGAGGCCCCGGCAGCTCTGAATATCACTCCACTGAATGCTCCTCACCGTGAATTGGACTATTTACCTTTGATAGATGAAGATTTCCAAATTAAAGACTTGCATTTTGATGAAAGTCCCCTATTGAGTTATTGTCGCTGCAGAGACGAATACTCAAAGGGGCAAGATCTTATAGGGTTATGGGAATCCAATCTTCCAAGGTATCTCATCCCCTCAGTCCTTATTTTCCCAGAAATCATCCATTATTGCCATTCAAACTATGATCCCACACGGAGGGCTGTAATAGCTCCTGATCAAAGTATTATGTTTCCCATCACTCCCCAGGCTATCAATACCATGTTACACTTTGAACCAGACCAAGAATTAGCACCATTTTCCATGGAAGGATTGATTGAGAAAACCAGGCAATTAACCCCAGAAAAGCTAAAATTCATGTGTCAAACTTTCATGTTACCTGAGCATCAGCCAAAAGGGTCTCCTCCCTATGGTTTTTACTATTTCAATACATTGGGAAGGCTCATTGTAAATATAATATCTTTTTTCTTGGGATTCAACACCAGTGAATATGTGGATGAGATAACCTTGGCTTTGCTATCCATTTTTACTCCGGGGCAACCTCCTGAGATCAAATATGACTTTGTTTCCTTCATAGCCAACAAGATCCATGATCAATTCATAAGGCTAGATGTTGAAAAAGTTTTTAAATACTCCTCAGTCATCTATCATCTCATTATCTACTATCAGTCAGAAAGGTTCCCTTTCCCTGTGTTGGGAAAAATACTGAGAGGGGGGGGTGAATCAGTATTTACTGCATATTCAAAACTTTTTACTTTTTCATTCCTTAAAACCCATACGCTACTTTCCTTTAGTAAACTAGCGTATATACGCGGATCCCCTTTATGAAACTAGCGTATACACAAAGATCTAGATATGTCATTAAATCTTCACTCCTATTATTCCATCATTCATTCATCGGATGTTTAATAAACAGTAAACATGTGCAGTAAGAACAAAATAAGTCATCACACAAAGCATCACACATGAACACCAGGATTTTTAGGTGGAAACCCAAATCGGGAGAAAACCACCGCTGCAGTTGCTCAGCCTTCAATATTTTATTATAGAGAAAACATCTTACGACATATGTGCTGGCGCAGACTTGACCAGCACGCAGGCACCCACCTGCGCTCGTTTACCAGCCTCTCCTGGAAGGGAGCTACGACCCCCTGACTCGTTTACCAGCCTTTCCTGGAAGGGAGCTACGACCCCCTGATCTCGTTTACCGGCCTCACCTGGAAGGGAGCTACAACCCCCTGACTGAAGGCTACAACCTTCAGCACCACCTTGGACCACGTTTCATCAATTTTCACACTGGATCCAACAACTTCAATAGAACAACACTTGCAGGCCACATTTCATCATATTTCCAGACTGGACCCTTTCCATACTTTTAAGCACAAACATACATCACCAACAGATACTTATCAACACAGATCAGATAGCAGAAACACAGCAGAACAGATCAGATATTTCATACCCTTTGCTTCAGCAAACCCTAGTTTGCATACGTGCTTTCCCTTTACTGATGTTGCGTATATACGCGCTTCCGTCCACATCAACCAACGTATACCTCAGTGTATATTTTATTGCGCATACGCGCTTTCACTTCGCTGAAGCCGCGTATATACGCGCTTCCTCCGCGGCGAAGTAGCGTATAGATCTTCAATCATTACAAAGCAGCATACTTCATCATATCAGATATTCAGTTCAGATTCAACTCTTTACTTCAGACAAATGTTCGCCTCATCACAGATCTAATCACTCCATAAACAGATCTAGCAGATACAAATACATTTCAGATCTAGACATCCCGCTTCATCATTTCTTCATAGGTGCATCATAGATTCAGATCTATCATCAAACCTTTACCCTTTCCATTCAGATCTACTTCAGAGAGAAGTATTCATTCAAGCTCAGACATCTTTCTCCCACACTCATGTTTTGCACAATGAATTTCTTCTCCTTATATAGGTTTACCCTTTTTCAATACCATGAGCCCCTTTTTCAATACCATGGGCCAAAGCAATACCATGAGCCCAAAACTACCTGGACGGGGTCAATTAGGCGGATCATTACCCAATACAATGGGTCAATACCATGGTGTTTACTCCTGGTTTTGCACTTTTTGAGCGCTTTTTCCCATACGTGACTTGGAACGTTCCTTTCCGCGTGCATACGCGACTTCCCTTAGACAGATCCGCGTATACATAGAGACATACTCTTTTCATCATACTTTGAGCACTTTCTGAATTCCTTTCTTCATTACCTTCTGTTCACACTGTAGATACATCATATTTTCTTCATCAAGCACATATTCTATCAAGCACAACTTCATCAAGTAAGTTGTCATCATCTTCATCAAGTGGGTTGTCTTTCAAGGACAACGCTCAGCATCATATTACATCATATCACATCAAATTTACATCATTTACCAAGTCCATCAAGTCAAGAATAACTTCATCAGGTGGTTTGCCATCAAGGACAACACATGTCAACAGTCGCATGTCTTCATCTTCATTCGGTGGGTTGCCATCAAGGACAACACTCTGCATCATATTTCCAACAATCTCCCCCTTTGGACTTGATGGCAACCACGATGGTGTTTGGTTACCACAACAGATAGATACATTAAGAATACAATGACACCATGTCATTCTCCCTATTTGCCATGTCACTCTCTCCATTTTTGGCATCATTCAAACACCATGTCACTCTCCCCCTTTGACATCAAGGGCAAAGGGCACATCATTATCTTCATTCAAACACCATGTCATTCTCCCCCTTTGACATCAAGGGCAAAGGACAAAACCAGCAGATCAAAACCAACACACTCTCCCCCTTTGACATCAAGGGCAACGGGCGGATCAAAACCAACACACTCACCCCCTTTTCTCCTCATGTAGAAGAAGCGTTCTGCAGATCTGATGTATACTGAAGTGACCAAGCTCCCCCTGAGTTCATGCTGAATATTCAAACATATTTTTCAATGAAGTACATGACTCTATGAACTTCCTATCACCAAAGACTCATACTTACATCAAATATCCAACCAAGTGGATTTACATATGAGACTCAAGTACCCAACCAAGTGGGTTTACACATTTCAACTCAGCTACCCAACCAAGTGGGTTTACAAAAAAAACTGACTCAGCTACCCAACCAAGTGGTTTTACAAAATTTGACTCAGCTACCCAACCAAGTGGGTTTACAATTTGACAAGTCCTTACATGACTGAATATTGCAATTTACATCATGAGTCTCAACAAGACCTTTTCATCAAACCACAAATATAACTTTTAAGACCAACACCAGAAAGTCCTCAAGAAAGAGAACATTTTTTCAGAACCATCATAATGCCAACACTGCATTATACTCAGCAAAACCAATGCTGCCCCTGAATCTGTTCATCCAAGCATCCTTTCCAAAAGACTAAGGCTCCCCCTTAGTTTGTGCATCCTGAACACTTTCATCACCAACAAATCATCAAGGCATCTTCATCAAAAACATTAGAAACAGAAATAAGAGAACTGGAACACCACCAGAGATACCAAACAGTATCAGAGATACCAAACAGCACTGCAGCTGTGCTGAAGAGAGCTGAACCAAGCAAAAATTGTCAGCAATCATGCATACGCGGTTTTATGTGCATGAACTCGCGTACATACGCGACTGTGTTTCAGGAAACCCGCGTATCCCAAGCCATCTTCTAAAATTTATGCAGATTTGATTCTCTGTGAGGCAAAGACAATGTTCAGCTTCTTTCTGAGATATTTGAATGCTTCCCTGGACTACAGATAGATAGGACAGTGTAGTTGTGTCTTCAAGCGTCATCCAACGGTTGTAGCATCAGCACAAAAGTGACCAAGCCTTCAGATTATTTGCAGCGTCAATACAATCTTTGCAAGAGAGATTCTCATATCAGAACAATATCTTCCCATAAGTGTCAAGCAATCATTCATGTGGTCCAACATCACCATGATCTTCAAGATTTAACATGAAGTAACATATGTAGGCAAAAGATCTCTCAAACATAGTAACACACTCTGCATGATTTATTTCTGAATCAAATGACATCCAACTCATCCATGTGTGAGTATAAAAGATACTTATCAGCAACCAGGGCTCAAATCTCATCATAATAAACATCATCATTTGAGCATGAGTATCATAATAACCAAGAATAAGCAATCATATTGCCAACAATGCAATCATTAGTATTCAACCTGCTACTCCCTTTAAACCATTGCTCTTCTTTTAACTTGTGTAATCTGAACCACTTTCAACAGCAAATCATCAGCAACAATCTCTGCATGAACTGTCCTTATCTCTGAGTTATAAGTCTTTCACTTCAGCAATGAATACTCTTCATTCAACAAGCAAACAAGACACATCCATAATCTTCAACATAAGATATTAAGCATCATATCATCATTTAGAACTAAGAAAATAAGCTGTTTCTGAGTCAATAACACAGTTATTAATAGTCAGACTGATGCTCCCCCTGGACCTCTGCTCCAGATCTTCAGTTATCAGATAAATTCTTTTATCATCAATGCATACGCGACTGTGTCTGCTGAAACTCGCGTGTATACGCGACTTTTGTGAATAGAACTCGCGTATGGAAAGTGTAATATAGAAAATTTCACACCTTCATCTCCTTCTGCAAATTTACCTTCTGTTCCTGTCTTTTCTTCACACCAGATGCACTATCAGAAATACATCTAACCAGAATAATCAAATCAACTATGAGAGTCATCATGCATTGCTCCCCCTGTGACGATACATTACTAAATATCCTAATGTATCCCACATCATTCCTGCAGTCAATCAGAGAAGTAAGCTTCCAGAAGCGGATGACTGCAGTAGGGTCTGAATTCCCTACGTTTCTGATCGGTCCTCCTTATTTTTCCAAATTTGCTTGAGCTTTCCAACGGTGTGCTGAAAATTGTCCACTTTCCCAGATCTGTTCATCCTGCATTCTTTTTCTACATGTCCATACTTGTTACAAGCATAACATCTCATGTGGCCAGAGAAATAAACATAAGAATCATAATGAGTATTTCTATTCTTCCTCCTTTTACAATCAGCTGCTTTATGTCCATACTTGTTACATGAAAAACAATATCCTTTGAAGAAACCAGAGTACCTTTCTATGTAGGAACTGTTTGATTGAGGCTGAAATGATCTGCTCCTGCAATTTGCTGCAATATGCCCATAATTATGACATTTGAAACATTCAACATTATTGATTGATTTCTTTTGAGATTTCATCATTGTTGATTGACCTTTTGTCTCTTTCAACACTTCAGGTTTTGCATTGACTACCTCTGAATTTTCAGCACTTCCTTGTGAGCTAGATTCACCTTTAATAGTTTCATGGAAACCAAGACCATGTTTGATAGCAGGAGACCTTTGATTACTCAGAATATTGTCCAAGATATTAGTACTATCATGAAACCTCAAAAGTTTAACCTTTTCTTCTAATTTACCTTTGAGAATATTTACCTCAACCTCCAAGTCTTGACATTGCTTTGTCATGCTTTCTTCTCTCCTTCTTCCATCTTCTACTTGATGATTCAGATTTAGAATTTCTTCTTTTAACCAATTTTCGTTTTCTTCACATGTTTGTTCCAGCTCTTCATTCTTCTTCTTTGATGCTTCGAGATTTGCTTTCAGAGAGATGATTTCTGCTTCAAGTCCTTCATTCTTCTTATTTGATATTTCTGGATCCCTTTTGAGAGAAATGATTTCAGCCTCAAGTTCTTCATTCTTCTTATTCAAGTCTTCCAGATATTCTTTGAGAGAGACGATTTCTGCTTCAAGTCTTGCATTCTTCTTGTTTGATTCTTCGAGATCTGCATTTAGATCGTTGACTTCTACTTCTAGTCTTTTAATTCGAGCAGATGCATAAGCATGAAATCTTTGGTACTTGTCTGTCTGTCCATTCATTATTTCCATTTGTTCTTTCATCCCTTTGTACAAAGCTTCGCTTTTAGAAATTGATCTTCGTTGATCTTCAATTTTCTTGATAGCTTCCTCTAGATCAAAAACTTTTCTTACACTATCTTCATCATTACATGCACCAGAAAGTGAGTCACAAGAACAATTATCAATACCTGATTTATCTTCTTCATTTTCTGCTGCACATGTTTTCTGAGATATCTCCTTTTCAGTGGCCTTCTTCTTTTTCTTCTTTCCCATTGTGACGGATCTCCTTCAAGCGATCAAGATTCTGCAGAAGGACCACGCTCTGATACCAATTGTTGGGAAAAATACTGAGAGGGGGGGGTGAATCAGTATTTACTGCATATTCAAAAATTTTTACTTTTTCATTCCTTAAAACCCATACGCTACTTTCCTTTAGTAAACTAGCATATATACGCGGATCCCCTTTATGAAACTAGCGTATACACAGAGATCTAGATCTGTCATTAAATCTTCACTTATATTATTCCATCATTCATTCATCAGATGTTCAATAAACAGTAAACATGTGCAGTAAGAACAGAATAAACCATCACACATGAACACCAGGATTTTTAGGTGGAAACCCAAATCGGGAGAAAACCACCGCTGCAGTTGCTCAGCCTTCAATATTTTATTATAGAGAAAACATATTACAACATATGTCTTTAGCGCGGACTTCGACGGCCCGGCAGGCACCCACAACGCTCGTTTGCAAGCCCTCTCTGAAGAGAACTACGACCCCACGACTCGTTTACCGACCTCTGTGGAAAGAGAGCCTCAACCCCCCGTCCTCGTTTGGCCTCACCTGGAAGAGCTACAACCCCCAGGCGAAGGCTACAACCCTCGGCACCACCTTGGACCACGTTTCATCAATTTTCACACTGGATCAACAACTTGCAAAGAACAACACTTGCGAGGCCAAATAAGGACATATTTCGGAGGCTTGGACCCTTTCCATACTTTTAAGCACAAACATACATCACCAACAGATACTTATCAACCACGAATCATATAAACGAAGCTCTGGCCAAAGCTTTCAGATAGCTATACCCTTTGCTTGACAAACCACAGATTTATCACCGCGCGCGCACACACTGATGTCGCGTATATACGCGCTTCCGTCCACACAAACCAGCGTATACCTCGGTGTATATTTTATTGCGCATACGCGCTTTCTCTTCGCTGAAGCTGCGTATATACGCGCTTCCTCCGCGGCGAAGTAGCGTATAGATCTTCAATCATTACAAAGCAGCATACTTCATCAGATCAGATATTCAGTTCAGATCTACCCTTTTGCTTCAGACAGATGTTCGCCTAGATGCTCGCCTCATCACAGATCTAAGCCTTCCATAAACAGATCTAGCAAATACATATGCATTTCAGATCTAGATCCCCTTCTTCATCATTGGTGCATCATACATTCAGATTTATCATTCAAGTGTAACCCTTTCATTCAGATATACTTCAGAGAGAAGTATTCATTCAAGCTCAGACATCTTGCACCCTCACTCATGTTTTGCACAATGAATTTCTTCTCCTTATATAGGTTTATCCTTTTTCAATACCATGAGCCCCTTTTTCAATACCATGGGCCAAAGCAAGACCATGAGCCCAAAACTACCTGGACGGGGTCAATTAGGCGGATCATTACCCAATACAATGGGTCAATACCATGGTGGTTACCCTTGGTTTTGCACTTTTTGAGCGCTTTAGCCCATACGCGACTTGGCATGTTCTTTTCCGCGTGCATACGCGACTTCACCTAGGAATATCCGTGTATACATAGAGACATACTCTTTTCATCATTCTTTGAGCACATTCTGAATTCATTTCTTCATTGCCTTACGTACACACTGTAGATACATCATATTTTCTTCATCAAGAACATATTCTAGCAAGCACAACTTCATCAAGTAAGTTGTCATCATCTTCATCAAGTGGGTTGCCTTTCAAGGACAACACTTAGCATCATATTGTCAACAAACATCATATCACATCAGATTTACATCATTTACTAAGCCCATCAAGTCAAGCATAACTTCATCAGGTGGTTTGCCATCAAGGACAACACATGTCATCAGTCGCATGTCTTCATCTTCATTCAGTGGGTTGCCATCAAGGACAACATCCTGCATCATATTTCCAACACCCTGTTCAAAAACTTGATGCTAAGGGAAACCCCAGGTCAGTCATATTTTGGTCCCCCATAATTCATTTTTCCTCTGATTCTCCCTATTCCTACACTGAATTCATTGACCAGTTTGTATATCCTGCAACAACTTTGTTAACAGGAATTCCTCCCCCAAGACTCAGTAATGAAATTAGAAAGACCTTGCAACTGTCAAAGAGTTATAAAGTTGGGGATTGGTATTTGTATCAAAACCATACGGTCATCAGAATTTATGGATGTGAATTACGTCCATTCAAGTTACCCAGATATGTGCCCATGAGGATTTTTGCCTTGGAATACTTCAGGCAGATTAACAATTCAGATGTGATCCATTTTTGTAATGTAAAGAAGAAAGCTCAATTAAGGATCAAAAGTCAATTAGGTCCTTTCATCTGCAACTCTAGGGAGGCCGAGAGAGAGGCAGAAAATATATTAGAGAAAAAGTTCCAAACATCTTTCCGTTGGGTTCCTTATGATCCAGTTGGTTTTATTTGTGAAAAGAGATTAAAGAATAAATCATCCCCTTATATACACCGCAAGATTCCTGATCTAGAACAGTATGCAAATCAAGATGAATGGGTTGAAGGAACACTTGTTGAAGAAGAAAGTGAAGCAGACAAAATGAATAAAATTATGAAAGATGTTGAGAAGAACTTTGACCTAGAAACGTGTGGTCAAATGCAGGTACCCTACATTGGCACTTCTTCAGCAACAACTCTACAGCACACATTACAGGAAAGCAGTCCATCAGTTGCAGTTGAACCCAAGGGTAAAGGAAAGGAACCTGTAATCCAGGTCATTGAAACTTTGGTCATGGCGGAGAAACCACAAACTTCCAAGGCACCTGAACAATCACAGGTTTCTCCCACACAGGCAAAGCACACACAAATTCCAGAGTTGCAGACTCCATTAAATGTGGAAATAGGAAAGAAAAGGCTGGTTTCAGACACCACTCCTCCAAAAGAAACCTCACAGGTACATCAGGTCAAGAAACAGAAACCAAATCCACCTCCAGATGTGGAAATTATAGATGAAGTATTTGATGATGGAAGGGAAGATAGTCAGCAAACTGGCACATCAAGTGAAACAAACATAAGCCAGAAAGGGAAAGCTTTACAAAAGCAATTGAGTACTGAAGTATCCTCTTTCAGACCACCAAAGACAGACACAGGGGATATTAAAAGAACCCTCATTAACATTAAAGCAAAGAATGATCCATTGAAAATGAAGGTATATGATCAGTATATGAGGATGGCTCCCCATAATCAAGAAAGGCTAATGTCAGCATTCGACCTTTCACAAGGTAAAATGCTGATGAGCCACTTCAAAGCAAAGGTGCCAAAGCCCACTTCAGCAGCTGATTACATCAGAGCAAATTTTGAAGTTTTGGAAAAGGATATCCATCCTCTGGACCAAATAGAGCTACACAGACAAACTGGGGAAATGGTCTATTCCACTCTTACCAACAAGGCCATGGCAGCTATAACGCTGCAGGATTCTTTGAATAACACTACTGCACAATTGCAAATTGAGAAGGCCTCTTCACAGGCCAAAGATAATAGAATAAAGTCTTTAGAAGACATAATCATTGGCTTGGGTCATAACCCCAAAGACATTAAAATTATTGAGGCATTAATAAAGAAGAAAGATGATGACATAGCTGCACTCAGAAAGCAGCTAAAATTACCAGCCTCAAGGCACCCTCAGACCCAAGAAGTTCTAAAAGGGAATTCACAGGAAGAAATAATGGAGTTGCTCCTAAATATGACTGAGCGACTAAGTGAAACGAAGAAGGAATTGGAACAAGCTTTGCAGGAACAGGAAACTATCAGGCAGACATCAACAACAGGTACTACAACAACAGGTCAGCAAACACAGCCATCCCAGGTAAACACTTCTAGTTTGAGTTCTGATGAATTAATAAAACAGATGGAAAGTCTACAACTAAGGGTCACAGAACTCCAAACAACGAAATTGCAATTAGTAAAATTGGAGGAAAAATATGATACATCTAAAAAGACAGTTGCTGATCACACCAGGGAAATAAAAAGATTAGAAAAATTGGTTCAGGCTTTGGAGAAAGATCTTTCATTGGAAAAGCCTTTAAAGGAGATTAATGACATTCTTTGGGGTGATATCATTGAGTTAATAAAAGACATTTGGCCTTCTATTCAAGCTATTTTTGAACAAAATGAGTTGGTTAAAATAGCCCAAGAAGAAATAAACAGAACCAGAAATGAATTAAGAGGCAGGCCTGAGCAGGCCAATCAGCTCATTCAATTTTTGAACACCAGGAAAAAACAACAGCTTGCAGTATTAGGGATTGAGGACAGGACCGGCGCAGTTTTAGAAATAAAGAGAGTTTTCATCAAGAGAACTTTCATGCAGAATTTAGAAAGGAAGTGCACAGATATTTTGGTTGATATCAATATTTTCAGAGAGAAATTCCAAGCTTTGTTGGACAGTGGGTTACCAAGTCCTATGCTCTCAGAGGATCAAATAATGGACTTAGAAACCTATATAAAGAAAATAAAGGCTCATGCTCAAAATACAGCTGCTCGTTCTCCTAGTTTACCACAATCAACATTACCAACAGGAAGAAACATCTATGATAGAGTGGGGAATTTATTTCATTTGGAACATGAAATAAAGTATCTATTTCCTAATGAGCCCACCTTTTACAAACTCACAGAAGCAGATGAGACATTAAGAAAGCTCAAAAGGACTATGATACCAGATAATCAATGGTGGAATGAAATGTTGGAAATTCTATAAAAGTTATTTTCAGGATAAGAATTTTATCTTTACTATCAAGTAAAGGATAAAAATGAGTACAGGTGAAAGAGTATCAGTTACACAGGTTAAAAGAGTATCCGTAAAAACAAAGAGTATCAAGCAAGCAAAACAAATTACTCCAAAAAACAGCAAAGATCCCTTTTCAGCACTTACCTCCAGCACATCCACAAAGAAAGGAAACAACACATCAACAGTTACTTATTATGCTATCTACGAGACCATTTGTCTCCTGTTTACTTGTAAATTAATCCTTAGTCACCCAAAATATGGGCTAGGATAGTGTGAGATATTTTCAATTATTTAGTGTATAAATAAACCCTCAAAGAGAGTGTTGAGGGTGGATTCTATTACTTTGTTGTAACATTGAGATTTTCGGAATAAAAGCATTTTGGAGAAATTTTTCGTGGCTTACTGGATGACGATTTAAAGCACTGGACTTGTTGCAGGATTCATGTGTTGGACTACAGTTCAATAAGTTTTTCTACCCTTTTGTCTGAAATTTTATATTAGTTTATAATATCATCATGTCCATTTCTGAATAATTTACATAAAAGATTGAATCAGAATTTGCTTAATTGTACTCTGATTTCAAATGTGGTTGTTCTTAATGTTTTCTTATAAATTAGTTATAAGCATGAATTCTTAAATGCTCTTGCTTTGCTAATTTAAACATTGTTGATTACTATAATAAAGAATTCTTCATTGCTCTTTGTTTGTAGTCATCTCATCTCTTTCTTTTGAACATGGTGAAAGATTCTTAGCTGCCTTTCATCCCTTCAACATCATCCCATCCACTCTAAATTTTAAGGATTGTTCTCTGTCTAGCTATCTTGCCTTGTAAAACCATCCTGTGCGTAAAATAGAAATCCAGTAAAGCCATCCTTTGACTCCATAGCCCAATGGACTGAAAACCCTCAACCTTGCCCTTAGTTTGTGGATTCCACCATTTTTCCAAACAAACTCTTGGGTCTATAACTAGCCTAAAACCTTCTAAGAACAAAGATAAATTATAAAGAGAGAGCCCTCTCTGGATGCAGATTGGCTAGATTCTGCATCTGAAGGTTGGTTTGTGGTTACCTCGGGTATACTTTCCTCTTACACAACTTCTAGGAAAACCTGAGTGATAACAGAAGGAAAACCTAAATTCACATATAAATAGCCAGAAGATCATTAAGAGTCAGTATGAATCAATACTAAAAGTTGATGAGTTGGTCTTGCATCACCAATTGCAATGTTCGACATAATGTGCCAATCCCTTGGAATATGAGAAGCGGGTTTTCAGTTGAAGCCATTAACCTATTAACTTATAGTCCAGGGATTAACGTATCTTAGTCTTTTTTGAAATGATTTTTCTCTTTTAAATGAAACTAAAAAGCACAATTTGCTTAAATTTTCAAGTGTGCCGGATGCCTCTGCCCCTCCCTATGAAAACGTAGGTTTCCTAAATTTTTACTCGGTGCCGCATTTCTCCGATTCGGGGATTAACTTATAGTCCAGGGGATTAACGTATCTTAGTATTTTTGAAATGATTTTTTCTCTTTTAAATGAAACTAAAAAGCACGGTTGCTTGAATTTTTTAAGTGTGCCATATGCCTCTCGCCCTCTCCGAGGATTAAGGATAAACATATCTGCTAAATTTGAGTTAAATCTCTTTTTCTTCTTGATTAAATTTTTAAGTAAGCCAGATATCTCTTCTTCTTCATTAGATTTAGTCCATTTTCAAAATAACCATGGGCCATTTGTAACGCTGTTCTATAGCCTTGTAAAATCATATTTCATTCAAATTTCTTATTCTCACAGTACTTAATTTTTCAATACTGTACGTAATTCTTTGCTTGTTGGATCTTCTATAATGCTTTCCAAGTTTGATATTGGAACTCGGCGCAAATTTCCCTAATGTTTTCAACTTCTCAATAATACTTTACTTTCTTTGCCCTACATGTACAGAGTTCCGGATGAATTTCATTTCAAAGATGGCGCAGTCAGTAACCTACGGTTACCAATTTTAAACTTTTATAGGATCCTCGATGGTTTATCCAAAATTTGGAAGGCGACTTCTATACATTGTAAAGAGATTCGAACCATTAACTTGTTAAATTGTGCTAGATACAAGGACCCTTAGGGTTACAATGAATTATGATTGTTAAGACTGAATTGAATTCTAACTATTTTTGGATTACGGCCTACGGCTTCGAACAACCATATGTAATCCAAATTTTCTATTCTACAGCTTTCCCCTGTTTGTGTGAATTAAATTATGTTATACTTCATATAGTTATATATTTCTATCAAACTTTGATTTTAGTGTCATTAACCTTCAAACCCTGGAGTGGTTTCTCTTTACCACACTTGGTATGGAAACTCTTTTGAAGTGGTTTCTCTTTACGACAGTTGGTATCAAAACTTATGTTTAGCTTTGTATAATTGGTACAATCTTTCGACTGTGAAATATTTTTCCAGTTTTCTTACAATATTCATTTGAATTCCCTTTTTTTCTCAAAAGTACTATTGGAATAGTAACTTTAGGTAATAGTGTTGTTAGGTTTGAGAGTTTCACTCCTAAAGGGATTTTCTAATTCGGGCATAGTTTCGGTGTCCCCCCATTAAACAATTACTTCCTTTGTTATAATGTTTCATTGTTTCAAGCTCTTGGAATCCATTTCATTATGGGTCTAAAATCCTTGAGGAAAATTGTATTCCTTTTAGGATTGAATTGAAAAATTTACCTTTGGATATGATTCTTGATTTAAGTAAAAGTAAATTTTGATTCAGTCTTGATGCATCGATATGATGCTATTATTAAGTTCATAAATATCTAAATAGTAATTCTGTAGATTTTGATTCAACGTTGATGCATCGATATGATGCTATTATTAAGTTCATAAATATCAAAATAGTAATTACTGGATGAACTCTGCTTGAACTTGATGTTAGGCGAAAGTGTCATTTCGTAACTTTACGGATGTTTGCGGTGTTATTACGGACCTTTCGTTTGTGGGAGTGGGGTTACAAATTTCATAATTGTTTTTTCCGATAATCATACCCACGGACCATAAGCAATTTCGTGCGGTTATCCATCCGTCCACATGACAGAGCCATCCACATACGGAAAGCGGTTTTTTTCGATGAGCGAACACCGTAATATTGTTCAATTGATACGGATTAGTTTTTTTAGAAAAGCTCGAACACTATGTAATATTGTTCAATTGATACATATTAGTCTTTTGGAAAACTCGAACACTTGTTGCAAAATCCGAATGCGGATCCACCATAAACAAGTCCGTGCAGCTTTGTCCATCTCGTCCACATGATAGAGCACTCGGGTAGTATCTACATACCGAAGCGGACATAGAGCAGCTTTTTTTGGAGAACTTGGAGGTGCTTATTTATCTCGCGAAAAAAGGATAAAATCGGTAGGATGGGCTTCAACTTGTCGGGATCGTTGTTTCGACTCTTTTTTCTTTTGGTGGGTTCTTGAATCTTTCTTTTTCGTATCGTCTTATTGAGGTGAAATTTAGTTCTTGTCCAGCCCATCAAGACTTTATATTATTGCTAGGTAATATTGGCTTCTTGTCTTCTACTCCGAGATTTTCATGAAGGTCGCTTGAGTTTCCGCGATATTGATATAGACCAGTTATATTTGATTTTGTTCCCGAACAAGCCAATCCCCCCAACCCCCCCTCGTTCCTTCAATTTTTGGGGGACTAGAAGATACCATTACTTGCAAAGTTCTCTGTTTTGGCATCGGGGATGGGATTTATAGGTTTGTCTAAAGGATTTTTCTAAGGGATATGTATGGTAGTGGTTGAAAAATTGCATTTCCATATTTTACCCATGGTAAAAGATGGACTAATATTTCGATTACGTTTAGATGAGTTTGGAAGATTAATCGAAACTACATCCAAGGATGTTTTCTAACGCTTTATCTTCAAGTTCAAAGTGTACTTCTTTTAAGCTCTCTCTTCCGCTTGCCGTAAATTCTTGAGCTCCTTGCCATAACTCAAGAAGTACACTTTAATTATAACTCATGTTGTAATTAGATTCGAGCTTAAGACATATTTTTTGAAATTTTTTATATTACAAAATATCCGAATCTTTAAAATGTATTGGAAACCTAAATTTTTTCCCTTAAATGTCTCCGAGTTTCCGAATCTATTCAAGAATGAGCTATGCATATACCGAGTAGGGGCATGGTAGGCCCTGTCCTCTCTCGCAGGGGCATGCATTGATGGGCTAATGGGTCTTTCTTGAAGAGGACAGATTTATGCTTAAGATAGTGTGTTTAGGGGGCACACCCATGCGGATGTTACACAACATGGGTGGTGCAAACGACCAAGCTACAACCAAAGCAATGGGTGCTAATAAGTGTGGAGTAATGTTTGAGTCTCGGGTGTCCACGACCCTAATATTAGAATCGGAACAATCAATGTTCCTAGAGAACTCGTTGATCATGGGAATGTTGTTAAACTTTTCGATATAGTCTCTCTCAAACATGTTAGAGAAAGCTTGATTCCTTGATCTTAATGGAGGGATTCAATTGTGCATTTCATGCTCTTTTGATAGTTGAGTAGAGAGCTTATGACGATTAAACAATAAAAAAATTATGATCATAAATTGAGGTAACCAACAAGGAACATTTATATAATATAGGACATGGTTATATACTCCCGGATCTTCTCAAGGATGACATTATTTGTTTGATGTTGCGGATATGTGGCTAAAGGGAAAAAAAAATTTTGCAACCTCATCATCTATTAGATGGACTAGCGTAAGTAACAGGGAGAGAACGATGAAGGCCAAAAGCTTCGAGATGGGCCGTTTGGAGATGTGTTGAGGTCCACACGGGGTATAGTTAGATCTTTTCATTGTTTAGAAGACATGCAACATTATCGCATTTCCATAAATAGTAGACTTCAAAATCTGTGTAGTCACAAAATGTGTGCATTATTATTTTTTTCCTCATGGCTATTAATTCAAGACAATTAAGTATTTTATTTAGGTCAAAATACTACGCAACAATTTTGGTCAAAGGTTTAGTCATATTGTAATGCTCTAAAGAATTTGATACTCTCATCAGATGGTCTTTATCAATATTTTACCAATGAATAGGTGGTTAACCATGTCATCTTATCCGGATGGAGATCCTGCCCAACAACTTGTTGATACGCAACAATTTTGGTCAAAGGTTTAGTCATATTGTAATGCTCTAAAGAATTTGATACTCTCATCAGATGGTCTTTATCAATATTTTACCAATGAATAGGTGGTTAACCATGTCATCTTATCCGGATGGAGATCCTGCGCAACAACTTGTTGAAGAGGTCCTCTTTCGTGCAACAAAGAAAGCTGGTAAGGAGACTTAAATGCTTGGAAATAGCTTGAAATAAAGTTATTTCAATAGTAGTGCTATATGGCGTGTAGAGGCCTCTACCATTGTATTTGATGGAAATGGAAAGCTGCAAGTGTTCATCTCTAAAATTTTGCCCTTATTTTGCAATGTTTTTGTTGATAGCTTGGTTTCTTTTTTCCATGGATGCTACGTGGAGATACCCTTTTAAAATGATTCAACAGCCTCCTTTTCCATTCCACTGGCAAATTACCCATAACGAAAATAAATATAAATTTGCACCAAGTGTTTTTTCTGTCAATGTTCATGAAACTGAACATCAATTTGTCAGGATGCCATTACAACTTATGTAATATTTACATTGGAAGTTGAGTATGATCGGAATACAGGGCTGCAACGATGCAAATGAATATACCTCTTGCAATGGTAAACTTTGGAGGATTATGTTACCTAATTGGAAACATTAAACTAATAAAATATATGAAGATTGCATGCTTTCAAAGTTTGCTTGTAGTGAAGGATCAGATAAGATGGCAAAACAGGAACTGACTTCACTGTTACATTGACAAAATCTCTTTCATCTCAAAAACTACAATTACTTAAAATTAATAATCAACAAATGATACTCCTATCGGCCTTTCCTTGCACCTCCTGGGGCGACTGCTAGTTTTAATTTTTTATTAATATTAGAGTTGTAGTCTTATTCAATAAAAAAGTAAAAGCTAAAATGTGGTATTTCATAGGGAATACCGACTTAAACAATTACACGTTTACCTCACTAAAGTAACGATGTTTGACGTTTAGTGTTGAGAAATTTCAACGAAAGCTAAATATTTGTCAATAGCAAACTAAAAAATTTAACACTATTATCGAACGTAAATGTAAATGTTTTATTAAAAGAAAAAGGAGATAATGTGTTATTGTTTCAAACATTTATCAACATTTGTTTTAATATGTATTTTCAAGGGATTTGTGGGCCCTACCATAACTTTTTTTCATGTACATGTTGGAGGTGGTCCATGTCGCATCTCTTCCCATTCCATTATGATGTTTTTGCTTATAGTTCGGTCATTGGTTATTTTTTAATCTCTTTTTCATTCTCGTATTTTTACTTTTTATGGGCTAGAGGACTAATGATGTTTTGGGTGAAAAAAATTAATTAAATTAGTTTAATTTCTCATTGATGTGGGAAGCTGTATTTGACTTTAGTTTTTTTTGGTTGTATGTATAAAACATTTAGTATTTATGTCGGTGAATAAAATAATGGGTTATGAGCTATATTTTATTAAAAATAAATAATGGATGTGATTGATTTTGAAGTTGATGTATTTTTATTTTAATTAAAAAAAAATGGTATTAATAATAATAATAATTTAATAAAAAAATTATTAAATGTTTATATTTTTATGAGATTATTATTATTATTATTATTATTTTGTTTTTTTGTTTTTGTTTTTATATTAAGAGATGGTTGTTGTTTGATATCTAAAGTGGCATTTAGAGACATTTTAAATGTAGATATCATTAAAAAAGTTGTTGCTAAAAGTATCATTTCAAAAAAAAGTTTTAATAGTGATTAAAGAACCATTGCTAAAAAAATTTTTAGAAGAAGCCACATAATTATAATTATAAATATTTTTCGAGGTGGATTGAACAATTGCTACAAGCATTTATAGGAGAGTTTTGAACTACTTTTATAGAATCTTGTGACAATGTTTAAAAACTACCCACGGAGACACCTTCAAGGGCAACTTTGAAATACCTCTATAGGCACTTATGATGGTGGTTTAATACCACCACCTTAAGTGCCTATGAAGGTTATTTAGAAACTATCCTTAAAAGTGTCAATATGGACAGTTCAAAACTTTTCTCTAAAGTAGCTATAATAATAGTTGGAAACTATCCTCAAAAGTGACTAATATCATAATGATGCAGGAGCATCTAGATTTAGCCAACAATGTGATTGTGTGTTCACATGTTGTGGCTAACAAGAGGTGGATAACCATTGGCTATTAATATTTTACTTAGTTTTAAATGAGAGGAGTTAGTCTGTTTTGATTTGCTAAATTAATTAGGAATAAAATAACAAATTGGTTTCTCCCTGCAAGGAGATTAAACCAAATAAATTAGATCATGAGGATAGGATAGTATTTGTTTGTTAAAGTGGTTCAAACAGAAAGTTATTAAAACATGAGAAGAACCACTTTTAGGTATATATATATATATATAGGTGTGAGAAGAAAGAGTGGAATAGGTGTGAGAGAAGTGTGCAAGAGGTGTGATAGACGAGTGAACAGAGAGCAAAAAAGTGTAAAAACCAGCCATTCAAGGGCTTGGATCCGTGTATTTTCATTTCTGATTTAATTCCAAGTGTTTTGTAATTTAATTTGGCTATCTGTTTTAAATCATCAGCTTTCTATTTCTGTGTTGAATATCGCATTAATCGCACAACAGAAGGCCAATCGGACTTGCAAGCAGCAACAAGGATCGTTAGATCTGGTCCAGATCAACGGTGGGAAATCACATCGTAGCTCGTGAAGACTTCGCACATCGTAGGTTTTAGTATTTGTGGTTAAGACTTCGCAAGATAAGTTATTTAACTCGCGACGCGAAGTAGATCGGCAAGGACACAATGTGGACTGTCGCATCCAACAAAGACCAATGACGGAGATCAAATCGCACCAGGAGCTATTTCACAAATCAAAAATTTTAGAGTTTAGTATTAAGGTCATCACATGGTAACTTATTTTGTATGTGATGCGATGAGGAGAAGGGCCACGTGTTGGCATTTCGCATTATCGAAGATCGCATTGAATATGGGTTAACCACTAAGTTAAGTGTTAAAGTATGCGAAGTGTGAAATTGCGAAATCACAAGTTTATTAAATTGTTAAAAGTGCGAAGTTGCGGGGAAGGTAAATCATATAAGTTGCGAAGTGTGATTCGCTTTTGATTGGTTTATACTACTGTGGGACCCTCCAGAAAGAATTTCCGCATGTATGTAAGTGATTTGATTTTATGTGTGATCTGTTTTAAAGTAACCACTATTGATTGCACGCGTATGTATGTATGTATGTATATTGAAATCTCCTTCCATTAAAGGGAATTTGTACGGGTCCATAACCCACATGTTTACGATATTATCTGTTAATTGTAGCTTGTCTCCATCATTTGGTATCAGAGTAGACATTGCATTCCGTTCGCGAAGGTTGGAGCAAATATGCCATCTAGGAGAGGAGTCGACATAGGTCGGGCAAGGCCAAAAGCTAATGCAATTTTGCTAGATGAGATTCAACATCTTCGTATACGAATGGAGATAGTAGAGACTGCTTAGAGGAGAGAAACTGATGAAGGAGATGTCAGCGCATCAGAGGATACTTATGAGGAAGAAGAAGCCGTAGAAGATGGGGTAACTAAAGTTTTCAATATATTAGCAAAGGTTAGTGGGAAACCGAGAATGGAGATTCCTGCATATAAGGGGAATCTTAATGTGGACGAGTTGATGGATTGGATCAGTTCAATGGATACGTATTTCAATTTGGAAGAGATCAAAGATATGAAGAAGGTAAAGTATGCAGCTACCAAGTTGAAGGGCCATGCATCTATCTGGTGATATGAAGTACAGACATCCAGAGTTGGAAAAGGAAAGCCTAAGATCAAGCAGTGGGATAAAATGATAAGGAAGTTGAAGAATAAGTTTATTCCAAAGGACTATCAATTGAATCTTTTCAAGAAATTGCAGAATTTGAGGTAGAAAGGAATGACTGTCAAGGAGTATACAGAGGAGTTTTACAAGTTGAGCATTAGAGCAGTAATGCTGAAGATGATATGGAGAAAGTAGCCAGATACATCAATGGTTTAAGGTATGACATACAGGATGAAATCAGGTTTTTGAGTCTGAAGACAATTGAGGATGCCTACCAAGCAACTCTGAAGGCAGAGGAGAAAATTTTGAGGAAAAAAAGTCAGAGGAATAGAGGTAAAAGTCCAACAAGAGGAAGAGGAATGTTCAGATCAAGATTTCAACACTCTCAGAATGAGACACGAGGTTCAAGTAGCAGACTGCCACAAAGAGGAGACTTTGGTAGAGGGAGATTTGCACCCAGAGGAAGAGGCAGAGGAAGAGAAATTCGGTGCTACACATGTGGAGAATGGGGACATGGATCGTGGGATTGTCCTCATAACAAACCAACAAATCAACAGAATGTGAATGTAGCTAATAATGAAAAGGAATTAAATCCTCAGGTCATGGGAAAAGAGGGACCACTTGAGGCAGGAGAGTCTTTATTGCTCAAAATATTATTACTTAAGGCAAAGAAGGAAACAAATGAGCCAACACAGATGAGGAGTCTATTCAAGACTGTATGCAAGTGTAAATAAAAGCGGTGCAAAGTTGTGATTGACAGTGGAAGCATTGATAATCTTGTTTCCACAGAGATGATTGAGAAATTGGGGTTGAGTAAGATGGTACACCCTACTCTTTATAGAGTGTCATGGCTACAAAAGGGACATCATATTTTGGTGACAAAATAGTGCAAATTAGAGATACAGATCGGTACCTATAAGGATTTCATATTGTGTGATGTGATGCTAATGGACGTGTGCCATGTATTGTTGGGAAGACCTTGGCAATTTGACAGAAAATCCATTCACAATGGAAAAAGGAATACCTACACCATGGAGAAGGATGGAAAGAAGCACACATTGCTACCTTTGAAGGATGAAGCAGATAAAGGAACAACTGAGAAAAATGTTATGATGATTAGTGGAAAGGAGTTGCTGCAAGAAGTTAAAAAGGAGAAAGAAATGCATTTTGTTGTTGTGGGTAAACCCAAGGTAATTCCGACTTCTCCAAATTTAGACAATCTTCTTGTGGAAATTAAAAATCTGTTAGATGATTATGCTGATATAGTTGTTGATGAATTACCAAGTAAACTTCCACCAATCAGAAGTATCATTCATCACATAGATTTAATACTTGGTGCAAGTTTACCAAACAAAGCAGCATATAGAATGACCCCTTGGGAGATTGAATAAGTTGGAAGACAAGTACATGAGCTGTTAGATAAAGGAATAATCAAAGAAAGTCTTAGTCCATGTGCAGTAACAGTCGTGCTTAGTGTAAAGAAAGGAGGTGAGTGGCACATGTGTATTGATTCCAGAGCCATAAACAAGATCACTATCAGGTATAGATTTCCATTTCCACGCATAGATGATTTGATGGATTGTTTAAGTGGGTCAAAGTATTTTACTAAAATAGATCTAAAGAGTGGATACGATCAAATAAGGATTAGAGAAGGAGATGAATGTAAGATTGCTTTTAAGACCAAAAGTGGATTGTATGAGTGGTTAGTGATGCCTTTTGGACTCACTACTGCACCAAGCACATTTATGAGACTAATGAACAAGGTTTTGAAAGAGTATGCATGAAAGTTTGTGATAGTCTATCTTGATGACATTCTGATTTTCAGTCAGAGTAAGGAGGAGCATTTGGAGCATTTCAAACTAGTGTTAAGTAATTTGAAAAGGAGAAGTTGCTCATAATTTTGAATAAGTGTAGTTTCATGAAGAAGGAGCTCATTTACTTGGGAGTTATAGTCTCAGAACAAGGCTTGAAGATGGACCTATAAAAGATCCAGGTAATACTGGATTGGCCAACTCCAAGAATTGTATTTGAGGTAAGGAGTTTTCATGGTCTTGAAAGTTTTTACAAAAAGTTTATAAGAGGTTTTAGTTAGATCTATGCATCAATAATTGAAACAATAAATGAGATCAAATATCCATTTAAATGGACATAAGAAGTAGATCATAATTTCGAGTTGTTGAAAAATAAGATCACTGAAAGACCTGTTTTGGCCTTGCCAAATTTTGATAAAATATTCCAAGTTGAGACTGGTGCCAGTGGGATAGAAATTGGAGTTGTCTTGAGTCAAGAGCAGAGACCAATAGCTTATTTCAGTGAAAATTTAGATAAGGCTAAGATGAAGTATTCATCCTACGATAAGGAGTTATATGCTATTGTGCAGGATTTGAAGAAATGGAGGCATTATTTGTTTCCCAAAGAATTCATGTTGTATTCAGATAACCATGCACTGTAGTTCATAAATAATCAACTGAAGTTGAACCAAAAGCATGCAAAGTCAGTGGAGTTTTTGCGGATTTTTACCTTTGTAATCAAACACACAAGTGGTATGTCAAATAAAGTTGATAATGCTTTAAGTAGAGTAAATTTGGTTTTGCAGGAATTGAAGATTGGCATTTTGGGGTTTGAAGAGATGATTGACATGTATGAGGAAGACACAGATTTCAAAGGAATATATACAGTTTTAAGAATCCATTGATTCATAATAGAAGCCAGTGGTTATATTACTTGATTCAAGGAGGGTTTTTGTTCAAGAATAATAAACTATGTATACCTAAGTGTTCCATGAGGAAAAATATGATTAAGGAAAAACACAGTGGAGAACTGTCTGGACACTTTGGATAGGATAAAACATTTTCTCAAGTAAGTGATTTTTATTATTGGCCAAAAATGAAAACTAATATCAAAAATTTTGTTGAGAAGTGCAGGATTTGTCAACATGCCAAAGGAAGAAGCCAAAACATTGGGTTATATCAACCATTGCCAATACCCAATAGACCTTGGGATGCTGTCAACATGGATTTTGTTTTGGGTTTGCCAAAGACTCAAATAGGACATGATTCTATCTATGTTGTTGTAGATAGGTTTTCTAAAATGGCTCATTTTATTGCTTGTAAAAAAACTAGTGATGCAACTCACATCGCTAATTTGTTTTTCTCTGAAGTTATAAGATTACATGGACTGCATGTGAGTATTGTTTCAAACAAGGATCCAAAGTTCGTAGGAAACTTCTGGAGGACTCTATGGAAGAAGCTAGGTATAAAACTCATTTTCAGTTCAGCCTATCATCCTCAGACGAATGGAAAAACTGAAGTGGTGAACAAGAGCATGGGAAATATATTAAGGAGTTTGGTTTACAAAAATCCAAAGCAATGGGACTTAGCACTTGCTAAAGCTAAATTTTCCTATAATGATACTCCTAATCGGAGTACTGGAATGAGTCCATTTCAGATTGTTTTTGGGATGCAACCAAGAGGGGTGTATGAACTTAGAGATTTGAGCAAACAAGATACAAGGAGTGCAAAATCTGAAGAATTTGCAAAACATGTATAGAAGTCGCAGGAAGATGTCAAGCAGAGCTTACGGAAAAACACCCAAAAGTATAAACACAGAGCTGATATGAAGAGGACTGAAAGGGAGTTTCAAGTAGATTATTTAGTCATGGTTTATCTAGGGAAGGAAAGGTCTATAGTCGGGACTTATAACAAACTAAAAAATGAAAAATATAGGTCCATGTAGAATTTTGAGGAATTTTTCCTCAAATGCATATGAGATTGAATTACCAGCAGGAAATGGGATATCACCCATATTTAATATTCCAGATTTGTACCCATACAAAGGAACATAGAAACAACTACAAGAAGAATCTACAGAAGAGGAGGACCAAAATTTGAATTGGAAGGAATAGATGCCAAAGACAACAAAGAAAGAAGTGGAAGCCATTTTGGAGAAAAGAGCAGCAAAGCAAAATCACATTGCAACCCGTGAAGGGTTTGCACATTGCAAGTTTTAGTATTTGTGGTTAAGACTTCATAAGATAAGTTATTTAACTGGCGATGCGAAGTAGATCAAAAAGGACACAGTGTGGACCGTCGGATCCAACAAAGACCAACGACGGAGATCAAAGCGCACCGGGAGTGATTTCGTAAATCGCAAAGTTTAGAGTTTAGTATTAAGGCTGTCGCATGGTAAGTTATTTTGTATGCAATGTGATGAGGATAAGGGCTACATGTCGGCATTTTGCATTATTGCAGATCACATGGAATATGGGTTAACCACTAAGTTAAGTGTTAAAGTATGCGAAGTGCGAAATCACGAAATCACAAGTTTATTAAATTGTTAAAAGTGCGAAGTTGCGGGGAAGGTAAATCATATAATTTGCGAAGTGTGATTCACTTCTGATTGGTTTATACTATTGTGGGACCCTCCAGAAAGAAGTTCTGTGTGTATGTAAGTGATTTGGATTTATGTGCAATCTGTTTTAAAGTATCTGTTGTTGATTTCGCGCATATGTATGTTTAATAAACTCCAATATTGAAATCCTCTACGAGTAAAGGGAGTTTGTGTGGGCCCATAACCCACAGGTTTACGGTATTATCTGTCAATTGCAGTTTCGTGCTGCATCACATAACTAAAAGTATCATGTACAATTCTCTATTTTTTAAGACTGACTAATATCATCGCTAAAAATATTATGTACCATTCTCTATTTTTTAAGAGTAATTTTCTTGAAAGATCTTAAAAAATAATAATCATAACATACAATAATCAATTCATATTTATTAGAAATGATCATAGATTAATTTAAAAATCAATTTAGGTTTATTAACAATAGTTAGGAATGACTATTACTAAAACTATATACCATTTTCTCTCCTTTATTAGTGGTTTTTAAAGTCACCTTCAAAACTCAAAACTATTAGGGATGACTTCAAATCAATAATATGATATTTTTTTATGAAAAACTGATTATAGAAATATTATCCCTCTGATATCATGAAGAAAATCTACCAATGGATTCAATCTGATCTTTTGATGTACTAAAACAAGATACTTATACAATATTTGCGGAACACAAAACATGATCGCTCAATCACATGCAATTATGAGAAAGAAGTAAATCAATCACATAACACAATATGTTCTTGGGGAGAGCAACTGCTCAAAACCCCTCTATCTATATTCTGTTTTAAGTCAAGGACTCATGAAACAATAGAATGCTTAATCTCTCATGAGATTCTCCAACACTCTTCCAACTGTCTCACACTGATCTAGGAAAAATCGGTCTAGTACTTAGCCAATTCTCAGTCTTCCTTCAGCTTGCCTTGCTGGTGCAATTCCTAGGGAATTAAATCCCTATTAAATAGGAAAAATAGCCTTTATTGATTACGCACTGCATCATGGCATCCTAATGACTCTATAATTGCACATGGGAAATTTTCTATAAATACAATTGATAGTTATGTTCCCTTTAACCTCTGTCTCAACTGGGTCTTCCTTAGAACTGACATGCATGCAGCTATTTATAGTGAATTATCAGTTAACTCATTGATCACTCATTATGAATTAAATATAATTTAATTCACTAGACCTCTCACTAGCTCATCTCTTATTTAGAACTAGTTAAACTAATTTTAACTCAATTAATTGAGTTAACTAATTCACACCTACACTCCACTTATACATCAACTGCAACTAGACCCCCAAAATATTATAATCCCTCTACATGCCTCATCTTAGACCCTCAACTCGAATTTCTTGAGCTAACTCAATCATTTTGACTTAGTTAACTGATACAAGTTGTTATGAGATGAAATAACAATTTATTGTCCAATTTATTTAAGGGAAAAATAAATTAGATGCTTCACATTTCACGGCTAAAATTATGGTGCATCAAAATTCCACATTCTTGGTGCATCAAGATTCCATGACCTTTGTGGGTGCATTTTTTGTCCTTTATGATTGCCAATTTCACTATTTCTTGTTGCAAATTTCAACACTCCCTCTCAACAAGAAAGGAATTCAATCTATCCCAATCTGGTGCCTTTGGAATGTTATGCATGCAACACTACTCTAGTGTCATTTGCACCTGCAACTCCTAAAACTGAATAGCCTCCAAAAAACTGAATCAATATAATGCATATGTCATCAGAGTCTTCTGACTGCTGCTAGCTACTACACCTGTCTACTGGACTCTATGTGTTGATGTTGACATCTCCATTTGTGCCCTTTGCACTATTTCCAACTCTAATATGCGCTCCAGTATCCGACATTTGTCACTCTGACTTTTGTCTTCCTGACATTTGACTTCATCAATATAACCGATTCTTCTTGCTACTATTGTATTATGGGCTCCTCATAGCCAGGTTCAATCCATGAAACACACCACCTCAATGGACCCTGCCCAAATTTCTTCTTGGGATTATATATGCACATCACCCTGCTGATTTTTGGTAGCATCAGAAGTACTCTAAGTCTCAAAGTTTGTGAAGAGGCTTAGGCACTAGTATTCCAAATAACCTAGAAATCGTTTGTGAAAATTCCACTCGGTTTATCTTTTATTGTAAAAATTAATTATTTTAATGGTGACCCTAAGTCTAAACTTAGGGAAATTAAATAATTAAAGGGTATTAATAAAATAGAGTGAGAATTATCTAGAAAAAGTGAAGATCAAGTCAAGTTGTAATCTTAGCTGTTGATTAGAGATATAATCTCGGACGTTGAAGGCTTGAGGGTCATTTGGAAAGACACACCAAGTGAATCAAGTGATTGAATTCTTCTGACGGAGCAAGTGCTTGGACGAAGATAAAATCTAAGTGATTCTCGTTGCAGTGAGGGGAAAAGATAGTTATTGGTCAGAGAATCTTCTCTAGGACCCAGAATACATAGCAGAAAGGTAGTAAAACTAACAGAGGAAGCAACGTAGCCTCCATAGGGTGTGACATAGGCCCCATAAGGGGTAATGCAAGCCCACGCAGAGGTAGCACAGTGGTTTCTTGAGACAGTCTGATATTTGTCGGGAGATCGGGTTCTGATCCAAGAGGGATGGAACTTGACTTTCCGAGGAGCATATCGATCCGAGAGAGGAGGTGACGCCATCCACATAGGTCCCCACGCAGGCCTATGCAACTACTGCACAAAGGGTGTTGGGATTTTGTCAGTTCAGCTACCGGATCAGCTGGGACTTGCAATGTGAGTTGAAACTCACTATATTTTTTTATGTCATGATTTCACTATCCTGGATAGCCAGGAAGGCATCTAGATATTGTATTCAGAAACTGCTGCTTAATAATAACAAACACTTTGATCTGTTGCACTGGTTTTCCCGCAATGGGTTTTTCTAGGGACTTTTGTCCAAAAATAATGGTGTCCTATGTGTGATTTATTATTTTCTCAATTTCCTTGTTTCAAAGTCATAAAGTATTAAGTGTAGGTTTCTTTAGTAATTTACTGCAATAATTTATGAATAAATATGAATTAATTATGTAATGTAATTTACAAAACAAGAGTAGTAAATTCAGTTGGTTGCAGTAGGATTCTTGAGATTTCTAGATCTAGGAATTTTCACATGGAATCAGAGAATTTGATGTGAAACATGAAGAGCATATTTGAGCACTGAATTGAAGGCCAAATTGTTGCAGCAAAATCATATCGAATCCCCAAAAGGATTGCGTAGTTCTAGCTAGGAGGGATAATTTGTTGAGGTTATCTCTCTTTGAGTGAGTAGACAGAGAGTAAATAATTCTGGATCGAGATCTTTCCAAGGCAGAGGGAGCAATGCAAAGCCTTCACATAGAGCCAAAGGAACACAGTTTTCTATGGGCAGTTGTTGGGAAGAGAACTGTCAGAAGAAGAAGAAGAGCACATAGTGGGGAATTCTTCCTCAATGAGTTCCTTGTTGAGGAATTCAACATTTTTCCAAGAATATCTGAGTAGAAGATCTAGGTAGTAGATCTGCGAGCTCCACAATAAGTGCGTAAGCCTACCTAGTGTGCGCAATGGGTGAAGAAAAGGAGAAGTTCGACAGTTTTAAGATGAAATGGCATATAGCAGACTGAGAGATCAAGACTGGTTGGAGGGATCCTCCAACTACGTAATCTTGAAGGAAAGAATCAAATTCCTTCTAGATGAATATGATCTCAAAGCATTCATGGACAATGTGGTTGTTGTAAATATAATTCTAGATCAGAACAAGATGTACAAGTTCGAATATGGAAAATGCCAAGAGACTAATCCTTGATGGTGTCAAGGATCACATAGTATCTCATATATATGGCAAGAACACCATTAGGGAGATATGGGAGGCCTTGTTCCTGCTATACGAAGGAACTTCCGAGCAGCGGAAGATTTACTTGGAGCAGAAGCTCCGGATGATCCAGATGTAGAAGGGGAGCGTATAGCTCCATTCCTTACGAGACTTCAGGAGATTCAAGACTACTTGGCAACCATGGGATCCACCCCAACTATGGAAACTATGGTGAGGCCAGCCCTTAATGCAGTCATGAAGGAGTGGCAATTTTTTTTCCAAAGTATTTTGGGCAGGGCTACGCTTCCTATTTGGGTGCATATGTGGGAAGAACTTTAGGAGAACGAGTTAAGGAGAGATATAGTCAAGTGCAAACTTGACGGTAGCAGTGAGAGCGGATTTAAGAATCCGGAGGAGGAGGAGAATGCAACCCTCGCATTGAATGGACAACAAGGGCAACAAAGACAAAATAGAGATGCCTCGAAGGTGAAGTTTTTCAGATGTGGCGAGATGGGCTACTTTGCATCACATTGTCCTTTTAAGAAAAAGGACAAGGATGGAAAACATGATCCTAAAGTTGTAGTCGCGAAGATCGAATAGGATGAGTTTTCCATGAGTGCCCACGCTTCTCCATGAGAGAAATGGGGCAGCATAGAATTGTAGTTCATCTGCAGGCAGGATCCTTGAAGAGCCCACATCTTGGATCACAACCTTGCTATGGGTGCCCTTAATCAACAATGGGGGGATCAAGGAGTTTTCAATGGAAGTCGAGGAGTGATGGAGCGACAATTGCAGTTGGTAGCAGCACCTACTTCTTAAGAAACGCATACTTCTAAAGCAGAGAAAATAAGAGCAGCAGCAACGTAGAGAAGAGAAAAAACAATGCAGTGTAGAGCAACAGTATCACAATGCAGAGCAAGAAAAACACAATGCATTAGAGGGACAACGCAGTAGCTATCAGCATTCTTAGTCTTCAGCACCGAGATGCATCCACTTAACACTTGTTCAGTTTTTGGGTGATTTCCGTTGCTTCTCTCAACGACTAAGTTGTAGTGCAGATGTAGTGTTAGTAGTGGCAGTGCTAGCAGCATAGGAGATGCAACACTTGAGAGGGAGTTCTAGTACAGATGCAACAATGGCAGTGACAGTGTCATGGGAAGTAGTACAGTTGCGGAAGAAACACAATGGATAATTGAAAATTTGTTAGACTTCAGCAGCACAGAGGGTGATTCAGGGTCAAAGCAGTATGCAACAGACATATTATTAGAGCACTTTCCTCGCTAAGAGGGAGTGTTTATTTTTGGTAGCATCGGAAGTGCTCTAAGTCTCAAATTTTCTGGAGAGGCTTAGGCGTTGGTATTCCAAAGAACCCATAAATTGTTTGTGAAAATTTCACTCGGTTTATGTTCTATTGTAAAAATTAATTATTTTAATGGGGACCCTAAGTCTAAACTTAGGGAAATTAAATAATTAAAGGGTGTTAATAAAACATAGTGAGATGATCTAGAAAATGCGAAGATCAAGTCAAGTTATAATCTTAGTCATTGATTAGAGATATAATCTCGACCTATGATGTCTCAACGAGAAGACTATAAAGTAAGGCTTGAAGGTCATTTGGAAAGACACACCGAATGAATAAGGTGATCGAATTATTCTAATGGAGAAAGTGCTCAGATGAAGATCAGATCTAAGTGATTCTAGTTGCAGTGAGGGACAAGACAGTTATTGGCTAGAGGATCTTCTCCGGGACCATGAATACATAGCAGAGAGGTAGGAGCACCAACAAAGGAAGCAACACAACCTCCAAAGGGTGTGAGGCAGGCCCCAGAAGGGGAGACATAGGCCCACGCAGGGCCCACGTAGAGGCTGCATAGTGTTTTCATGAGACAGTTCGATATTTGTTAGGAGATCAAGGTTCTGAGCTGGGAGAGATGGAACTTGACTTTCTGAGGAGCAGATCAATCCGAGAGGGGAGGTGATGCAGTACACATAGGTCCCCACGTATACCTATGCAAATACTGTGTAGAGGCAGCGCAAAGGGTGCTAGGGTTTCATCAGTTCAGGTATCAAATCACCCAAGACTTGTCGTGTGAGGTAAAACTCTCTATATCTTTGTATGTTGTGATTTATTTATACTAGATAGCCAAAAAGACATATAGAGATTGTATTAAAAAACTGCTTCCTAATAATAACAAACCATCATATCTGTTGCACAAATTTTCCTTCATTGGGATTTTTTGGGGACTTTCGTCCAAAAATAATGGTGTCCTATGTGTGATTTATTATTTGCTCAGTTTCTTTATTTTAGAATCATAAGTATTAAATATAGGCTACTTCATTAATTTATAGCAATAATTCATGAAAAAATTTGAATTAATTCTGTAATGTAATTTACAAAAATAGGAGTTGTAAATTCAATTGGTTGAAGTAGGATTCCTAAGATTGTTAAATCTAGGAATTTTTAAACGCCCCGCCTCTCACCTGGAGGTATAGTTGAATGTACTCCCTCTACCCATCTGGCTTGAAATTCCCCCCTACTGGAGGTATCTTCTTGAGTGGACGCTTCCACTCAGTCTCCTCTTTTCTTCTCCAATTGTGGCTTCTCCACAACCTTTTAAGACTACTTCTTAGGCTGCATGTTGAGAGATAATTTCTCCCTCTCAACCACGAAGTCACTAAGCACTACTTTTCTCCTCGAAGATTTGCATGCATCCTCGACCTCGAGGGCATACAGATTGTTGAATCTTACACCGATCTGTTTCACCCGTCTCGTGGCTATGTGTTTAAGGAAAACCTTTCCTTTTCTAAATATGAAATCATAACCACTGTCTTCCAATACCGCTATAGAGACAAGATTCTTCCTTAGTCCTGGAACATACAAAACATTCGCCAGTCTGAGAGGGGAGCCAAACTCCCTCTAAAGGGTAACTATACCTATGTCAATAGCGCTATACCTCCCGTCATCTCCAAACTTTATGTTCTACTGGAGGTCCTTCTCCTCCAAGTCATTGAATAGAATTCTATTCCCCGTTATATGGAATGAGGCACCCCTGTCTAGATACCACATGCATCCCATTACAGTTTTGGCCATGCATGCAATGAGAGTAAAATCAAGCTTGAACTATGAAGCCAACGTTTCACCCACTACAACCGCATGATCTTTCTTTCTTTCCTTATTCTGTGGAAAATTTGTGGCATAGTGCCCATGATTATCATAGTGAAAAAACTTGATCTTGGACAAGTCTCTCTTGCCCTCTTTGCCTTGGGACTTCTTTCTTTTGGCTTTCTTTCCTTTTCCGACTAATACACAATCTTATTCTTTGTCTTTGTCGGAGGTACCATCTATGGTGCTCCACCTTATTTCTTCTATTACCAAGTCAGACCAGAAATTCTCCCAGTCTAGTAACTTCTCCCTCCCATTCATAGAGTCATGGTAACAATGCCAGCTCTTGGGAAACCCTAGAAGTGCTGGGCTCACCAAATCATCTCGGGCTATAGTCACACCAACACTTCCAAGCTCCTCGACATTGAGTGAACTTCGAAAAGTATGTTGGTATCGTTTCACCCTCCTCCATCTTGATCTTTCTGAGCTTGTCCTTTAGCGCCAAATTCCCATGGTCGCTACTATTATGAAACATATGTGTCAAGGCATTGCACATATCATATGGAGTCGCCTTCACATGGAGAATCAAGACAATATGATCTCGAATTCCCTCTAAGAAGATCTTTCTTGCCTTTTCTACCTTCTTCTACCATGCATCAAGAAGTTGGGCATCTGCTGTTGCGGTCTTGGGAATATTAGTATCTATGAATTCCTTCAACTCGTTGTCCTCCAACACTGCTTCCATCCTATCCTTCCATTTTATATAATTCTAACTTCCCTCAAGATCATATTCAAGTATCAAGCCATTGAAACACATCCTTGATTTGTTGTTGGATCCTCAAGGATAAATATGAAAATTTAAACCTATTCAAGGCAAACTCAATTTCCTCTCTTCTATTGTGATTCCTGGCACTCTGATACCATGTAGAAATATCACTCTGATACTATGTATAAAATCTACCAATGGATTCAATCCGATCTTGTGATGTACTAAAACAAGATATCCTTCTGCAATATTTGCAGAATACAAAACATGATCGCTTAATCACATGCAAGTAAGAGAAAGAAGTAAATCAATTGCACAACAAGATGTTCTTCGGGAAAGACACTTATCAAAACCCCTCTATCTATATTGTGTATTAAGTCAAGGAATCATGAAACAATACAATGCTTAATCTCTCATGAGATTCTCCAACACTTTGTCAAATGTCTCACACTGATATAAGAAAAATCGGACTAGTACTTAGCCAATTCTCAACCTTTCTTTAACCTACCTTGCTCACACAATTCCTAGGGAATTATCTCTCTATTAAATAGGAAAAATATCCTTCCATGATTACACAATGCATCATGACATCCCAATGACTATAATTTCACATGGGCAATTTTCTATAAATGCAACTCATAGTTATGTTCCCTTTAACCTTTGTCTCAACTGGGTCTTCCTCATAAATAACATGCATTCAAATATTTATAGTTAATTATCAGTTAACTGATTGATCACTCATTGTGAATTAAATCTAATTTAATTCACTCGAACTCTCACTAGCTCATCTCTCAGTTATAACTAGTTAAACTTATTTTAACTCAATTAATTGAGTTAACTAATTCACACCTGCACTCCACTGATGCATCAACTGCAAATGGACCCCCAAAATATTATAATCCTTCTACATGCCTCATCTTAGACTCTCAACTTGAATTTATTGAGCTAAATTACAATTTATTTAAGGGGAAAATAAATTAGATGCTTGACATTCCATGACCAAAATTTTGGTGCATCAAATTGCACATTCCTGGTGCATCAAGATTACACAGCCTTTGTGGGTGCATTTTTTTTCCTTTCTGTAGAAATTTGAATAACTGATATATTATTCATCGAGATTCTCCTGATCACACACTATTTTAGCTTCATGCATAATACAGAATCTCTTCTACCATTGATCATCACATGCGGAAATAAAATCAATTGCATGCATACATTAAAACCACAAACAATCACACATGTGAACATAGTATTTAATGGGAAAGCTTAAAGTTGAAAACCCCAACTATCTGTATATTATATGTCATGGAGATCATGTAACAATAATAGTACAAAAGCTCCTCACAAGCTCTCATGCACACCCTCAATTGCTACACATTATCAAGCTAGATCTAGCAAAACACATGCTCCAATCTTTTGTCACTTGATAGCCAGCCTCTATTGCGTTTTCAATGCTATGGGATGGCTTCATTAAATAGATAAACCACCTGGCTTGTACTGCGCAATCCTCATGGGCTTCTCCACCTATCTGTGTGTTGCAAATAGCAACAGTATAGTCACAACTGATAGTTAACCCGCTCTTTCACCTATTTCTGCACTGGTCTCCACTGAAACTATCCATGCACTGAAGTTAACTGATGCATTCTTTAGTTGATTAATGAGTTTATAATTAGTGAATTAATTAATAATTAATTCACACCACTCTCACTAATTGTATCAATTAGTTAAACCGAATACAAATAGCTCAACTATGTTTAGATTAGTTAAACTGAATACAACTCCACTAACTTCCTCAATCAACTCCACCAAACTCTGTCACATGAGTTCTAACTGAAGTATCGATGCAATAGCTCCACTTAACCCTCAGGAATAGCATAATTCCTTCTGTCAGCTCCTGTGCCACATCTGTGCACTTAACTAAAGTGCTCCAAGAGAATAAGATAATGTTTAGAGTCCAAATATTATTAAGAGCTAATAATATTCGACATATCTATTTTTAGACTGGCAATCTAAAAATAGATTCCGCCTAGTATGTCTAAAAATATAAGTCCATCTATTTTTTCCGACTTGACCAACCATCCACAAATAGCATCCTGCAACTCATAGAACATGATCCATATGTCTAAAAATAGACATAGTCTAAAAATAGACTTTGCGCCAAAAATAGCCTACGAGCCCACTTAGTGAAGGCGACTTCTTTCCACTAAGATCATCATCTTGTTGCAATCTCAACACTCCCTCTCAACAAGATAAGGATTATCTGCCACCCCTATCCTGCCTCTGTGGTATTTGAATTTTCTCCTGGTGAGTGCCTTTGTCAAGATATCAGCATCCTGATCCTCCGTGGGAATGTATGAAAGTAACATGACCTTCCGCTGCACACAATCTCTAATATGATGATACCGGTTCGTGAAGCCATGCCACCTCAACTCATCCTCCTGTTCGTACCATGATCCATATCCCGATGTGCCTCTGAGATATGTGCTTCTGAGATATCTCAATACATGCTTGCCTGCCTTCCAAAAGAGCTTGGTTGGCTTAACCATAGCTTGTGAAAGCTGGTTAACAACATAGCATATGTCGGGTCGTGTATTGACCAGATACATAAGCGACCCCACCAATTGTCGATAAATAGTAGCATCCACTACCTCCGCTGAAGTAGCATCCTCCTTCCTCCAACCACCAGGAAGAGGAGTATCAACAGGCTTGCAGCCATGCATGTTGAACTTCTCCAGTATCTCCCGGGCATACTTACCCTGAGAAACAAATAGTCCACCACTGCGCTGCCAAATTTCCAATCCCAGGAAATAATGAAGGAGGCCCAAGTCCTTCATCTCAAACTCCTTTGCAAGATCATCCTTGCATGAGTGTATCAACAATTCATCACCTGTCAAAATAAAATCATCTACATAAAGTACAATGATCAGCAACTTACCCTCCACCACAATCTAATATAGGTTAGGATCCGCCTCACTCTTGGAGAATCCAAGTCCGGTGAAATAACTGTCTATCCATGTGTACCAAGCACGAGGTGCTTGTTTCAAACCATACAGCACTCTCTTGAGCCTACACACATGCGACTCGCTGCTGAAGATCTAGAAACCTTCGGGTTGCTCTATGTACACCGCCTCCTCAATGAATCCATTGAGAAATGCAGTATTCACATCCATCTGATGAATGTGCCACCCCATCTGCGCTAAGAGAGCAAGAATCGTCCGTATGGAAGAATACCTTGCGACAGGTGCAAAGGTCTCCTCATAATCAATCCCCTCAATCTGTGAAAATCCTCGGGCAACAAATCTTGCCTTGTACTTCTCCACACTCTCGTCAGCTGCCTGCTTCACTTTGTAGATCCATCTCGAACCCACCACTGATTTCCCCTCCGGTCTCGGGACAATCTCCCATGCACTGTTTCTGACAATCGAATCATACTCTTCCACCATGGCATCTACCCATGCGGGGTCCTCCACAGCTTCCTCGAAAGAGGATGGCTCTGTCACGATACACTTTCTCACAAGAGCCATGTATCCATTATACCGGTCAGGTGACTGTCTCTGTCTGTGCTATGATGTAGGTGCTCCTACAACCTTCTCTGCATCTTGGAGCCGCTCGCTCGGCCTTCTCGTAGTGTGCTTCCGTCCTTCCGATGGCTGGCGCTCGGTGCCTGAGTGGTCTCTTCCACTCCATGAACCTCCTCTTGTGTCTGATCCACATCCTGAGGCTCATCCTTAGGAACTAATAGCTCCTCATCTACATGCAAGTGTGGCTCCCTCTCAAGCGAAAACTTCATGGCTTTCTCCTCATGAAATTTGATATCCCATCGCACAACAGTCTTGCGACTGTCTGGAAAATACACACGATAGTTGTGGGGTGTATCAGTGTACCCCACAAATATCCCAACATTTGCAGTTGGCTCCAGCTTCTTCCTGGCATCCTTCGTCACATGAATGTAAACATGTGAACCAAAAATCCTCAAATGGGAAATATCAGGCCTTTTACCAGAAAATGCCTCCTCGTGTGTACTCATGCCAAGTATCCTGTGAGGACAACGGTTCTGCACATATACTGTAGTATTGCATGCCTCAACCCACAAGTGTATGGGAAGGCCCTGATCATGCAACATCGCCCATGCAGCACCCACGATCATTCTGTTCTTTTGCTCAGCAACCCCGTTCTGCTGTGGGTTATGAGGTGCTATGAGCTCTCTTCAAATTCCTTCTGCGCTGCAAAAGTCCTTGAATTTTCCAGAGATGAATTCACCACCATTGTCACTCCTAAGAGCCTTCACCTGCTTCCCCGATTCTTTCTCAACCAATGCCTTGAACTCACATAACTTTGAGTATGTCTCGCTCTTCTTCTGCATGAAGAAGATCCAACACTTCTGAGAAAAATCATCAACAAATATCACATAGTACCTGTGCTTTGCTGTTGATCGTCGTGCTACTGAGAAAGGTCCACACACGTCCGTGTGAACTCTCTCAAGGATCGTCGTGGCACGACTATCCTTCTCGTGAAAGGTGGCTTTCACAAATTTTCCCAAGGTACACCCCTTGCACTGATCTGACTGCGCAAGAGTGCCCTTAGGAAGCCCAGTAGAAATCTGCTGCAGTATCTTCAAAGCTCCATGGTGAAGGTGGCCCAATCCCCGGTGCCACAACTCGCCATCATCCCGGCTCACCACTCCTTCTGCCTTGCCTGCCATTGCTGCGCAGCCATCTACCTGCAATTGATAAAGGTTCTTAACTCGAACCCCTATCCTCCGAGTCTCACCATTTGCCTTACTGTGCAGGAAATCCTTTCCCTCGCTAAAGACAACATCATATCCCTTGTCTTCTAACATCGCCACATAGATAAGATTCTTCTTCAATCCTGGAACATGCATTACTTCCTTCAATATGAAGGGTTTACCAGAATCCCTCTCAAAAGAAATGGTACCGATACTGTTCGCACTATATCTACCATCATCGCCCATCTCAATGTGCACTCCAAGATATTTCTCATCCAGATCAGTAAAAAAATATTAATCTCCTGTCATGTGAAAAGACACACCACTGTCCAGAAACCACACCGAACCCATCACAATTGAGATCAAGCATGCGATCAGTGAAAAATCCAGCTGAAACTGTGAGGCTAAGGCCTCTCCAGCTGCAGATCTAGCAGCTTTCTTATTTTTCTTCTTCTGCGGACAATTTGTGGCACAATGTCCGTGTTGGTGACAGTGAAAGCACTTCACCTTGGACATGTCCTGCTTCTTTCCTTTCGCACCGGAATGAGAAGCTTTATTTCTCTTCCCCTTCTTTAATTTGGTAGCCAAAGCACAATTCTCTTCATCAGATTTCTTTGATGAAGATCCGTCCCTAGTACTTCGCCTTATCTCCTCTTGCACAAGATCCGACCAAAGTCGCTCCCATCCTGGGAATTTCTCCCGACCATTGATAGTGTCTTGATAGGAATGCCAACTCTTCGAAAGCCTAAGGAGAGCCAAGCTCACCAAGTCCTCATCATCAACAGTAACCCCCACACTTCCCATCTCATCCCTACATTGGATGAACTTCGTGAGGTACTTGGGCATACTGTCGCCTTTCTCCATCTTTATGTTCCTGAGTTTGTCCTTGAGCGCCAACTTCCTCTGGTCGCTCTTGCTTTGGAATAAATCTGTCAAAGATTTCCACATCAAGAATGGAGAAGCCTTACCATGAAGGCTGGACACTATGTGATCCTTCACGCCCTCCAACAGAATCCTTCGACACTTTGCTGTCTTCTTTTGCCATGCGTCAAGTACGGCAGCATCAGTAGAAGTAGGCTTTGGAATTTTTGCATCTATGAACTCCTTCAACCCATTTTCATCTAGCACCACCTCCATCCTGTCCTTCCATGCAATATAATTTGATTTTCCCTCAAGGGAATACTCCAATCGTAATCCGTTGAAAGACATCTCAACTTCGACACCAAGAAAACACTGCTGCAAATTCGAATTCCACCAGCACAAAACTCAACCGCTTCAATGTTTTGCAATTGCTCCAATGATCAATATCGCTATGATACCATGTAGAAATTTGAATAACTGATATATTATTCACCGAGATTCTCCTGATCACACACTATTTTAGCTTCATGCATAATACAGAATCTCTTCTACCATTGATCATCACATGCGGAAATAAAATCAATTGCATGCATACATTAAAACCACAAACAATCACACATATGAACACAATATTTAATGGGAAAGCTTAAAGATGAAAACCCCAACTATCTGTATATTATATGTCATGGATATCATGTAACAATCATAGTACAAAATCTACAAAATCTCCTCACAAGCTCTCATGCACACCCTCAATTGCTACACACTATCAAGTTAGATCTAGCAAAACACATGCTCCAATCTTTTGCCACTTGATAGCCAGCCTCTATTGCGTTTTCAATGCTATGGGATGGCTTCATTAAATAGATAAACCACCTGGCTTGTACTGCGCAATCCTCATGGGCTTCTCCACCTATCTGTGTGTTGCAAATAGAAACAATATAGTCACAACTGATAGTTAACCTGCTCTTTCACCTATTTCTACACTGGTCTCCACTGAAACTGTCCATGCACTGAAGTTAACTGATGCATTCTTTAGTTGATTAATGAGTTTATAATTAATGAATTAATTAATAATTAATTCACACCACTCTCACTAATTTTATCAATTAGTTAAACTGAATACAAATAGCTCAACTATGTTTAGATTAGTTAAACTGAATACAACTCCACTAACTTCCTCAATCAACTCCACCAAACTCTGTCACATGAGTTCTAACTGAAGTATCCATGCAATAGCTCCACTTAACCCTTAGGAATAGCGTAATTCCTTCTGTCGGCTCCTGTGCCACATCTGTGCACTTAACTGAAGTGCTCCAAGAGAATAAGATAATGTTTAGAGTCCAAATATTATTAAGAGCTAATAATATTCGACATATCTATTTTTAGACTGGCAATCTAAAAATAGATTCCGCCCAGTATGTCTAAAAATAGAAGTCCATCTATTTTTTTCCGACTTGACCAACCATCCACAAATAGCATCCTGCAACTCATATAACATGATCCATATGTCTAAAAATAGACATAGTCTAAAAATAGACTTTGCGCCAAAAATAGCCTACGGGCCCACTTAGTGAAGGCGACTTCTTTCCACTAAGCTCATCATCTTGTTGCAATCTCAACACTTTCTGATTCCCAATTTCGCTATTTTTTGTTGTAAATTTCAACATTGATGGATATGACTAACATAAAATTTTATGCATTCCTTTTATAATTTTAATTAGGGAAAATTTAAGAATATATCTTATAATTATAAAAATCTTAGTGAATCGTACTAATTCATAAAATGTCAACTCTAATGTGTTGGGCCATTTTTTGTTTAAATATTGATTTTTCTAAATATTTGTATTACTTATCTAAAATTTGAAGATATTTTAGTGGTTAGTTAGTTAGGTAGATCCAAATATATGGAGTCGTTGGAGGTCTGTCGATCTAGATTTGTGCGCGCTAAGGCTCTTTGCAAAGGATATGCTAATGTTGAGAGGTTTTTGTTGTGGATTTTTGGAGATAGACTTTCCTTTTATTTCTTGGTGGGTCACTTTTGATGCTTTATTCTTGCATGCCATGAGGGGGCGCTCGATGTTGAGTTTTTTTACAAATCCGATTTGGTGAGGGTCGTATTATCCCCTCTTTGAGTTGGATAGTGAGTCCCTAGACAATCACAAAGTATGATAATACACTTGTAATTTTATCTTGTCTGTGTGTTATGATGATCCACTAATGAGTTGTCAGTGTGATCTAGATATATATTTAGAAGATCTATAATGATAATTAATGTATTATAAATTACGATATTGAGATCAATACAACACAATAGAAAAATATGAATATTTTTTCACCAATTTACTTGCTTGTCTCGCCCATGCTAATTCTTAAATTTTTTTATTTTATTTGTGCTCTTTGTAGGAAGAATGGGATCACTTTTTGTTGGGTTTCCATGGTTTTTACGTGGTTTGATTCGTGGTTTCTTTGGATTTGGGAGGGTTTCCTTGTTTCTTTTTTAGATATGGAGTTCGAATAAGGATTTGGTGGTGCATTGGCTGAGACGAGTGCTACTGGGCAGTTTTCCAATGCATCCTAACCCCATGATCTTCACCTCGTCAAATTGGACCATTCCCCTCAGATCAAAGTAGATTCAAAAGAAATACACCCTCTTTCTTCTTCGCTCGGGTCGATGGCAATTTTAGAAGACCTGAACCTTGGGGAGGGGTTTTAGGTTTTTGTTAAGACAATCAGAGGGAACTCGATCCAGATTTGGGTCTCTGAATTTGATAAAGTGGTGTCCCTAAAGTAGATATTGGAGAATCATTTTGGAGTTCTTGTAACCATGCAACACCTAATTTGTGAAGGTAAACAGATGCAAGATATGTTACATTTGAATGAATATAGTATTTCTAGGAACTCCACCATTGTCATGTTGTTGAGGCTACATGGGGGTGCAAGAGGATCTAGAAATATAGATTCTTCAATGATCTAAATGGGTGGCTGACTTGTATTGCTATGCAAGCACCTCCCACTCAATTAAAACAAATTAAGATCTTGCTTATACTTGATATTAAGAAATTGAATACTTGAAACAGGTGTATATGTTTTTAAACTGTTTTAATGCTTTAAGTGTGAGGAATTTACACATTGTTTTTCTGATATTAAGCATGTACAACAACCATAAAGTGAAGAAAATAATCATAAACACATAACAACAAATTTAATAAAGGAGTTCACCCGAATGTCTTGGGCTACGTCTCCTTGAGCCCTTGTTAATTGACTTGGCTCTTTGGGATTATGATGGATAATTTATTTTACAAGTAAATTCTCAAATCCAATGATTTTTTATGTTGTACCAATGGTTTTAGAATACCATCATACCCCTGGAATGGTTTCTATCTCTTTGGAAATGGATCTAGGATCCCTTTGACTTGATCTCTTCTGTCGGTGCCCTTAAGCTTCCCTGAGCTTCTCTGTTGCACAAACTCCCTAAGAAATAATTTTCTATCCCTGAAACCTTTTCTAATATCTCTAGCATATATTATACATGCAAAATAAACTGATCATTTTCTCAAAATGAGCTCTGGCTTCCCAATCTAGGCCTCCAACCCCTGTTGGCCCTGAGCTGCCCGAAACTTTCCTATGGCTTCTTCGGCTCTAGAAGTCTCCAAATGGCTCTAAAAATCCCTCTAATGGATTCATAATGCCAAAAATAGTCATAATAGACTATTCACTTGCTGAAAAATGGCTCTGGCTACTTTGGTTACAGCCCCAACACCTGGTGGCACCCTGTGGCTCTAGGCTCACTGAAAAATTCTCTGTAGAATATCTGCCTTCAAAAGTCGCCAAGTACTTCTTTAAATCCAATCATTGGATTCAAAAGGTTCAAGATAGTCAGAATATACTATTGGTTTTCTGAGAATGGTCTCTGGTTTCCCTGGCCAGGCCTCATTCTCTTGATGGCTCCTGGTGGCCCTAGTGGCCCTTGGAACATATTTGAAGCAAAATCACTCTCATAAGTCCTCATCATGTCCTCATATGGCTCTGAAAACCTCACCAATGGCTCTTGAATATCCAAGATAGTCTAAAATGACTATGCACACTCTCATAATGGTAAAAAATTGAGTGATTTATAAACAAAACCAACTTTGCCCCAATTTTCTCCACTAAATCTGGGAACTCTGCCAGTGAATTCCACTAAAATTGGAAGTCTGCTTAAATTTTGGGGCACCTCCAAAATATCTGCCATCCTTAACTGAATATTAACTAATAGATAAGAAACACTTAAATGTGTTAATGGCGCACTAATCCGAAATTAGTGGCTTAATCTACGCCCTTGGAATCCGAAACAACCTTAAAATATAATTTTCGCGCTATTCATTTCAAATGTTGAGTTCGTGGTTTGTTGGTTAAAATGGTGGATTTGAGGAGCAGAGGTCTTGGGTTAAAAACTCGACCCAGCTCCCAACATATTCATTTTACCACACCATATAATATAACATACCCTTGACAATTTTTTTTGCAAATATTTTTCAAACCTTGGCATATGCATATTTTTCACCATAAATCTGCCAACCTTCAAGACCATTGGGTGGGGGCACGTGGCAGCCCCTGGCTGCACCACGTGTCCTGCCCTCATTGGTCCTAAAATAAAAATGCCAATTAAAAAATTACACCAATCATATAATTTGATTAGACTTAGGATAGGAGAAAATTTCCCTCATAGTCCACATTGGCGAATTTGAAGGTGCCAGTTGGTGCGATGTCATTGGCTGTTGCTGGAGAATATTACTGCATTGCTGAATGTACTTGCCACGTTAGCACTATACCTTTTCTACTAATTTTTTACCTGTTTTCCATTTCAATCAGAACACAATATCTTCCTCATACGATATCGGTTTTTCAACCGTTCACGGCGTTGAAATCAGGAAGACGAGATCTACGAAACCATCTTGGTTTCAACCCAATCCTGTAACTTTGAATTTTGATCTAATCCTTAGGCCCTGATCCCTATCTAATCACTCCTTCCCATTGGGAATCTTTTGGACCACAAAATAATTGATTACCTTTTCAGTAGATGAGGGTACATCACCCTCAACTTTCCAACCTCTATTCACTTTGCCTTGCTTGGCTTAGTGCCTTTGAGCCCCAACTCGAAGGTAGTCAACACTTCCCTTATTTGATACTCTTTTCCTTCTGTCAAGAATTTTATCTTCTTTGAGCTCATCCATAAATTTCTGGCGATAAATCTTCAATTGAAGGTAGTTGAACATCACTTCCTTGATCATCGATCAAAGGTGGCTCAAACAAACGTAAGTTTTCAACATAAATACATGCATACATGACTGAAATTTGCATATGTAAAAATGAATGTATGCCTTACTGGGTCAAGAAGTCAAACCAATTCTTACCAAGCCACTTCCATGGCGATTTTTGATGCTGAAAATCTTCTTCTTGTGAAACATCTATTCTCACATCAATGATGGAATCTTTGGTTCCAGTTTTGCCAGTCTTTTTATCCTCTTGCTTCTAATTCTTGGGATGATTGGTTGGATGCAATGTCCAAGATTGGGCAATGAAATGTCACTTCTTCTGAAAATGTGTGCAAGTCCTTTGCATCTTTTGTGCAAGTTGCCTTCGCTTCGACTGTTTCATGTATGCCTTCATCCTCTTCCAACATTTTGAAACTTCACGGTTACACAAACCACAATAGGAACAACAAATATTTCTACCATTCATGCATGTAGATTTTTCATGCTTAACATAATCAATAAAAACTTGACAATGGGAAGAATTATACATCAAATGTTGCTTTGCATGTCCATCCTTTTTACCTTCTTGAGGAGATGAACTTGAAGAGGTTCCAAATTTATTTTAAGACCAACATCAGTGTTCATGTCTTGATAGTTGTCAGAACTCTCTTGCTCACCATAAGCTGCATGTATACAAACATCTTGCTGCAAAATAGGCTTCAAACAATGGCATTCAATTTGAAAACAAACATGACATGTTTGTGGTTTTGAACTTGCAAAGAAGATCTTCTTGGAGTTGTCTCAAATGCCTTCATGGTTGTAGAGTTTTAGCCATAAGATTGAACATAGCCTAGAACAAACTTCTTAGACCTTTCCTCAACCATAATAGGCTCAATCATGCCTTGTGCATGTTTGCCTAGACCCTTGCCTTCATAGCCCATTTTTAACATCAATTTGGACCCTATACCTCTAGTGTGTTTTTCAAACGAACCTACACATCTATTTGAAGAGGAATTTGAAGAAAATTTTGAGTGATTTACCTCTGCTTCACACATGTGTTTGGTTAAGGCCTCTTGGGCATGATGGAGCTACATCTCCCTCTCATGAATTGTTTGAAGACGTCCTTCTTCCTCTTGCTTCATAGCATCCAATTACTCATGAAGTCTAGTGCTTTCTCTTCCATCTTCATATAGAATTTGCACCATATCCTTTAGGATGTAGAAGTACCACTTCATCTCTTTATCAAAGAGTTTTGTAAATGAGGAGAATTTTGAAACCTCACTTGATGAAGTTGTCATCTCTATGTAAATGAACTAAATAAATTCAACAAAAATTCACAAAGCTTCAAAAAAAATTGATAAAGCTTCTTAAAAATATGGCTGTAGATTCAAGCTCTTCTCTGCAACTTGTATCTCTTCTTCAAGCAGCCTCTTTTGCAAACAATCCCTCTTGTGCTTCAAGTGTTTCCTTGAGGTCCTTTGGGTAAGGAGAATGCTTTCAACCTTCTTCCTTCTTGTCCTCTTCTGGACTTAGCTAGCAGTAGGCCCCCTTCACCTCTAGAAAACTTAAACTTGTAAGCATCAATCAATTTGCAAAGAGTTAAATTCTTTGCACTGTTAAACACCTTTCAAGTCAAACAAGCAAGCAAGAAAGCAACCTTGTTCTCTGTCAAGCAAGAAACCTAGTGCTCTGATACCACCTTATATGAATGGGTGGCTCACTTATTATGCTATGCAAACACCTCCCACTAAGTTAAAACAAATTAAGATCTTTCTTATACTTGATAGTGCAGAACTGAATACTTGAAACATGTGTATATGTTTTTAATCTGTTTTAATGCTTTAAGTGTGAGGAATTTACACTTTTTTTTTGCTGATATTAAGCATGTACAAAAACCATAAAGTGCAGAAAATAATCATCAACACATAACAAATTTAATAAAGGATTTCACTTGAAAGTCTTGGGCTACGTCTCCGTGAGCCCTTGTCAATTGACTTGGCTCTTTGGGATTATGATGGATAATTTGTTTTACAAGCAACTAATAAACTCCAATGGTTGTTTATTCTATACCAATGGGTTTAGAATACCATCATACCCATGGAATGGCTTCTATCTCTCTGGAAATGGATCTAGGCTCCTTTTGACTTGATCTCTTTTGTCAGTGCCCTTAAGCTTCCCTGAGCTTCTCTGTGGCAAAAAATCCCTAAGAAATTATTTTATATCCTTGAAACCTTTTATTCTATCTCCATAATATATCAGACATCCAAAATAGACTAATTATTTTCTCAAAATGAGCTCTAGCTCCCCAATCTAGGCCGCCAACCCCTGTTGGCCCTAGGCTGTCCGAAATTTCCCTATGGCTTCTTCAGCTCTAGAAGTCTCCAAATGGCTCTGAAAATCCCTCCAATGGATTCAAAATTCCCAAAGTAATCAGAATAGACTATTCAATTGCTGTAAAAGGCCTCTGGCTGCTCTGGTTACGCCCCCAACACTTGGTGGCACCTTATGGCTCTAGGCTCACTAAAAACTTCTCTGTAGCATCTCGGCCTTCAAAAGTCTCCAAATAATTCTGTAAATCCCATCATTGGATTCATAAGGTTCAAGATAGTCAGAATAGACTATTGGGTTACTAAGAATGGTCTCTAGGTTCCTTGACTAGGCCTCATTCTCCTGGTGGCTCCTGGTGGCCCTAGTGGCCCTTGGAACTTCTCTGAAGCAAAATCATGCTCAAAAGTCCTCAGCTAGCTCTAAATAACTCACAAATGTCTCTATAATGTCCAATATAGTAAAAAATGACTATTCATACTCTCAGAATTGTCTAAAATTGAGTGAGTTATGACCAAAACCAACTTTGCCCCAATTTTCTCCACTAAATCTGGGAACTCTGCTCGTTAACTCCACTAAAAGTGGAAGTCCGCCTAAATTTGGGGGTGCCTCCAGAATCTCTACCATCCTTAACTGAAGAATAAATAACAAATAAACAACACTTAAATGTGTTAATGGTGCACTAATCCGAAATTAGTGGCTTAATCTCCGCCCTTGGAATCCGAAACAACCTTAAAATTAATTTTCGCGCCATTCATTTCAAATGTTGGGTTTGTGGTATGTTGGTTAAAATGGTGGCTTTGAGGAGCGGAGGTCCTGGGTTCAAAACCCGACCCTGCTCCCAACGTATTCATTTTACCACACCATATAATATAACTTACCCTCATTGGTCCTAAAATAAAAATGCCAATTAAAAAATTACACCAATCATATAATTTGATTAGACTTGGGATAGGAGAAAATTTCCCTCATATTCAATATTGGAGAATCTGAAGGTGCCACTTGGCGTGATGTCATTGGCTATTGCTGGAGAATATTACTGCATTGTTGACTGTACCTGCCATATTAGCACTGTACCTATTCTGCTCATTTTTTACTTGTTTGCCATTTCGATCAGAATGCAATATCTTCCTCATACGATATCGATTTTTCGAACAGTTCACGGCACCAAAATCAGGAAGACGAGATCTACACAACCATCCTAGTTTCAACCCAATCTTGTAACTCTGAATTTTGAACTAATCCTTAGGCCCTGATCCCAATCTGATCATTCAACTTCATATAAGGATGTGGCATGGCATAAGGAGCCCATTTAAATGGATCAAACTTTATCCCTTCTAGGACCATATACTATTGAAAAATTGGATCAAATTCCAACACTAGATGTCAATAATAAAGAGGTAAATACTCTCTTCTCTATTCTATAGTAAAGGGTTGTCATTTGTAGATTTAATAGATTCTGGCCAAGATCTGAAGCATTACATTAGTGGGTTTTTTCAGCCTTGACCAATAACCATGACATTTATCTTTGTTCAAAATGATTTTTTATAGTATAGTTTGACACCCAGGAAGATTTAGAGAAATTAATCAAGGAAGGACCTTGGTTTTGGGGAAGAGGAGGGTTATTCATCACTCCTTGGTTTCCAAAGTTTTATTCTTCAATAATGGTAGTAGAAAAGATGCCAGTCTGGGTAAGGTTGCCAAATTTTCATTTCCTTTTTGTCATCATAAGGTACTAGAGGGCATTGGAAATACCTTGGGCACTTTTAAAAACTGGACGTTGAAATAATAGAGAAAGGTTTATTTACAATTTCTCGTATTTATGTAGAAACATACTTAAATAAAGGTCTGCCCAACTGTATATTTCTGAAACATAGATCCTATCAAGAGATCTGAATTTTAGATTATGAAATCATGACATTCAGATTTCATACATGTTTCCAAATAAGACACTTACATGATTCTTTTCCATGTGCTAAAAATCCCCCCAAAAATGAAAATGTGGAAGGTTCGTAAAACAAAAGGATGGAAACCTTTTGATTCCATTTTTTTGGAGGATGAAGAAGAGGAAATCAAAGAGGAATCTCCAAAACACGATGAAATGTGCACTCAAAATCCTGATGAACCTGCACATTCCATGCAAAATGTTCTAGAAACATAAAACATCCTAGAGTATGATCATCATGGAGCTATGACACACAAAGAGGATGGGTTGGTGTGTTAAGTGACTATTATAACACTTAATTTTTCTTTTATTTTTATTTTTGTTTTTTAGTTGAGAGGTTGTTAATATACTCTCACAAGACTACAATCTTACTCATAACAAATGCTTTTAGCATCTGCAAAATGTGATTTTTTCCCTTTCTAAGTTGCAATAAAATTATGTTTTTTTACCAAAGAACTTTTTTTTGAAGAAATTTTCAATAAAATAATTGATCCTATTGAAATTGGGGTCAATTCGTTTTGGAATAAAATGAAAATTAGCAAATCATTTTTTGGAAATAAAATGGAAGGTTAACTAAAGAGGGATATTTTTTAACTAAAATTTTCAATTTTCAATTGATGATTTTCTAAACAAGCATGCTCCTATAAGCTTGCGCAACTTGTTAACATGATGTGTCTTTTGTATAAAAAAATGCACATCTATAAAAATTAATATTACGAAGTTTCAGACCACTACCTTTTAAACCTAGAAACGATTGATTTTTGTCATGACAAGTCGAGGAATTATGTGTCATTCCGGGCATAGTAATTGCTAATGAAAAAAATTGTCAAAAGTATTATTGAAAAAAAAATGTTTTAGAGTTGACTTAGAAACCAAAAAAGAAGTCTTTAATGACGACATGATTATCACTATCTGCACTTTTGGTTGTGGAGTGGAACCATCACTATATGAACTTTTTGGGAAATTTTTGAGTTGCTTCCATATAAACATATGGTGATAACTCAAATTTGCCAAAAAAAAAATAAGAAGCTTACACAATTTTGAACTATCTCCATTGGAGCTTATGGTGGCAATTTATAAGTGTCCCCATAAGTGTTAGTAGGTGGTTCAAAAGTACCCCTAAAAGGACGAATAAGGAAATTGCAAAATTTCCCTCAAAAGTGCCTATTAAAAACTATTCCCAAAGGTGATTTATATTGTTGTTAAAATAGTGTATAGTTTTTCCTTTCATTATGATAATTTTTTTGACCACCTAAAAAATAATATTGGTAGTTTAAAACATTGTTAACTCAATATTGAATTAATATTTATTAGTAATGTTTGTAGAATAATTATAAGTATATATCATTTTCTCTCATTTGACAATCATTGTTTGAATCACCCTCAAAACTATTCATGGTGGCTTAGAGCCTGTAATGCTCACTCCCTAGTCCTATTATCATATGTGAGGTTATTAACTGTACTTACTGAGTGATTAACTTCTACGATTGATTATTTTAAATATTATTAGTATATGTATGAGGCATGTGTATGCTAAATACATACCTACACCTTGCATTAATACATTAGTATCCCATGATTAATATCAAGTTTGATTAATAGTTAAGCTTGATTAATTATTAATTAATCAGTTGGCTCTTAATCGTGATCAATAATTAATGATTTATAATTATTATGATTAATTCAATATTGAATTAATTGGGATTCTCAAGAATCCATTTTAATTGATTGACCCTTAAAGTAAATATTATTATTTTATTATTAATATAGAAGTATTATTTTAGTATTTTACCATTTATTTATGACCTAATAAGTTTGACCCTAGAATTTGCTTGAGTATTAGACTGATGAATGGGGGTGGTGGGCTTAATAGGGAGGATGGTTGCATTGATGGAGGTTGGTAACATTTATGGTAGGGGAGACCTTAGGGATAAGTGTGGGAAACTTGAGAGCGAACGGGGATTCTTTCAGGGGGTGTTGGGGAAAACTTGGAGGAGAGGGGAGAATTTTCTTCGGGGACTAGGGAGAGGTTTTTGGCTATGAGATAGAGAGTGAGTGGTTAAATTTGGTGTTGGACACCATAGGGGTGTTGATACGGGGATCTCGAACACACTACAAATGCAGTTTGGACTTGGGGTTGGAGGGCTACGAAATTTGTGGAGGTTCCATGGGCTAACAAGTGAGATAGATTTTCCTAGTTGGCATGTTGGCATATTTAGTTAGGTGGTCCTAACAGCAGCATCACAATTGAGCCACTGTAACTAGGTGTTATTTTTGTTGTTCTAATTATGTAAAATTACAAGAAATGATTTTTTAAAATGTTGTTGATATGTTGTTATCAAATATGTGGAATTATTAAAAATGTTATTTTTTTATATGCTATGAAATTGTGAAATTTTTATTATGGTTGTGGACCTAGGAATGGGTGCTTACAAATCCACTATTGATTCAACAATTAATTAATATTTATTATTCACAATCATAAAATAATTATTCCGAAAGTTTTGTCTTGTTTTAAATTTTTTTATCAAAGAACCCCCTAATCAACTAACCTTGAACCCCTTAGCCCCTTAAGTTGTAACACACTAACTCCTATACCTACACCCCTTCTCAAAGCCTTAATCCCTTGCCTCTAACCTCCTAACCCACAAATGTTAATCCTCTAACGATAGGAATTTGGAGATGCTCATAAGATTTAATACCTAAGCACTAAATCACACAAAAATTATTGGAAGAAAATGATGATTTACATGGTAAATTCCTCTAAGAAAGAAATGTTCTTAGAGAAACATGAAAGATTTATTATTGTTCCTTATATACATCAAAATAAATTGATGTTATAATAGATACATTCTTGATTCTTGATGTTAAGATACAATCGTAGCCTTAGTCTAATAAATAGAGTAACAAACTCAAGGCTTATTTCTTAACTTATTTATAGTTTGATAATCCACCTAATTAGAATCTCCATGTAAACTACAATTTAGGATCATGACAATGAAGAAAAGGTCAAGGTATAATATTCAAAGTGTATCATTCTTATCTTAATAACTACAAAGTTTATTTTCTATGATTCCAAGACATACAAATAACCATGAACCAACATCCCCCTATAAGATTTAATTTTATATGAGGGGAATGGAGGAGGCATTACATCTTATCCCCCTTAATTACATCCTTCTCCACTATTAGTAAATATCCCAAATGAATTAGGAACTTTATTTCTGGCAATGGATTAATGGATTAAGACCATCATATAATGTGCTAGAAAACAAAACAAGTGCATGAAAGTCAAGCATTGAAATAGTCAAGATGGTCGAATGTGTCAAACTTGAAGTATATCTAATGTAAATGCAATTGGAATAATTGTTGACTTGTTAACATAAGAAATCTAAGCATAAAGTGATGCTAGTCTACGAAAATATAAAATTTCTACATAAAATATGAGTAAAGATCAAAACCACAGTTAAAGTAAGACACAACTGCAAGAGTAGAAAGTAATTACCATCCTTACTTACTTACAAATAATAAAGATGAAGAAAATGGAGTTGTGTCAAAGAGAACGAAAATAAAAGACTAACAATGATAATCTAACTAAGATAAGGTGCCAACATGCTCTCATTAGAGAGCTCATTTGCATAACTAGAACCTTTTGAACACCATCACAATATCTCCTATGAAAAATAATCAAGAAAACATGATTTTTTAAGGAAGAGACATGCAACTAAGGATAGCCTCCAAAACACCTTCACAATAAATAGTGAAGCAAACTCAAGTTTTAAAAGGGGAAAATTCACAAGTGGTCAAAGTAGTAAGAGGACCATTATGTTCCTAGCAATCAATGAATCAATTAAAGAGAGAAGCACAAATTATACTAGTGCTCAATCTATGAAACAAGTAAATAAGATTCCTTGAAACTATTCCTCAAATATTACCATGACTAATCAGTTGCCCAATAATAAAAACCATCATAAAAGGTAGTAATCCAAGATCCTCTTTCTTGCAACTCTTTTCAAAAGATATGTAGGAAGTACTACTTGGTAGGAATGGAGAGTGAGAAGGGATTTTAAACAAAATGATGAGGTCGTCAAAAACGATGAGCCATGACTCAAGAAGAGTTTGGAACTAGTTGCTTAAAAATTACACATTGTCTTTCCTGTGAATCAATATCAAATTCAAGTAATAGCATCTATAAATATCTAGATGATAAATCCCAAAATTATACATGATTTGAAATTTGCAAAATAATAGAAGTTGAAACAACAAAAATAAGATTGTGGTCCACTAAAGTAAGAATTACAAAGGAAGCAATGTGATTTTAACTAGATGCCTTATTTTGAAATGAAATGAAATAATACCATCATTATTATTATCAATATATTTTTTATTAATTTATATTTAAAGTTATAATAATTTTTTTTATATATTAAACTTATCAATTTTAATATTCGAAATAAAAAATATATAATTTTATTTATTTCTTAAATAAAACAATATATATTTCTTAAATAAATGATAGAATAATATGAAGGTCACAAAATAGTCAAAACCTCATGGAATCTCATGTTTTTACCCTTTTAACATTGAAGTTTCATTCTTATTTGATAAAAATGGAGAGTAAAAATTTAAAAAGTGATTTTTAATAGGAAATCTCAACGTAAACAACTCTTAAAAAGTTTATCTCCGGATGTGGGTGACATGCTGCGTGCGTGTGAAGCCAGTTCTTCCCATGCACATGCTGAAGATGTCCTGCGCAACCAGTTTTAACCAGATGTGGAACCTCCTCTCAACAATCATTAACATGGGCACCCTGTTGCACCTAATCTTCTGCCATACTTTGAATGACATGCAATCCCATGTGAACTGTCCCAACTCGCATTTGCGAGCATGCCACAAAATCGCACAACATCTGCACTCGTTCCTCAGGTCTTCAAAAGGCGCGGTCTCTCCCCATTCTGTCATCCCTTTGCTGCTCCAGTCGACCTCCAGAGCCTTCTCCGCCTCCTCCCTTACCATTCTGTTTCTGCTTCAGTTTCCCCGCGTGCAACCCCTGTTGTGGCTGATCTCTGTCACGCACGCCACCCTACTGGTGCTAGCTTGCAGGGTGCTTCTCTTGCTGATTCCCTCCATACTGCATGCCCCCACCTGATGTCCCCCCTGGCTGCGCACCTCCCTCTGGAACTCTCCGTTTCTTTGGATTCATCCCGCTGCGTGCTTTCTGAGGCAGGAACCCTTGCTGTGTGCCCCCTTCTCCGCGCCCCCTGCTGCATAACCCTTGGTTGCGTACCCCCCCCGTTGTGCTTCTCTGCTACACACTCTCCTGTTGTGGGGGCTAACACCTCTTTGTTTCATTTGATCTATAGTTTAGCCTAACTTACAAAAAACAAAAACTCTTAAAAGTTTAGTTTTGAGTTTATGGTCCAAAAGTTAATGTGGATATTTGACCTTTGAGATTAAAAAGAACAAGAAATTTACATGAACATGAAAATAAAAAATTTGAACATTATATTTAATTAATAAAGTAAAAATTAATCAAATATATATATATATATATATATGATATGAACTTAATTTAAACTATTACCATTATAATTTTTGTAATTTTTATAGTGAAATTTGTTATTATTTAACATATACTTACCAATAAAATATGGAAAATTTGGATATCACTAATCTACTAAATGATCTTTCAATTTCTTTTAATATCAAATATTATTATTAAAAAATAAACAAAACTGTTCTTTTATTTTTTTAATATTAAATATTATAAATAAATAAAAACCATTTTATTAAAATGAAAATATGATAGTAAATTATAGTTCTAAACATGAAGGAGAAAAGGTGTTCCTAATATGTATTCAACCTCCAAACCACGATGACAAAACATAGGATGTAGTATTCCTTACCAATGTCCCATTACATTACGAGTCTTTGTTTATATGCTTAGGTTTTATTTTTATATTGGTTAAGGTGTTTTTTTTGTTTAGGTCTATGTGACATAGGGAGGATTTAAGGAGACGGCTTGTTTTGGGAATTTACTAATTTGAACTTTTAATTTGGAATTTACGAGTTTGAACTTTTAATTTCCATAAATTATGGTAATTTTATTTATATTATTTTTAATAAAATGTAAAATATTTAATGATGGATTGGATCTGCTTTAAATTTATGTATATTTTTTTTAATAGTTTAGAGAAATTTTTTAAATTAATTGGTAGTAATAACGACAGGTCTTGTTTTTAAAATCTTATACTTATTTGGTATCCGGTGCTTTCTCTATTAATTTGTAGAAATTAGTATTAAAAGGTTTATTACTGTGACATTATTTATATTTCAAACCTATTATTATTAAAAAAGAATGCTAATTTATATGAAAAAGAAACAAAAGCATTGATTAAATAACTAGTTGAAAATAATTATATTATTTTGTATTAATGGAGAAAATGTTACACAAGTTGTAACGTATCTTCTTAGTTTAGGATTTGTTCCTAGAGTTTAGGAGTCTGTTTGCAACTTCCTGATTTCTAGTGATGTACTTAATGATGTAATTTCTCATTCATGAATGTAGAGTGAACGGAGAGTGATCTCTCAGTTTGAGTGTAGTCTCCAAGTGCAGTACTCACCTGAGAGCTACAACTCCTTCTTTTCAATTATGTGCATATTTTATCTTGGTATCAGAGCTCAGAGTGGGCGAGCCTAATCTTTTATCGCCTTTGTGGCTGAATCGCCCTTGTGGCCAGTTTTCCTTTGTGGCAGAATCGCCTTCGTGGCTAAAAGTGCCTTTGTGGCCGCGTGTACACAAGAGCTGTGTGCTCACAGAGCTTTGTGCTTGACCGAGCAGGTGGACTGCAGTAACACCTGGCTCACGGACTCAGATGTTTTTTTAATTTCTAAGCAGAAGGGGGTTGGTGTGTTTTCTGCGCTAACAGTCGCGCCAGGAAGCGCAACTGGCGCGTCTGTCAGGCCCATAATCGCACCAATGCGCCAAAACACCAAATTGGCGCGGAATCACACGGAAAAATCGCGGCGCGGATTTTTCGCTCGGAAAGGCGCCACCTCACCTTTAGTGGAAGATCTGCGGGAAGCCTCACCTTCACTGGAAGATCTACGGAAGTTGCAGATTGGAGAAGTTGCGGATCTGTTCGGGAGAGGTAGATCAGATCAGTTTTGTGGCTGTATTGGAAAACAAATGATTTGCTCATTGGAGCGAGAAGGATTTGTAGATTTGTCAGATATTGCTGGATCTGAATCGAAGATACAATGGGTGGATCAGGAGAACCAGCAGAGTAGTGGCAGATCGGTTGTCAAGATCTGACAGGTATTCATTTTTTTTTCCTGAATCAGTTGGCTGGATTCATTTATTTGTAGATCAGTTCAGAATGAGTAATACTATGGAATCTTATCTCCACGAGTCTGGCAAACTAGATGGATCTAACTTCACGGACTGGAAGTTTAAGATTCAAACCTTGCTTGAGGGTGCGAATGCATGGTCGATAGTTACAGGAGATGAGTAGACGCTGAATTCAAACACAGGAGCGAATACACAAGAGCAAGAATGGGATAAGAGAGAAAACAAGGCGAAATTTTTGCTGAAAATGTTCGTCAAGGACAACATTATCCCACATATCAGAGATTGTAAAACGTCCGCGAAGATCTGGATGACCATCAAAAGTTTGTATCAGACCCAGAATACAAGTCGAATTATGGCACTCAAAAGCAAGTTGTTTTCAATGAAGATGGACGAAAGTGAGATTGTTGCTGCATTCATCGCACGAGTTAAAGATGTGAAACACAGATTGGGAGACATCAGAGAGAAGGTGTCTGACTCTGATCTTGTCACAATCACGCTGAATGGGATGAGAGATGAATATCAAATGTTCATCACTGGATTGGCGGCAAGGGAGAAAGCGCCTACATTTGAAGATCTGACAGGGATCTTGCTGCAAGAGGAGGAGCGGCGGCAAAATTTGAAACTCCAGAGCGATGATCTTGCTCTGATGGAAAAACGACGATCATTCAGAGGGAAGTAGCCATAGCAGCATTCACAGTCGCAATTACAGCAGAGAGGAGGTACATCGTAGAAGAGTCTGTATAAAGGTATGTTTGTAAATAATCCTATAAGAAGATGTTATTATTGTGGAAAGAAGGGTCATATACAGAATGAATGCCTTAAGAAGCAGGCAGATGATGCAAAGAAAAAGTTGGTGATGGTGAAGCACAGAGGATACTTTGTTGAAGAGAATGAAGATCTCAGTCACGAATTTCAACTGTTCACAGCTGACTGTGCCCTTTCAGCATCCAATGAGGATGACATCTGGTATGTCGATTCTGGTGCATCCTCTCACATGACAGGTAAAAAGGAATGTTTTGAAAATCTTGAAGAAAGTACATATGGATCAAAAAAAAATTTAGGAGATGATAGTGGATACGAGATTAAAGGCTATGGGGATATTCCGGTAAAGCTTCCAAATGGTGATATTAGTCGTCTTAAAAATGTGTTATATGTACCTGGAATTAAGAAAAATCTAATATTTGTTTCCATGATAACTGATCAAGATATGCAAGTTGAATTCTTCAATACTCATTGTGTCATAAAGGATTGTAGGAAAGAAATTGTGGCAACAGTCGTGCGTGTAGGAAGCCTATACAGACTAGATGTAAAGAGTATACCAAAGCGAGCCATGGTTGCAGGTGGATCAACAGCCGAACAACTCTGGCACCAGAGATTCGGTCATTTGAATTTGCAGGACCTCATGTTATTGCAGAGAAAAGGTATGGTCGAGGGACTCCCTGGCTTTCATAATACTCAGTTAAATTGTGATGGATGTGCCTTAGGTAAAATGCATAGAGAACATTTTCATGTGCATGATAGAAGGAAGGAAAGAGACATTTTAGAACTAGTGCACACTGAAATTTGCGGACCTATGCAGACGAGGTCGCTAGGTGGAGCATATTACTTTCTGTTATTTACTGATGACTGCACTAGATATTCATGGGTTTATTTTCTGAGTAAAAAGAGTCACTTTCCAGTATTTTATAGAATTTAAAACATTGGTGGAAAAACAGTTTAGAAAAAGTATAAAAATTCTCTGATCTGATCAAGGGGAAGAATACAAGTTAGGGGAATTCATGAAATTCTGCAAATCTCACGAGATTGTTCAGCAGTTTACAGTGCCACACACACCACAACATAATGGAGTGGCAAAGCGCAAGAACAGAACCTTAGTGGAGTGCGCAAGGAGCATGTTACAAGCTAAGGGTCTATCTAATAGTTTTTGGGCAGAGGCTATTAATACTGCTGTATATTTAAAGAACAGAAGTCCTACCAGATATCTTGGCTTCAAAACTCCTTTTGAAGCTCTATATGGACTCAAACCAGCAGTAAATCATTTAAGAGTATTTGGGTCAAAAGCATTTTCCCATATACCCAAAGCTGATAGAAAGAAATTAGACCCTAAAGCTGTTAAATGCATCTTTGTTGGTTATGGCACAGAATTTAAAGCATATAATTTGTTCAATCCTAAGTCTCATAAGATATTTGCAAGCAGGGATGTAGTGTTTCATGAATAGGTTCAAGAAGGGAAAGATGACATTGGTGATGATTGGCATATTCCATTGTTGATGGATGAAAGCAGCGAGGATGAATGAGAGCAGGAGCAGAAAGAAGAGCAGGAAGAAGGTGATAATGCAAGCCCAATTAGATCTGAAGAAAACAAATTTGAGGTAAGTCCCCTACCAAGGGGATCAGGTAGGAAGACTCAAAAACCATCCAGATTGAAAGACTATGCTTTGATGTCAAATATTTTGAACATTGTAGAGCCCACTAATTACAAAGAAGCTAGTCAATCTGAGGCATGGAGGGCTGCAATGAATGAAGAGATAGAATCTATTCTTATAAATGACACTTGGGACTTAGTTGAACTGCCTAAGAATAAAACACCCATAGGATGTAAATAGTTGTTTAAACCAAAAATGAATGCAGATGGAAGTATAGAAAAATTAAAAGCTAGGCTGGTTGCAAAGGGGTACTCACAGCAAGAAGGTATAGATTTTGATGATACCTTTGCACTTGTAGCAAAGTTAAACATTATCAGAATGCTTATTTCTTTAGCAACTAAACATAATTGGGAGCTACACTAGCTTGATGTCAAATCTGCATTTTTAAATGGTGAATTAAAAGAAGAAATTTACTTAGTACAGCCAGAAGGGTTTGTAAAGCAAGGGCAGGAACATCTTGTTTGCAGATTGAAAAATGCACTATATGGCTTAAAGCAAGCACCCAGGTCTTGGTACGAAAAGATTGATTCTTTTTTTTTAGAGCATGGTTTTCATAGGAGTTTGAATGACCCAAATTTGTATACCAAGTACAATAAGTAGGGGCAGATTATTTTGATTTCTTTGTATGTAGATGACATGATTATAATAGGAAATGCAGATAATTTAATCAAAGAAATCAAAAGGCTTATGGCACAAGTTTTTGAAATGAAAGATCTCGGAAGTCTCCATTACTGTCTAGGATTAGAAGTATGGAGAGATACTAGGCAAAATTTTCTTACCCAAGGAAAGTACGCCAGAAATCTGTTGGAAAAGTTTGGCATGGATCAGTGTAGGTCAGCAGCGACACCATTGCAGCAGAATTTGAAGTTGTGCAGTGATGATGGCACTAAGGAGGTGGATGCCACTATGTACAGACAGCTGGTTGGGAGTTTGATATATCTCACAACAACTAGACCAAACTTGGCATACTTTGTTAGTGTGTTGAGCCAATTCATGTCAAAACCGCTTGAAAGTCACTGGGTAGCAACAAAAAGAATGTTGAGGTATCTTTGTGGTACTGTTAATTATGGAATTTTATACACTGACACATCTGATGTTATTCTAGCAGGTTTTTCAGATTCAAACTGGGCAGGTAACCTGGATGATCGAAGGTCTATCACAGGTTACGCATTCAGCATAGGATCCGAGGTCATAGCATGGAGCAGCAAAAAGCAAAGTACTGTAGCATTGTCTTCATGTGAAGCTGAGTACCAAGCATTGTGTGCAACGACGTGTGAAGCGATCTGGTTGAGAAGGCTTCTCAATGATGCAGGAGAAGAACAAAAGAACTCTACTTCCATCAAAAGCGATAACCAGAGCACTATTAAATTAGCATACAACCCAGTGTTTCATAAAAACACCAAACATACAGACACTTAGTTCTATTTTGTCAGAGAGAAACTACAGTCAAAAGAAATTATTGTTGAATATTGTAAAACTTGTGAAAATATGGCTAATATTCTTACTAAGCCACTTGCACGTGTGAAGTTTGAATTGTTTAGAAGGATGCTAGGATTTCAGGATAATCCTTTCTCCATTAAGGGGGGGAGTTGAAAATAATTATATTATTTTGTATTAATGGAGAAAAGGTTACACAAGTTGTAATGTATCTCCTTAGTTTAGGATTTGTTCCTAGAGTTTAGGAGTCTGTTTGCAACTTCCTAATTTCTAGTGATGTACTTAATGATGTAATTTCTCATTCATGAATGTAGAGTGAACGGAGAGTGATCTCTCAGTTTGAGTGTAGTCTCCAGGTGCAGTACTCACCTGAGAGCTACAACTCCTTTTCAATTCTGTGCATATTTTATCTTAACCATCATTAAAAAGGGTATTTTTTAGAGGTAGCTACATAATTGTCACTATAGGCACTCTTGAAACTATCCTTATCGGCATTTCTAAAAAACTTTGAACTATCTCCACAAAAACATATAGTAATGATTCCAAGCCATCCCTAGAGACAGGTTGAGGGAATTTTTAAATATCTCCATAGACAATTATAATGGTGGTTTAATACCACCACCATAAGTGTCTATGAAGATGGTTAAAAAAATATCCTTAAGAGTGTCAATATATATTCAAAACTTTCCTCAAAATTTCTTTACTAACTCCATAATATACTAATACCATCACTAAAAGTATGTAATTTTTTAACAACAATTCTTAATCCACAAGTAAACATAATAAAGATTGATTATAACCATTATTAATTTTCTAATCAATAAATCATAACGGTAAATTATAACCATTACTAATTCTATAATAATAAACAATAGTCTTAGAATGATCATCACCAAAAATATATTGTTAATTTAACAATCAATTCATATTTATGAGCAATGGTCATAGAATCACTATTACTAAATCTATATATAGTTTTATCGTCTTTGAAAATGGTATTTTTTTATTTACCAAAATTACTAAGTGTGCCTTCAAATTATTATTTGAGAAGAATTTTATGGCAAAAGGGAAACGGATATAAGTTATTTTTAAGTTGTTGTATGTTTCTATAATTTTAATAAGGTAAAATTTAAGGATTATGTATATTTATTAATAAAAGTTTTGGTAAAATTTGGTAATTCATAATTTGTTAAGTATAATATGTTTGGATATATTTGTGTAAAAAAATTGAAATTTGTAAAAAAATTCAGAGAAGATTTGAAGATTTTTTTAAGTATAATTATTAGATTCATTTAAATTTGGATGAATCCCTTTTGGAATATAGTGAAAATCAATTTTTTTTTTAGAAAAAAAATGAAAATTTTGTTAAATGGTGAAATTTAGTCTTTACAATTTTCAATTTCAATCTAAATTGTAACATATTTCTTACGTAAATTTATATGGTAAATATATTTTCACTTTAATTATTCAAATCAAGAAAATAAAGAATTGGTTTCATGTAAAACGGATTCTTGAATCGGTTGAAAACGAATATGTGTTGTGAGAGCTACTTTGTTATATATATGAACAAGACATAACACGACAAGGAGGACATAATTGGAGGAGAGTACGAAGGTGTAGTATAACTTCAGAGGAGTAGCAGAACTTCCAAGGATCATCCATGGCACAATCGACAAGTTTCTCCAGTATTAATCCCCACTTGCCTTGCCCTTTGTTCTCCTCACACAGCGTACATTGTCGTTTGTTTCCAACTTTCTCAATTATGGTGCTCTGCCTCTTACAATTCCTCGGTTGTTTGTACTAAGGCATCTTGCCAACAGTAGAAGTTATGGTAGTGAACAATAAAGGCCACGGCTAGATCGTCTGGATCACAGATTGAAGAATCTATCAGACCCAAATCAATGAGAATCTCGTTGTCGTTTACTCCAAGACCTACTATCCGAAAAATCCAAGTGGAGTGAGAAAGAATTATTATTATGTGAGGTCGAAATGTTCCGCGGCAGTTTCTCCACATAATCTAAAGGTTTTGTTGGCACAACAGTTACATTGCAACTCCAATAGCCTGGAAGAAAAAATTATTGCGGAGAAGCAATGAGAATTTCCGGATGTGGATGAGCACTGCAGTAGGGAGAGGAGTTCTTCAAATGAAATAAAGATAAGTATTTATTTTATTTTATTTAATAAGGCTATGAATATGCGTGTTGATTTTCTTTAGAAAGGAATTGTTATATAAAACAATGGCATTGCATGAGATTAGTTTCTACTTAAAAGAATGCTTAAAATTGTGCATACTATTATAATATGCTTTTTCTGCATTGGAATATGCATATGAACTTAATATGTATATAATGTTATATTTCTTTTGGAAAGAAATTATAAAAGGCATGAAAGAAAAATAGTTACCTTTCAATTGAGTTTGAAAGGAAGTAATTGTTTTTGCATGCAATAGAATTACTATTGTACTTTACATTTCTTGAAAAGAGAAACCTTTAATGTAATACATCTAAGCATCCATTATCATTGTATTATATTTCGAAGATAAATGTCTAATCATGCATTATTCAATTCTTGGAAAAGAGAAAAGTCTATGCATACATTACCATTATATTATCATTGTTTTACATTTCGAAGAGAAATGTCTATTCATGCATTATTAAATTCTTGGAAAATAAAAATGTGTGGGTATGAACCCAATAATTGTGTTATGGATTAGACCTTTAAAAAGGGATTATTTAGTGCATGTACAAAGAGAAACCAATGTGATATATAAATATATATTTACATGCATGCAAAAGATTAATTGTGTACTATAATTCTTGACACTGAAACATGTGTTTAATGGTTATTGTATTTTTGAGAACATTGATGTGCACTTACATGCACGAAAATTGAACTAGTTAGTTTAATGTTTCTTGAGAGGAAATAAGTTCTTTGCATGCACCAAATATAACTATTATGTTCGTTTCTTTTGGAATAAGATCATGTAATTGAATGCAAGACTTGTATTAGATTTCATTGGAAAGAATACATATTTATATGTGCGAAATGATAACAAGTTTTGTTATCCTACATTGCTTCTTTAGCAAAAAAGATGAATTACCTGTACACAAACTAAAGTAATTTTTTGGTTCATTGATATATATGTATGGGTGATTTTGGTATAACATTTGGAGAATAAGACATGGATTCTTATGCTTTAATTCCATTAGTTTTATGGAAATGAAACCATGTCTTTGCATGCCTTTATGTTATATTTCCTGGAAAAGAAAATATGTGTTTGCATGTTCTCTAGTATTAAGCACTTCTTTGGGAAGACTCGTGAAGGAAGCTATGTGCTTCGTTGGAGAATCTTTTGGAATCTATATGCATTTGCATGCATGGGAGCAACATTTTTTATGTTAGCTTCCATTCCATGGACTAAAAGTAATAGCTTAAGGGTTAGCTATTTTTATTAAATTCATGTAAATCGCATCCACGAATATCATAACTGTTGTATCAGTTTATTTTAAAGAAAATCTTGGGAGATGTAGCTATTGTCTTGCAGGAATGTGTGCTTATGTGACAGAAACATTAGTTAATGTGATGACTTATAACTAGCACATATGAATTATGTGTTGTTAAAGGGAGAATTTCAAGGTACTTTACTTTCATGTCTTGAATATACATGAGTAGATGGAGAAGCTTCTATAGTATAGATATATGAAATGATTTATTATACTTTATGAATCTTAACATCAATGTATGTTGAAGGTAACATTAGCAGGGAATGATGGTGACATGTATAAAGGAAATATTATGCTTAACCTGGTGGCAGGTAAGTGATTATGGTTCATGCATATGAGTGCGAACTACCGGATGATCCAATGTACGATGGACCATTGTAGGTAGATCCATGCCATCAAGATATGAAGATATGAATATTAGTGGATAAATGCTGTCATATTTATTGTAATGGATTTAAGCTAGATATTTTTATATTTCCTTGTAAGATTTATAAACGATGGTTAAGGAATGGTCTCCCTTATAAGCCGTTAAGTGAGGGCTGATCACCCTCACGAGCGTTTAATAATAAAATTAAACATTGTTGGTTTTCACCCTATGGGGTTTCCAAGGTATATTAGTGTTCAATGATGTGATTGATTATTGTGTCAAATTGATGATGTTTATTCCTTTCTTGTTATGATGTTCATAATGGCAAGTATGTGATGACTACATAAGTAATGAAATGAATGGAAGGTTATAAAATTTTATGTTAATGTACTACAATAGTGGTTGTTAATGGTTAAGCAACTTACTATTCCTAAACTATGGTTACACTATGAACTGGTGAACATTGTATCTAATGATGAATAAGGAGTATTTAATAGTGATTTGGATAGTTACTCGTGAGTAACTTGTATAAAAAATTTAACTCCTCCATTTCCATGTGAAGTTATAGGTGTATCTTACAAGTGGTATCAGAGCTAAAGGTTACAACATTGGCGCCTTTGGGATTTGTTAAGCGAAAAGAAATTGAGGTATGCTACTAACAGACATGAGTTAAGCTATGATTCTAGAAATCTACATGTTGATTGATATATGATTCTAGAAATCTACATATTGAATGATATATGCAGTAGTCTACTCTTGACATGAGATGTGTGATTCATGTCTATGACTACATTAGAGAGTAATGAGTAATACATGTTGTTGCAAAACGGTTTTCATAACATTGGAATCCTGTTGAGTATGAAAGACAATAAAACCTTTATTGTACTTAATAACAACCTGGGTACTCACTGGTGAAAGTGAGAAGACAATAAAACCTTTGTTGAAAATCTTGAGTACTCACTAGTGAAAGTGAGATTTGTTTATTAATAGTGGTTATATGACATATTACTCATACATTTAGTGAACATAACTAAAGTTACCATGCACTACTTGAAAAATATGAATGTGTATAGTGATGGTGTGTGAAACTAACGCATGAATGCAAAAAGGTGAGGAAAGTCCTTATATAAGATGATAGAGTGTTTTAAAATTAAATTGAATGAAGCCTTTTAGATGTTAAAAATACTTAATGGGTCAAGTAGTGAGACTTGACTATAATGACTAGTTGATTGACTCTTTTTTGAATGAGTCATGTCATGGATGCATTAAGATTATTAGTGGCATTGATGACTAGTTTTTGAATGAGTCGTGTCATGGATGCATTAAAATTATTAATAGCATTGATTAGTTATGAATGACTAACTAATGAAAGTTATATGCACGAATCCATTTTGACTAAAGCTATTTGAAAGTTGTGAACAAGTGATTATGGTAATTACTTCGTGTGTCAGTCTGTTGGTAGCAAAACGTTATGGGAGTTGAAAATGTTTGCACTCGTACCGTAATCGTTATTGACACATACACATTAATGAATGTTTGTATATAACTATATGCATGATAACATTTTATGCAGGAAATTAAAATGATTGCGTAAGATAATATGTGCTTAAGAAATGCACATTTTCAATTAGCATTGTTGCTTATAGCAAGCATGGGTAGCTTAATGGAAACATAAAACCTATGAAAATAAAACATCGCAAACATTGCAATGCGAATTGCAACAGTAAATTTTAAAGCATCATGTTATAATGTGCATGATTTTGTTATTTGGGGAAATAATAATGTACAACACATGTATGTTAGCCATGTTTCTTGTTAATCTAGATATCATTGGACCCATGTTAAGGGCAAGTATGATGTATGATGTACACAAAGTTTATTTTTCTTTATGTATGATGTGCATAAAGTTCATTATGTAATCTACTATGGGAAAGAATGCTAAATTTAACATGCCAGACAGTTGACAACAATTGTGAAAGGATAGAATGCCTTGGGTTGATGGTGATTGCCTGCCCGAAAGGGTTGATGGCACTTACCTGCTCGGATTTCCTCTCCCTAGAGATATATGATCTCAGTAGGGAAGAGAGTTGACCAAGATGGTGAAGGGGAAAAACCTCAGGAAACTGTATTGATTTTGGAGCCTATTGGAGGAGGTCCAAAATTCCTCATAGACGGGATGCTGTCAGAGGAATAGGAATGATGTTGCCAAGAGGAATCCATACTGGACCTGGAATGGTATTTTATCAAATTACTGTCTGGATGTGAAAATGACTCAATTTGGTTGTGGAAACCAACTCCTATGTGTTAGGAGGAGCATTTTGTTTACCATTGTGGTTCTCATAATGGAAGAAGTTAAGTAAAAAGTTGTGTTATATTAAAATGAATTTTTATTTGATTGTGTAAATATCTTATGTAGATATTAAGAGGAAAGGAGATTGGCACTCAGAAAATAAATTACTGAATGTATAAGTTCATTTATTTTATTACTGATTTGTTTGAATGTCTTAGCAGAGGCTAGGATATGCCCATGGTGCATTAATTAACCATTGGTACGATTAGAGAGCTAGGTGCTCTCTAAGTACTTTTTGAAGTATTGTGTGGATTTCTTTAGCAGGAGCTAATACGGTGAGCATGTGATGCATTGACTAGAGGGTTGGTGCTCTCTGAGTACTTGTGGAAGTACTTTGATTAAAACATCTCTTGATATTGCAAGAATGTTTGATAGTTGAAAGTATTTTCATTTGATTGAAACTATGTGACTAATGTGATTGAATTGTTAGTCATACATTACAGGCTCTTTCGATGGAGTGTTGATGGGTTGTTCAACCATTCTCAGAGAGCTTGTGTAAAATCCATCATTACATCCAATAGTAATTGGTAAATAATGGTAAGTTCGTATAGAGATTTTTTCTATATTTTTATGAACTGAATAAGGGATAAGCAATTAGAAATGGAAATGAAATATTCTTTGCGCTATACATGCTTTTGAATATGGATAAAAACATTATTGTTTCAATTAATGGCATTTAAGGAAACGAAAGTGTTTCATTGTCAAGGGGAATGACCCCTTTTGGGTTGTTTATATCAGTATATCATGAGTATAAGTTTCAATTTCAGTGAGAGAAGCACACCGAGGACGGTGTTCTCTTAAGGGGGGGAGTATGTAACATACCTCTTACGTAAATTCATATGGTAAATATATTTTCACTTTAATTTTTCAAATCAAGAAAATAAAGAATTGGTTTCATGTAAAACGGATTCTTGAATCGGTTGAAAATGAATATGTGTTGTGAGAGCTACTCTGTTATACATATGAACAAGACATAACACAAGGAGGAGATATTTGGAGGAGAGTACGAAGGTGTAGTATAACTTCAGAGGAGTAGCATAACTTCCAAGGATCATCCATGGCACAATCGACAAGTTTCTCCAATATTAATCCCCACTTGCCTTGCCCTTTGTTCTCCTCCACACGACAGACATTGCCGTTTGTTTCCAATTTTCTCAATTATGGTGCTCTGCCTCTTAAAATTCCTCGGTTGTTTGTACTGAGGCATATTGCCAACAGTAGAAGTTATGGCAGTGAACAATAAAGGCCACGACTAGATCGTCTGGATCACAGATTGAAGAATATATCAGACCCAAATCAATGAGAATCTCTTTTTCGTTTACTCCAAGACCTGGTGTCCGAAAAAGCCAAGTGGAGTGAGAAATAATTATTATTATGTGAGGCCAAAATTTTACATGGCAGTTTCTCCACATAATCTGAAGGTTTTGTTAGCACAACAGTTACAATGTAGCTCCGGTAGCCTGGAAGAAAACATTGTTGCGGAGAAGCAATGAGAATTTCCGGATGTGGATGAGCACTGCAGTAGGGAGAGGAGTTCTTCAAATGAAATAAAGATAAGTATTTATTTTATTTTATTTAAGAAGGCTATGCATATGCGTGTTGATTTTATTTAGAAAGGAATTGTTATATAAAACAATGGCATTGCATGAGATTAGTTTCTACTTAAAAGAATGCTTAAAATTGTGCATACTATTATAATATGCTTTTTTAGCATAGGAATATGCATATGAACTTAATATGTATATAATGTTTTATTTCTTTTCGAAAGAAATTATAAAAGGCATGAAAGAAAAATAGTTACCTTTCAATTGAGTTTGAAAGGAAGTAATTGTTTTTGCATGCAATAGAATTACTATTGTATTTTACATTTCTTGAAAAGAGAAACCTTTAATGTAATACATCTACGCATCCATTATCATTGTATTATATTTTCGAAGAGGAATGTCTAATCATGCATTATTCAATTCTTGGAAAAGAGAAAAGTCTATGCATACATTACCATTATATTATCATTGTTTTACATTTCGAAGAGAAATGTCTATTCATGCATTATTAAATTCTTGGAAAATAGAAATGTGTGGGTATGAACCCAATAATGGTGTTATGGATTAGACCTTTAAAAAGGGATTATTTAGTGCATGTACAAAGAGAAACCAATGTGCTATATAAATATATATTTACATGCATGCAAAAGATTAATTGTGTACTAGAATTCTTGACACTGAAACATGTATTTAATGGTTATTGTATTTTTAAGAACATTGATGTGCACTTACATGCACGAAAACTGAACTAGTTAGTTTAATGTTTCTTGAGAGGAAATAAGTTCTTTGCATGCACCAAATATAACTATTATGTTCGTTTATTTTGGAATAAGATCATGTAAGTGAATGCAAGACTTGTATTAGATTTCATTGGAAATAATACATATTTGTATGAGATTTCATTGGAAAGAATACATATTTGTATGTGCGAAATGATAACAAATTTTTTTATCCTACATTGCTTCTTTAGAAAAAAACATAAATTACCTGTACACAAACTAAAGTAATGTTTTGGTTCATTGATATATATGTATGGGTAATGTTGGTATAACATTTGGAGAATAAGACATGTATTCTTATGCTTTAATTCCATTAGTTTTATGGAAATGAAACCATGCCTTTGCATGCCTTTATGTTATATTTCATGGAAAAGAAAATATGTGTTTGCATGTTATCTAGTATTAAGCACTTCTTTGGGAAGACTCGTGAAGGAAGCTATGTGCTTCGTTGGAGACTCTTTTGGAATCTATATGCATTTGCATGCATGGGAGCAACATTTGTTATGTTTGCTTCCATTCCATGGACTAAAAGTAATAGCTTAAGGGTTAGCTATTTTTATTAAATTCATGTAAATTGCATGCACGAATATCATAACTGATGTATCAGTTTATTTTAAAGAAAAACTTGGGAGATGTAGCTATTGTCTTGCAGGAATGTGTGCTTATGCGACAGAAACATTAGTTAATGTGATGGCTTATAACTAGCACATATGAAGTATGTGTTGTTAAAGGGAGAATGTCAAGGTACTTTACTTTCATGTCTTGAATATACATGAGTAGATGGAGAAGCTTCTATAGTATAGATATATGAAATGATTTATTATACTTTATGAATCTTGACATCAATGTATGTTGAAGGTAACATTAGCAGGGAATGATGGTTACATGTATAAAGGAAATATTATGCTTAACCTGGTGGCAGGTAAGTGATTATGGTTCATGCAGATGAGTGTGAACTATCAGATGATCCAATGTACGATGGACCATTGTAGGTAGATCCATGCCATCAAGATATGAAGATTAGTGGGTAAATGCTGTCATATTTATTGTAATGGCTTTAAGCTAGATATTTTTATATTTCCTTGTAAGATTTATAAACGATGGTTAAGGGATGGTCTCCCTTATAAGCCATTGAGTGAGGGCTGATCACCGTCACGAGCGTTTAATAATAAAATTAAACGTTGTTGGTTTTCACCCTACAGGGTTTCCAGGGTATATTGGTGTTCAATGATGTGATTGATTATTGTGTCAAGTTGATGATGTTTATTCCTTTCTTGTTATGATGTTCATAATGGAAAGTATGTGATGACTACATGAGTAATGAAATGAATGGAAGGTTACATCATAAAATTTTATGTTAATGTACTACAATAGTGGTTGTTAATGTTAAGCAACTTACTATTCCTAAACTATGGTTACACTATGAACTATTGAACATTGTATCTAATGATGACTAAGGAGTATTTAATAGTGATTTGGATAGTTACTCGTGGGTAACTTGTATAAAAAATTTAACTCCTCCATTTACATGTGAAGTTATAGGTGTATGTTACATAAACCTATCTAAACAAGTCTATAAATAACTTGACATTATCAAGGAATTGTCTTACTCAAAAAAATGAAAGATTAGTCAAATGATGTAATTACGTTGTAAGTTCTTCTTTGAAAACAACTCCTTTAGCTGCCACTGTGTCCATGTTTGAGCCATTGGATCAAATGTTAGACGACTAAAATGTTTTAGGCCATTATATCCACAAGTAAATAGTTTTATATATGTTTTTTATAATGTTAGTTTTTACAAATAAATAGTTTTATATATGTTTTTTTTATAATGTTAGTTTTGTTTTTTATTTTTATTTTTAATAAGTTAGATTGAATTTAGGTTTTGGTGATTTTTAAGTTAAAATGTAGTTATTAAAAATTTGTTATATTTTAACTTCAATTTTTTTAATAAAATTTGAATTAATAACTTAATAAAACTAGATTTTACATAAATTAGTTTAATGAATAAAAAAATTTGTAAAATACATAAACATTGAATTTTTGGGTACATAAACATTAAATTTTTATTTTCAATAAAATTTATACTTTAAAATTAAACTCCACACAAACCAATTAATTTATATTACATGGATTAAAAAAAAATAAAAAAATAAAATAAAATAACTATTTATATATTTAAATATTAAATTTTTATGTCACTATGCTCTCCAACAAAGTATGATAGAAATGTTGTATTGTCATGTTTAACATTTTGACTATGTCAAATTACTCAAAAAAAAAAAAAAAATTTAAAAAGATTGACATAATGTAATGAACATTTTAACTCGGTTAAAATACAATAAAAATTAAACATAATAAAATAAAATAATAATAAACTATAAACACACCCCATGGTATTCATGTGGGATGTAGTTTATTTAAAGGGAGAAATTAAGATGGCCTGAATCAATCTCAACTCTGGATCTACCAAGAAGCAAGAGGGATCAAATGTTTTGATATGTAAACCTCTTTTAGAGTGAAAAGAGAATTGATCTCTCTAATAAATAATATAGATTTAAACTAATTATTTAATAAAATTATTTTTAAATGTTTATAACCATTATTCTTTTAAATTTTTACTTAATAAAATGTATCTAAATTTTCATACATCCAAATATACATAATTTTTCTAGTTCTATATTATTTTTGTTACAACTATTTTATTATTCCAAAAATACATGGTTTTTTTTGTTATATATTATTTATGTTACAACTAGTTAATTATTCATGAGTAGTATTTCTTAATATATAAAAAATTAAATTAATAATGAAATTTTTTAAAATATGTGATCTTTTTTAAATTTCCAAATTATTTTACAGGACATGATTTATCTTGAGCAATAATGATGAATGTTTATAATTATCATTTCTTAAATAATACTAAATTTACCTTTAGTTACTTAAATGTAATAGTTTGTAACTACATACATACTCTTTCTGTTTTTTTTTTTTTTTCTTGTTTTAGGTAAGATGTTGTGTGTATATATATATATATATATAATTTTTAATTTTAACTTGGCATATATAATGGAAAATTTAAAAATATTAAAATGGTTCCTTATCATATACAAGTTCCTCTACATCTCTTGTTTCCTCATCATTTCCAGGTACATCCACATCTCTTTCAAGCTCTCTATTTTGTACCTATACATCTCCTTCATGCTCTCTATTTTCCTTTAATGCTCTTCTCTTTTATACTAGATTATCATCTTTTATACTAAAATTTTAAACTAAAAATTATAAGCAGGTGCATGGTTTTTTATATTGATGCATCACACTATACTACATTTGGAGGTAAGGAATACTAGTGCCTCTTCACTTAATGTGCCCTAATGTGTTAAATCTCTATGCCATTCAACAAATCTATTTAGTTCCAACTTAGTCTTATTTTTCAAAAAAAAAAATTTATTATCATCAAATGTATATCTTAAAAATATACAATTATAATTATAAAATAATATTTTTAAAAATTAATGTAGAAATTTGATTGTGAACATGGTCTTTTTTAATGATATAACTAGTAAAGCTATTATCCCTTTTTATCTTTTTAATAATCAATTAGGATTAACATTTGTCGTCATGTTGAGATTTTTTATTTTTCATGTTAACTACCTTTTATAACTCTAGGAGGTTCTTAATATTGCCTTTGTTTTGAATAAATGGAACTCAATTATATATTTTAAAAAAAAGATTTGGTAAGAGAATTTTAGGATTATAAATTTTTTGTTTGTCCAACTTGACAATGTGAATGTTTATTTACCTAAAGTTGGCTCCTATGTTCAATACCTCCCCATGGGGTTTGAAGATAATAGGTAATGGAAATTGAACAACATATATATAAAAAAAATTATACATCAAAAAATTAGTTCTATATATTATAGTAGTTCTCACTTGAGTAATATTTCAATTTGATATTCAATTCTTTATTAATAAAGTTGTTTTACTTAATAGGGAGTACAATAATTTTGTAATAAAATAATAGGAGAAAAAATATTCATAATATAATTTATTTGAATAAATAGATGAGTGTAAAATATTTTAATAAAAAATTAGATTTGTAATTATAAAATATAAAACTATAACTTAAATTTGTGAATTTACTTTGTATTTTTTTTTTCTTATGTATATAGAGAAAGACTAAACCAAGTTTGGAGTTAAGAAAATAAACCATAACATAAAGTACACTATATCCTTCCAAAAATGTCTCCATATTAAAATGACATTAGCTTTCTTGTATACCAAGACTATTTTTCTTCATATACAATTTCTGACAAGCATGCAATTGGCCCTCAATATGTAGATGAACTTGGAGTAAACTCTATTTTTGTTAATAAAAATTATATTTTATTTACATCTATGCTAGATAGATTATACTTGAATGTATTTAAGATATCTTATTTCAGTTACATGCTAATTTCATGCTTTTTTCGAAGGATTATTAATCACCAAAGGATTATCATCCCAAATTTCCTATTTCAATATCTATAACAATTTTTTTATATATGGGAACAAATTATACTGGTTTACATATAAGTTTTCACGTTTTCACCCTCAATTTCCAATTTCAATATCTATAACAAAAATTTTTGGTTGATAACTCTTATCATCAATATCTTTGAAACCTCCACGACCTGCTTCCATGGAAGAAAATTTTGCCTTTCTTTCCTTCACGATGGAAAATTTTGTCTTTCAATCCTTCACTATGGCTTCTTCTCTGCAACATCTTATTTCTTCTAGGGTACTCTTTCCTATGCTATTGCCTTACAACGTTTCTTTTGCAACACGTGGTGCAATTTCTAGTTTAACCCCTACTATTTTCAATTTCAATCCACACTTGTCTAAATAAGTCTATAAATCATTTCACATTATCAAGTATTGCCTTGCTCCTAAAAGCTTGTAATTGGTTAGCATATGGTGTCTTCTCTTAAAGTAATACAAACATCTAGAAATTAGTATTGCAATATTTTTCACCGCTGCCTTTTACACATTTAGGAACAATTGTTTTTTGTCAATAAAGTGAAATTAGGTTTTGTTTTAAACATATTCATTGCTAAAGAAAAAATATCGTTAAAAATACCATTTCAAAAAAAATGGTTTTAGTGTTGATTAAGTACCATCATTGAAAAGGATTTTTCGCAACACCCACATGATTATCACTATTTTTCAATTATGGTGGGTGATATGGAACCATCCCTATACACGATTTTTGGAAATTTTTAAATTTCCTCCCTACAAACCTATGGTAATAACTCAAAATCACCTACAAAAACAAAATTTGGCATAATTTCGAACCATCTCCATAGGAACTACTGGTGAGAATTTAAAATTTTCCTCGTAAGTGCTAATTTTGGTGGTTCAAAACTACTCCTAAAAGCACCGATAGGAAAGTTATAAAATGCACCCAAAAGTGCCTACAACGATGGTTGCAAACTATCCCCAAAGGGGACTAATATAACTTGTATAAATATGTGTCATTTTCTCTTTTATTTATGACTTCTTTTTATCCACTCGAAGAAAAAATAATGGTACAGAATAAAGCATTTTTCTTTTGTAAATGTTAAATTTCTATTCATATAGAAAAAAAAATGTACATCACATGAGTATGTTCAATCTGGTTTGTTGTTAGGGAAACTATAACAAATGCAAAATTGAAGCTTGGAAATCATCCATATGACCTAATTATTGATAGTAAGAAAAATAAAAATAGAGCTAATAACTAAGTCAATGCCATTGAGGTCAAAAACAAAGTATCAAACAAGAGACTAAGACTGAAGATTCATAATAAAGTATCAAACAAGAGATTAAGACTGAAGATTCATAATAAATAGATAGAAACTGATTGATTGGACTTATCAGAGTTCGTAGCTTTAAAAACAATAAGTTTCTTGTTGTTGCCAGGATAAAAAACAACATTTGGGTTATTTCAAGGCGAGATTTTTTACAACTAAGTATTCAATCTAGGGACTACAAAGTGAGATGCATATCATACGACACCACGAGAACCTCTTCCTTTGTCTCCTTTCTATCAAGGAGCACTTTTCCAAGAAGTAGAATAAGTTGCCAATAGATGTCCATTGTATACATATACTGGCTATAGTTGCCAAAGGGACGACTCGTCTCAGGTAGCTAGTCTCCCACAATTATTAACACTTTCGTACCTGAAAGAAACTAACACTCTCTAGCTATTTTTTTCCAACTTGCTCAATTTATACTTAAATTGGAAGTGGGTATGCTCATGATAACAGTGGGAGAAGCTAGCAGCTCGGGACTAAGCCTGCAATATCTCTTGGGATCGATGAATGCCCTCTCCTCTACGTATCTATGCCCTCTAGTGAGGCATAAATATTATCAATGAGGAGAAGGGTAGTGGGAGGAGGTAACTATGAATTACGAGGTGTCGAGAGAAAAAATGTTGAAGGGTAAAGGTAAGAAAACAAATAGAGGTAGGAGGTAGAAGGTAGATAGAGGATTCCCAGGGGATAGAACCCACGAGAGATAACAATGTTACCTCAGTAAATGCTTAAGACACCAGGAGATGTTTCTTCAAAAACATCTCCCATCAAAATGTGTGTGGGTAAAAATGTGTGAAATCTCTAGATCTACCACAAGTTCATACAAGCCTTATCACATCAAAATAAATTATGGACAACACACTTGATATCATCATAGGTCGGTGAATATTGGGGATTTGGAAGACAACCTTGGAGATCATGTTTCCACTCAAATATCTTCCTCCTATCCCTTTCGATCCAAGCCCCTACCCGCAATCACAAACTAAACAAGATTATCGTTTCTCCTCCGTAGAGGGTAGTTTAGCATGCACACGTATCAATCCAAACTATACACTCATAAATAAAAAATAACATATATGGGGGAGGAACCATAGATGATTCTATTGACTCAAAATGTAAGTAGAATATACCTTGGGATACTAATGACCCCTCCTCAATCCTTGGCAAGAATGATTCCTTTAGATTACAATAGTATATGGCCTCTCTCACATGCAATGGAAGCCTGGAAAAACTTCCACCAACATAACTAAGAAATAATTTCTATGTGATCCATCCTCTTGGCAGGGTTAGTTTATATAGGCCTTTCCCATCCCTTAGGAGGACGTATCTAGACACCCAGGGGCTTGATAAGTTAAGAAATTTCTACAATAATTCACCCCATAATTGACCCCTAGCCAACTCATACACAATAAGGATGAGTTGACCTCCTTGGGAATAAAAAACTCTTGAAATGTTGACCACAGTTACTACCTGATCAAAGGAAACTAGGGTACCATGTTCATAGGTTATTTCACTATCTAAAAGTGACTGTACAAAAGATGAAAATGTTGTGGGAGTGACCATCCTACTATATATGGCTAATCAAATGGGATGGAAGATGCATTAAGGTCAACAATTCTGATGATAAAATAGGGTTACTCTCATTGGCTCAAAGTGGGAAAAATGGGCTATAACAAGGAAGCTAGAGGGAGTAACAAAAAATAAAATCAAATAGAAATTAAGAAGCTACCAAAATCGACCAGGGGAATATGGGAAAAAGAGGAAAATTATATGAGACAAAACTCCTTGGTAAGGAAAACTAGAGAGAACTTAACTAAGAAAGAGTATCCACATTGAACCAAATAATAGGTGATCCAAAAAACAACTGAGAAACTATATTAAATGTAGAAATTATACTAGTGGATTCAATCTAATCCTATGATGTACTAAAACAATATACTGAATCCTTCTACAATATTTGCAGAATATGAAACCTGATCACTCAATCACATGTGTTGGGGCCTTTATTTTGGAAAAGAACAGTTTTGAGTTGCGGAGGGTTGGAGGACAGGTGGTGGAACGCAATCAAGGTAGACAGGGAGCTGTCACGGTTGTGAAAAGATGGAAGATAGGTGGCACAGTATTAGCAGAGGACAGTGCAGATGACATATACGAGAGACAAGAACAATCAGTAGAATTCCTAGTAATAAAGAAGAAGCATAAAGTAGCAGAGCAGGAAAAGAGGAAGGACTGACAGTCACACTGGCGGAGGAAAAAATAGGCAGTTAGCCAGCGGAGGAGAGCTAGTTAGTCAGTGCGGAAAAAGGCCGATAGGAAAGAGCAAATCCCGAGGAGAGCTCTGTGAGAACTCTATTGTACTGAATCAAACTGTAATAGACTCTACGGAGTAGATGTATGTTGTTCTGTTATTGATAATGAAATCTAGTTGTTGCTGTGTGTAATGTTATGAGTTGATTGATAGTTGTTTTCTTACGATGAATGTATGCCCAATTTAAATTTAAATTCAGCCTTCTGAACATAATTTGATGAGTGATAGTTTATATACAGATTTTAGATATGTTTGTTGCTTCCAAGTTTCCACAGTTGTTCTCTATGGTTGCATTTTTCTTCTACCTGATCTAGCCTCTAATCTTACTATGGTCGCGACACGCCTCGGGTGAGACGCTATACTCTCTGGAGTAGGGTGAAAATGTTGGCATTGTGCTAGACTACCGCGGAAACCTTGTTGGCCTCAACCCTGAACCTGGGTCTTTCCCAGAGACCTCCTTTTTCGCCAACAAATGGTCCTGTTGCCGGGACCTGAAAATTCATTTAGGAGATAGATCATGGTATCGTGGATCTCTAAGAGGGAACTACAAATCTGGTGGTATAATCATTTAGAACAGTTCATATCGCAACAAAAGGAGCTTTGGGAATAGAGGGAAAAGACTGTCAAAGATCGGGTCCTGTTTTCCAAATATGCGAGTGACCTATAAGAACTTTTCCGGGGAAAGTTTCCTGAAGAGCTTTATAATTGGTTGCGGAGACTGCAAGTCAAGTCACTCCCAGGAGGATCGCGCAGAGTGTGTCGCAAGTGGATGCACACGGATCTGAGAGCACTCCATCGATTAGATACTGATTTGACCCGAGTAGTATATTTTTGGGTACAATCTACCTTGGAAGGATACATTGTGGAATTTGCAGCCGAGTGTTACCAATATTTAAAAAAAATCGAAGATATATTTAGATTTGGATTGTGGGGAGAACTATTGAAGAAATCTCGTTGTATATCAAAGCTTTAATGGTGGACAAGGGTTTGATGGCATTTCAAAGTTCTGAGATGAAGATTTAAACCTCTAGTATTGGGGGAAGGAACTAAGAGATGCTACAAGTAAGTAATAAGGGAGAATAGGGATATGGATGTCGGAACCTCCAATATATCGAGAGAGTGACGAGCACATCAGAGGGTGAAAATTGCTGAGAAGTGGTGGGAAAGGGTGATGAAAGAGCTTGAGAAGCAGGAGAGTAATCGACAGGACAAGGAAAAAGTTCCGCAAATGACAAAGGAAAGGGAAGGTCAGATGGGATCCCAAGGAATGGGAGGGACCATTAAGGAAGTTAGGAAAGTGTATAGGAGCCCAGCCTGAAGAGAAAAGGGAGAAAAGTCCAATGAGGAGGACGCACTCCCCGAGGAGATGCCCGATGTGGAGCTGCATGTTGCGATGAGAAACTATTCTGAGAGAGGTCGACACCCATAACATAAGGTAATCCTATTCTCCAAAGTTCAAGTAGCTCTAGTCTCGACCTTCCCCTGGTACACTATCATCCACCTGATAAATTTTTTGTTAAGTTACGGGAGTTTAGCAAGTTGAGTAGTGTTAAGTCTATAGTACATATATCTATTAGCCATAGTGGTAGTAGTACAATCTCTTATCTAAGAAGTAGAAGTTTTATTTTAGTACCACCCATACAAGGAAAGATGGCGGGATCGTTCACCCGATACCCAGAATTCTTCGGGAGAGGTAACGATGATGTGGAGCAACACTGGTATCTCTGTGAAGCAATTTGGAGAGCTTGACAGACACCAGAGGCAGTTATGTTGATTGAGTTCCAGACCACTCTAAGATAAATAGCTCTTCGTTGGTTCATTAAATGGTTAAAATCTCATCCAAACCCAACAATAGATGATGTGAAGAAACAATTTGTTAATAGAATTTAAATTACCGCAGACAGATCAGCATGGATCGTCCGAGTTGTGAGAAATCAAACAGCGAGAAGGAGAAACTACTTGGGACCCGACGAGAAGGTTCGAGGATGCGATTGGTAAGCTAAGTTACCCAATCGATCCAAATCACCAACGAGATTGGTTTATTAAAGCACTCCTCCCATTGATAAGAAACCCACTGACGCAACAGAAGATTGATACCTTACAAGACGCCCTTGAGTAAGCCATGAAAATAGAAGCTATGGAGGGGTATTCACAAGAGTTTAGAGGAGGAGCCACAGTACAAGACCCTTCCATATTAGGGCTACAACATCAGATAGCCAGTTTAATGGAGAAGTTGAAAGACAGTCAATCGATACAACCTGCAAGGCCCAATGTGTTGGGTGTGGAGCCTGATTTTCTTCCTGATTCAGAGATCCTTGTTTTAGTTGGATGTATACCCCAGGAAAATTGTACACCCTTGCATGCGGGGGGGACTTGTCCCCCCCGCGGGGCCCGGGGGGGGCGACCCCCCTGGCTGGGGGGTCCGGGGGCCAACGGTCCCCCGGCGGGGGTTTCGGGGGCAGCGCCCCCGAAGCCAAAAATAGATGTAAAATTGCCTTGTAAAAGTATAGTAATTTCTAGTAAATTTGGGCCGTTCATTAGGTGGATGATTTGACGGTAGAAGTTATGTTTAGTTTAGGGTTTTTTTCCCTAGAAGGCAACCCCTCGTTTTTATGAGGGTATTGTATTGCAGCTGTGTAATGTATGTGTATTCTCTGAGCGGGAAATAGATAGGGAGACTGTGAGAGAGAACAGAGGATATTACAACGAATCTGCTGTAGGTTTTGTCTCTTCATTTTGCTGGATAATAGAAAGGAAGTACTGGCTGTTCGGGGTGGACGTAGCCTAAACTGGGTGAACCACCTATATCTGTGTCTCTCTAGTTTTATGTGTTTTGTGTGCTTGTATTTTCCGCATATTTTATGTGTTGCATTGCTCTGTAATATTTAATTTTCTAACACAATGTGTGGTGTAACCATTTCCTGATGGAAGGACACGTGGCCACAAAATTTCTGAGGTTGTGAGGAATAAAAGCAGGAACTTTAGCAACAGGGACACAGGGGGCTCCACCAGTTGGGGGAGTTGTGCAGATAAATGCCCAAGTATTATACCAACTGCAACCCCACTTTCCAGGGCTCCCCACTCAGCAAAATCAGACAACAACCAATTACTTTGAAATATGAAAAGGTATTCGTCATCCTCCATGACTATGTCCAATTTCATAAAAATTTTCTAATGTTCCAAACAATATATACTGTGAATTTTGCGCTTCTACAACTTATAATACAAAGCAATTTAGAGCCCTCGATGCAATGGTAGAATGATTGGATAGACCATCTTATAGAGTGAATGAAACTCCAAGGGGCCGAGGAGGAGGAATGAGAGGTGGCAAAACTGGAGGAAGAGGACCAGTAAGGTGCTATAATTGTGATAAAGAAGGGCACATAGCCAGGGAATGTCTGCTACCTAGAAGACCATGGTGCTCTCAATGCAGAGTTAACACACACGCAACTGAAGACTGCCCAGAGTTGATTAAGAGGTGGGAGGAAAGATCTAGGAAAAGAGGAGCTAATCTGGTTAATGTAGAACGAAGAATAGTAGAAGCTCAACCCATGCAAAGCATAGCTATAGTAACCCGCGGAGGGAAGAAAACAAGGGAGTATGCATAGAGTATGGACCTGGTAAAACTGATCAAGCTCATATCTCCCAATAACTCTTCTAGACCAGATAGATAGAAGCAATATTTTAAGGAGGCGGTGGAAACATTTTCCTAGATAGGGGGAGTAGAAGTATTGAACTTCCACAGTCGACCTTCAAAAAAGAGAAGGAGAATCATACAAGTACATTGATTGAGGAATGGTTCAGACTGTTCCTAAAAATTGTAACCAATGCACCAATGTTGGAACATCTAAAACAAAATCTAGAGTTGGTGGTGAAAGAAAATTCAAAATCGGGAGAGTCAAGAAATTCAACATAAAAGTACATCAGACGGATAAAATAAAACAAGAGAAGAACTGGAAAGGAATTTCGGGTGAATACTCAAGTCGTGGGATTTGAATCAAAGATACAATGCTCGATCTAGGATCAGATGTCAACATTCTACTTCGAAATACGTGGGAAGCATTGGGGAGGAAAAAGTTGACATACTCACCAATACAACTCCGAATAGAAAATAAATATTGTATTGTACCCATAGAAATGCTAGAAGAAGTCAAAGTTGATGTCGCGGGAGTAAAAACATATACAGATTTTGAGGTGGTAGACATCATGGGGGACAAGGATCCCTATCCTGCTTTATTGGGGATAGATTGGGCCTTCAAGAATTATGCAGTGATTGATTTGAAAAAGGAATTGATGATATTCAAAGACGAGAAATTCAGGGTAATTCAACCACTTGACCCTTATCAAGGACCCCGATATACAGAGACCATTGGAAACAGAGAGGACGCTCAACTTCTAGATCAACTTTATCAGATGATGGCAGGAAAGAGAGAATATTATATCAATCTAATAGTGGGAGGGATCGTAAGCTAGAGAAATGTTTAGAGTTCCGATTTGGGCTCAGAAATAGCTTGGGATGATTGGCAACAGAGAGGATCTAAAACCAACACTAGAAGATACGCTAAAATTTGAGGAGTCAACTGGATTGGCACCGAGGTAAGAGGATATCCGACTCTATCAAATATGCATGCTGTAAATACATTTATTACAAAAGTAGAAGAAAAGGTACCAACAGAACATAGAGTCCCTCTTATGGATGTAGCACTACAATCCACAACAGCAAGATGGTGGGTTAACCATTGCAATTGTCGTCCGCAATGGGAAGATGTTGCAATAGTACTAAGAGTTAGATTCCAAGAAGCTTCAGAACCACAATTCATTGAAAATTACAAAGGGGATTCTGACCCCATAGAGCACTTAAATAATTGTGAGTATCGCTGGAAGAAGGGAGGGTATCTAGACTCTCTGTGGATGCACAATTTCATACATTCACTAGACACCATTCCACGGGCCTGGTATTTGTCGGAGGAAAAGAAGAGAGGAACTGGCACCTAGCGAGTAGTTGCAGAAAGGTTCACACAATGTTTTTCTTTCAAGGGAGATACATAACTAGTTACAAACACCCTCCAAGCCATCAAAAGAGTAATATTCTTTCCAGAACTTCATGACGATGAAGAACTACCATTATCAGAACAAAAAATCAAAGAATCAGTGGCAGGTAAACGGATAGATCGCGAGATGGACGATGACGACTTAGAGAATCTCTAACATTTATACTTTGAAGAGAAAGAAGGTGAGCAGGAAATACATGAAGAACCAAATACAGAAGGACTCACGTGTTACCCTTGAAGATAAAGAAGTTGAATATTGGAAGCACGGAGAAACCCAAAATTGTGTCTATCAGAGATTATTGGGATACATAAACAACATAAGAAATCTTTGACCTATTACAGGAATATGAATATTTATTCCCATCTTCAGTAGAAAAGCTCAAGGGGATTAAAGGAGACATGGGAGAAATGTGCATAGTCTTAAAACCTGATGCAAGACTGGTAAAACATAGGCTTTATTGCCTAAATCCAAGAGTAAAGGAAAAATTTAAAGCATAGATAGATAAAATGATGAAGGAAGGACTGATTTTTCCAGTTGAGGAAGAAGAATGGGTCAGTCCCATTGTAATCAGAACAAAAAGGAGAAATCAGAGATTAGAGTATGTGTAGATTACAAAAGTCTCAACAACGCATTCATTCATGATCCATTTCCTACCCCATTTAGCGATGAGGTTCTCGACTATGTAGCAGGAAACGAAGCCTATTCATTCACAGATGGATTCTCTGGGTATCATCAGGTGAGAATAGAAAAAGAAGGCAAAAGGAAGACAACTTTCACAATCGAATGGGGATCATTTGCATACCATGTCATGCCTTTTGGACTAAAGAATGCACTAGCAGTATTTTCACGAATAGTAATAGCAACATTTAGGGATTATATCCATAAGTTCCTAGAGGTATATATGGATGATTGGACAATTTACCGCTTACTGAAGAACCATGCAACTCTACTCAGAATAATGTTTGACAGATTTAGATAACTCCAAATCTCCCTCAACCTTAAGAAATGCATATTTGCAGTACCTTTTGGGACACTTCTGGGACATGTCGTTTGTAAGCATGGTGTTTGTGTGGATCCAACAAAAGTAGCGGTCACTGTTAATATAGAAGCACTAGAAACTGTAAAAAAGTTGAGGTCACTACTCAAGCATATAGGGTACTACATAAGATTCATCCGAAACTATGCAAAGATTACAACACCATTAGAAAAATTGTTGCGGAAATTAGAGCAATTTATGTGGAGTGACGAATGCACTAATGCCCTAAACACATTGAAGGAAAAACTAGCAAGTGCACCCATCTTGTTTCATCCTAACTGGGACAAACAGTTCCATGTCCATATTGATGCCTCCAGTATTGCATTAGGAGCGGTGTTAGCTTAGGCAGGAGAGAATTCTATTGATCATCCAGTGTACTTTCCAAGTAGGAAATTTTCTACAGCTGAAAGGAATTACACAACAAAAGAACGAGAAGCTCTTGCGATGGTATACTCTCTTCAGAAGTTTCGTCATTACCTACTGGGAGGTATATTCAAGTTCTTCACGGATCACTCAGCATTGAAATACTTGGTGAACAAACCTGTGCTTGAAGGAAGAATATGTAGATGGCTCCTAGTATTCCAGGAGTTCACTTTTGAAGTAATAGTAAAACCACGGAGGTTAAACGTGGGTCTCGACCACTTATCAAGGTTGGAGAATGGGGAGAATGGGGGATCCCTTGATGACCAGTTGTTGGATGCTGATCTCTTCAGAGTAGAAGCCATCCCAGATTATCTAGAGCAGATAGAAGTGTATCTGGCCACAGGGAAATGCCCAACAGAATACACGGCAACTCAATGAAGACATCTGGTAGTGAAAGCTGCTAAATATCAAATGACAGCAGGACAATTATATAAAATGGGATTGGATCACGTCTTGCGAAGATGTGTCATGGACCATGAAAGAGAGGATATATTATGGGAGTGTCACAACGGAGTTGCGAGAGGCCATGTCAGCGCAAAACCCACAGCAAGGAAAATATTACATGCAGGGTTATGGTGGCCCACAATTCACAAAGATAGTAGGGCATATGTGAAAAAATGTGACGTCTGCCAAAGAACATGATGTCCGTCGCACCGTGATGAGTTACCACTGCAACCTATAAGACCACTGCAGTCGTTTGAAAAATGGGTCGTTGACTTCGTAGGGCCAATTGCACCAATGGCATGACACTTACAGGCAAGTTATATAATAACCACAATGGATTATCTCACAATATGGGCAGAGGCAACACCAGTAAGAGATTGCACAACAGACACAACAACCAGGTTTATTTTCGAGAATATCATTAGCAGATTTGGTTGTCCTAAAAGCGTAACGAGTGATCAACATGCACACTTAATTAATACAACAATTAAATGTCTACTAGATAATTTTATGGTACAACATCACAAAAGCAGCTCGTACCACCCTCAAGCAAATGGAACCGTTGAGGAATTCAACAAGATCATAGAAAAAGGACTAACCAAGATATGCAATGCTAACCGGGATGACTGGGATGAAAGGATACCAGCCACATTGTGGTCATAGAGGACAACCATAAAGGGGTTGCACAATCAAACTCCATTCCATCTAGTTTACGGAAGAGAGGCAGTAGTACCGGCCAAATTTATCATACCAAGTCAATTAATTGCTTCAAAAGTGCATATGATAGATGAGGACTTAATCACAGAACGCCTCCATGAGCTACAGGAACCTGAATAAGATAGATTTATGGTGGACTTCCATCAGATAGTACAAAAAGAAAGACTGAAAGCCTGGCATGACCTTCACATCAAGCACAAGATGTCCACTATCGGAGGAAAATTCCTATTGTACAACAACAAATTTCAAAGTTCCCGAGAAAATTCAAAATGCACTAGATGGGACCATATCATGTCATAGAAATTAAAGATTTAGGCCCGGTTCGAATGGCGCAACTAGATGCCGAATACTGCAAGGATGAGTGAATGGCGCACGCCTAAAGCCTTATCATGAGTAAGTTCCACTATTTATTTTTTTCAAATAACTCTCGCAACTGAGAACAATCAGTAGGGTAGAATAGAAATAGATAGAGTCAATAAATCTCTCACACCAGTGATGAGACATAGAATAGGAGTCCAAATAAAAATACCGCACAATAGTGTAGAAAATAAATTGCACTTGTTGCGATGTGGAGACCACATTGCAACCAATTGTGGTCGGGGGGGGGTAGAGTCTACTGTGTCAGAAAGCCATGCGTGTCAAATATCATTCATTCATAATGAACCATCATACCATTTTCAGTCCGTAGGATCACCCGAATTTGAAAAATAATTGTCGTAATTAGTAAACCCCATATCGTAATAAATTTTTCATACTAAACCATAATTATTACCCATCACTTCTACCCAAACCCCGAAGCCACAGTCAGAAATGTCAGAATACACCGCACAACAGTAACTAATCGCACAATTATAGCGACGGGAGAGACAACAAAAAAATTAATTAGTTATGGGGTCATATCAACCTCATTCATGCTGGTAACATTACTTAACCCGCATGAAAGAAGAAAATCACCAGAATGCCGAACAATTTTGAGTTAGCAGAAACAGAAACAACTACAACAACAAGCAAGATTTCAGTAGAGAAAGTTCAAAGAAGCAGACCAACAACAAGAATTCATAGCAATAGACTAGTAACAACAATTCAGGTATACAACAGAAGAACAAAGATGACAAAGATAGCAACATTAGTCGTCGAGCCTGAGCTCGATGCAAGAATTTAGAGGATAGAATCGTTAATCAGAAAGTATGACAATGCTTCGTTAATTGATATAAATTTCATTGACTCCTATCAATTCCCAGCTATGAAGAGACAAGTGTATATGGAGAATTATGCCACAGAGGGAGGAGGTGAAGTAGCAAGGATGAATCCATAATTCAGAGGTATTCAAAGGTCAACTATATTAAACCTCTGGAACCTCCCAGTATTTGGAACAATAGGAGCGGCAATGCAATGCACAAAATTCCTGATGAGAAAAATTAAGAACGGATCATTGTGGTTGGAGACAGAGATACCAATCCATGTAGAGGACATCGATATACTTACAGGATTATCAGTAGGGGGGTGTAGAAATTATATGCACTAAGCATGCATATGTCCAAGATCCACCTTATCTCACACTATTTAACTTATGCAAGATACTGAATCTATTCCTCTTGTTAATCTTTTGCGGAAAAATTAATTGCACACACATGTGAAGCATAAACAAAAATATTCAATCGCACATAAGATAGTTTTTAACTGGGAAATCCTAAATCTGAAAACCCCAACTATATATTATGTAACATGGAGATCATATGAAAATCTCATACAAGAATACAAAGCTTATCACAAGCTCTCAGTATAGTACAATCATGATACACTAATCAGGCCTAATCTTGCAAATCCATGCACCGATCTTTGCCACCTGCTAGCCTGCCTTCACTACACAATCTCTACTGAAGAATAGCTCTGAATGAATTCTAATTAATCCATCCTTGACTGCACAATCCTCATTGGCATCTCCACTGAGTGTGTGGTGCAATCAATGCATCACTATAGTCACAACAGATAGTCTATCTTTCCCTTTCACCTATCTCTCCATTGGTCTCCACTGAAATTTCCATGCACTGTAGTTAACTATTGTATTGTTTAGTTGATTAATGAGCTATTATTTATGAATTAATTAACTAATTAATTCACTCCACTCTCACTAGTGTATCAATCAGTTAGACTAGATACAACTAGCTCAACTGAGTCTAACTAAGTTAAACTGAATACAACTCCATAACTACTTCTTCCAACTGTGTCATAACTCTGCCACTTGAGTTCTAACTGAGTCCTTCATGCATTAGCTCCACTAAACCCTTAGGAATAGCGTAATTCCTTCTGTCAGCTGATGTGCCACATCTGTGCACTGAACTGAAGTGCTCCAAGAGAATAAGTTGTTGTTTAGAATCTGATTATTATTAAGAGCTAATAATAATCGACATGCATCTATTTTTAGATTGATGATCTATAAATAGACTTCACCCAATATTCTAAAAATATAATTTCATTTGTTTTTTCCAACTTGATCAACCATCCACAAATAGCATCCTGCAACTTCTGAAATATGATCATCATGTCTAAAAATAGACATAGTATAAAAATAGACTTGCGCAAAAAAAGCCTACGGGCCCACTTAGTGAAGGTGACTCTTTTCACTAAGCTCATAATCTTTTTGAATCTCAACACTCCCTCTCAACAAGATAGGGATTATCCTTCACCCCGATCCTGCCTCTATGGTATTCGAGTTTGCTCCTGGTGAGCGCCTTCGTCAAAATATCTGCATCCTGATCCTCCGTAGGAATGTACTGAAGCAACATGATCTTCCGCTGCACACAATCTCTGATATGATGATACCAGATATCAATATGTTTATATCTATCATGAAACACGGGATTAACCGAGAGTTTAATGCAACTCTAATTATCACAATGAATCACCATGGGATCTAAATGTGAACTGAAAAAACCAACCAGAATATTCCTCATCTAGATAGCCTCACATGCAGCTAAACTTGCTGCCATGTATTCCGCTTCTGCTGAACTGAGTGCCACAGATCTTTGTTTCCTGTTGTACCAAGAAACTGCCATAGATCCGATACTGAAAATCCCTCCTGATGTGCTCTTTCTGTCTGTTGGGCTTCCTGCCCAATCTGCATCAGTGAAGCCACGCAACTTCACCTCATCCGTATGTCTATACCATAAACCATACTCAGATGTGCCCTTGAGATACCTAAGGACATGCTTGCCTGCCTTCCAAAAGAGCTTGGTAGGCTTAACCATTGCTTGTGAAAGTTGGTTCACTGCATAGCATATGTCCAGTCTTGTATTAACTAAATACATGAGCGAACCCACCAACTGTCGATAAACAATGGCTTCTACTACCTCTCCCGATGTAGCGTCCTCTTTCTTCCAATTTCCTGAAAGAGGAGTGTCGAATATAGGCTTGTAGCCTTGCATGTGAAACTTATCCAGTATCTCCCGGGCATACTTGCCTTGAGACACAAACAATTCACCTTCCCGCTGCCATATTTCCAATCCAAGGAAATAATGAAGGAGGCCCAAGTCCTTCATTTCAAACTCCTTTGCAAGATCTGCCCTGCATGAGTGTATCAACTGCTCATCACCTATTAGTATTAAATCATCAACATAAATTACAATGATTAAAAGCTTACCCTCAACCACAATCTGGTACAGGTTTGCATCCGCCTCACTCTTGGTGAAGCCAAGTCCAATTAAATAGCTATCGATCTAAGTGTACCAACCACGGGGTGCTTGTTTCAGCCCATACAATGCTCTTTTGAGCTTGCACACATGCAACTCGCCGCTGAAGATCTCAAATCCTTCAGGCTGCTCAATGTAAACCTCTTCATCAATGATCCCATTAAGGAACACAGTCTTCACATCCATCTGATGAATGTGTCAACCCATCTGCGCTGAGAGAGCAAGGATGGTCTGTATGGAAGAATACCGTGTGACAGGTGCAAAGGTTTCTTCATAGTCAATCCCCTCAATCGGTCCCTTGATACTTCTCGACAGTCCCATCGGCAACTTTCATTACCTTGTAGATCCATTTGATCTTACAACTAATTTTCCCACCAACCTTGGAACAATCTCCCACGCACTATTTCTGAAAATTGATTCATACTTCTCCACCATGGCATCTACCCATGTGGGCTCCATCGCTGCTTCTTCAAAAGAAGATGGCTTTGTCACAATACACTTGCTCATAAGAGCCATGTATCCAGTATATCGGTCAGGTGACTGTCTCTATCTGCGCTATGATGTAGGGACTCCTACATTCTATGTCGCATCAAGCTTCAGTCTCTCAGCTTCTGTGGTACGCTTTCTACCTTTTCTGATGTTTGGTTCTGCATGAGTGGACTCCTCCACTCCATGATTCTCCTCCTGTGGCTGATCCACATCCAGAGGCTCATCTTTGGGAACAAGAAGTTCCTCTTCCGCATGCAAGTGTAGCTCCCTCTCAAGAGAAAACTTCATGGCTTTCACCTAATTGAATTTTATATCCCATCACACAACAGTCATCCGACTGTCTGGAAAATACACATGATAGTTATGGGGTGTTTCTGTGTAACCCACAAATATCCCAACTTCTGCAGTTGGCTCCAGCTTCTTCCTGGCGTCCTTTGTGACATGAATGTAAACAGGTGAGCCAAAAATTTTCAAATGAGAAATATCAGGCTTCTTACCAGAAAATGCTTCTTCGGGTGTACTCATGCCAATTACTCTATGAGGACAATGGTTTTGCACATAAATAACAGTGTTACATGCTTTTGTCCACAAGTGCATCGGTAGGCCCTGGTCATGCAAAATTTCTCGTGCAGCACCCACGATCGTTCTGTTCTTTCTCTCCGCGACCCCATTCTGCTATGAGTTATAAGGCGCTATGAGTTCTATTCGAATTCATTATTTTCTACAAAAGTCTTTTAATTTTCCTGAGATGTATTCACCACCATTATCGCTCCGTAGAGCTTTCACTTGCTTCCCCGACTCCTTCTCCACCAATGCCTTGAACTCACAGAACTTTGAGAACGTTTTACTCTTCTTTTGTATGAAGAAGATCTAGCATCTACGAGAATAATAATCAACAAATATCACATAATACCTGTGTCTTGCTTTTGAAGCAACCGAGAATGGTCCACACATGTCTGTGTGAATTCTCTCTAGGATCACTGAAGCATGGTTCTCCTTCTCATGAAAGGTGGTCTTCACAAACTTACCCATTGTACATCCTTTGCACTGATCTGACTGTGCAAGAGTACCCTTGGGAAGTCCAGTAGAAATTTGCTACAAAATATTCAAAGCGCCATGGTGAAGATGGCTCAATCTCCTGTGCCATAATTCGCCCTCATACCAGCTCACCACTTCCTCTTCTTTGCCCACCATTGTAGTGCAACCATCTACCTATAGTTTGTATAGATTCTTAATTTGAACCCCTATCTTCTTGGTTTGACCCGTTGTTTTATGTCGAAGGAAAGCTTTTCCCTCACTGAAAACAACATCATAACCTTTGTCTTCCACCATTGCGACCGAGACCAAGTTCTTCTTCAGACCTGGAACATGCATGAAATTATTCAACAAGAACGGATTACTGGACTCCCTCTCAAAGGTAATGGTCCCAATTCCAGTCGCACTGTACCGACCATCGTCGCCCATCTTTATATGCATTTGGAGGTCCTTCTCCTCCAAGTCACTAAACAACTCTTTGTCTCCCATCATATGAAAAGATGCACCACTGTCAAGATACCACACCGATCCCATGCAAATTGAAACCAAGCATGCGATCAAGGAAAAATAAAGCTCAAATTGCGAGGCTAAAGCCTCTCCAGCTACAGATCTAATAACCTGCTTATTCTTCTTCTTCTGTGGACAGTTAGTGGCGAAATGTCCATGCTCGTGACAGTGAAAAAACTTCACTTCGGACAAATCCTGCTTCTTACCTTTAGCACTAGATTTTGAAGGATTTTTCTTCCCCTTCCCTTTCCTTGCTTTGGCAGCGAAAGTATAATTCTCTTCATATTCATTATTCGATTAAGATCCATCCCTGGTATGTCGCCTTATCTCCTCCTGCACAAGATCCGACCAAATTCGCTCCCATCCCGGAAGTTTCTCTTGTCCATTGATAGAGTCTTCGTAGCTATGAAAACTCTTCGGAAGCCCAAGGAGATCGAAGCTCACCAAGTATTCTTCATCAAAATTAACCCCCACACTTCCCAGCTCATCCTTGTAGTGGACAAAATTCGTGAGGTATTTTGGAATACTGTCGCCTTTCTCCATTTTTATTTTTCTGAGCTTGTCTTTAAGCACCAACTTCCTCTGGTCACATCTGCTTTGGAACAAGTCTGTCAAATCCTTCCACATTAAGAATGGAGTGGCTTTCCTGTGAAGGTTGTACACAATATGGTCCTTCACACCTTCCAACATAATCCTCCTCGTCTTTGCAGTCTTCTTTTTCCATGCATCAAATAATGCAGCATCGCTAGATCTCGGCTTAGGAACATCGCTATCGATGAACTCCTTTAGCCCATTATCCTCTAGCACCACCTCCATCTTGTCCTTCCAGGCTATGTAATTCGAGCTCCCTTCAAGGGCATACTACAATCTCAACCCGTTGAAAGACATTTCAATGTATACTTGATTTCTGCACCAAGAATCTTCTCTAGCAAATTCGAATTGTCCACCAGCACAAACTCACTTCACAATTGCAATCTTCAATCAACAATGCTTTGATACCATGTAAAAATTATATGCACTAAGCATGCATATGTCCAAGATCCACCTGATCTCACACTATTTAACTTTATGCAAGATATTGAATTTATTCCACTTTTTAATCTTTTGCGGAAAAATTAATTGCACACACATGTGAAGCATAAACAAAAATATTCAATCGCACATAACACCGTTTTTAATCGGGAAAGCCTGAAGCTGAAAACCCCAACTATATATTATGTAACATGGAGATCATATGACAATCTCATACAAGCATACAAAGCTTATCACAAGCTCTCAGTACAGTACAATCGTCATACACTAATCGGGCCTAATCTTGCAAATCCATGCACCGATCTTTGCCACCTGCTAGCCTGCCTCCACTGCACAATCTCTACTGAAGAATAGCTTTGAATGAATTCGAATTACTCCATCCTTGGCTAGCAATCCTCGCTGACATCTCCATTAGTGTGTGATGCGATCAATACATCACTATAGTCCTGACGGATAGTCTATCTTTCCTTTCTTTATCTCTCCGCGGGTCTCAACTCAAAGCTGCCATGCAATGTAGTTAACTATTGTATTATTCAGTTTATTAATGAGTTATTATTTATGAATTAATTAACTAATTAATTCACTCCACTCTCACTATTGTATCAATCAGTTAGACTAGATACAACTAGCTCAACTGAGTCTAACTGAGTTAAACTAAATACAACTCCATAACTACTACTT